>CM050165.1:185484449-185879449 GCA_027410445.1 Discoglossus pictus
GCACCAACAAACCAAAACACTGCCATGAAGACCAAGGAACTCTCCAAATAAATAAGGGACAATTTTGTTGAGACGTACAAGTCAGGGTTATGTTATAAAAAAATATCCAAACCTTTGATGATCCCCAGGTGCACCATCAAATCTATCATAAGTAAATGGAAAGAACATGGCACAACAGCAAACCTGCCAAGAGACGGCCGCCCACCAAAACTCACGGACCAGGCAAGGAGGGCAATAATCAGAGAGGCAGCACAGAGACCTATGGTAACCCTGTAGGAGCTGCAGAGTTCCATAGCAGAGACTTGAGTATCTGTACATGGGACGACAATAAGCCGTATGCTCCATAGAGTTAGGCTTTATGGCAGAGTGGCTAGAAGAAAGCAATTACTTTCAGCAAAAAACAAAATGGCACGTTTTGAGTTTGCGAAAAGGCATGTGGGAGACTCCAAAAATATATGCTCTGGTCCGATGAGACTAGAATTGACCTTTTCGGCCATCAAAGAAAACGATATGTCTGGCGCAAACCCAACCACATCACATCACCCAAAGAACACCATCCCCACAGTGAAACATGGTGGTGGCAGCATCATGCTGTGGGGATGCTTTTCAGCAGCCAGGACTGGGAAACTGGTCAGAGTTGAGGGAAAGATGGATGGTGCTAAATACAGGAATATTCTTGAGCAAAACCTGTACCACTCTGTGCGTGACTTTAGGCTAGGACGGAGGTTCACCTTCCAGCAGGACAATGACCCCAAACATACTGCTAAAGCAACACTTGAGTGGTTTAAGGGGAAACATGTAAATGTGTTGGAATGGCCTAGTCAAAGCCTCAATCCAATAGAAAATCTGTGGTCAGACTTATAGATTGCTGTTCACAAGCGCAAATCATCCAACTTGAAGGAGCTGGAGCAGTTTTGCAAGGAGGAATGGGCAAAATCACAGTGGTAAGATGTGTCAAGCTCATAGAGACTTATCCAAAGTGACTTGGAGCTGTGATTGCCGCAAAAGGTGGCTCTACAAAGTATTGACTTTAGGGGGGTTAATAGTTATGCACATTGACTTTTTCTATTATTTTTGTACTATTTGTTGTTTGCGTCACAATAAAAAAAAAAACATCTTCAAAGTTGTGGGCATGTTCTGTAAATTAAATGATGCAAATCCTCAAACAATCCATGCTATTTCCAGGTTGTGAGGCAACAAAATATGAAAAATGCCAAGGGGGGTTAATACTTTTGCAAGGCACTCTAAATAAGCTATTTTATGGCCTTTGTATACAATGAGCTGCATCCCCCCCCAGAATTATTCCTGCTCCTACACTCCTAATTAGGGTGTTTTTGTTCCCTCTCTTTTGATCAATTCACAAACAAACATGGATCAGTAGAAATCTACAAGGGCGAATTAGGTTAACTTGTATGTTTTATCAACCTAATCTATTATAACCTTGATTTCCTAAAAAAGAATTAAAAAAGAAAATTAGAAATATACCAAAATTTCAATTCAGATTTGAATAAAACATTTATATACAGTATTAATGAGTAATAATATCTAAACATTTGGCAACCACCATGAGTAAAGGAAAAGTCCTTGTAATGGGAGAGCATCACCTAAACTTCTTTCCTCTTTGCTTTTGCGTCCCAAGCTTTTGAATTAGTGGTGTTCCGTCTAATGTTTATCATTAATCATAAAGACATATATTTATTTTTGAAAACTTTGAGTTTGACTAAAAACATTTTTAAGCATGAAAAAAATCCGAAAAAGCTAGTTTTTAATTAGAACAAAATATTTTTTTATGTATTGTCTGGCCCTGGAGGCATCCATGAAACATTTGGTGTGATTGTGTGTGTCTGTGGAGCATTTATTGAAAGCTGGGGTCAAATTCTGTGAGATCCAATGATCTATCAAATGCTCCTCACCTCTCTCTCTCTCCCTCCCTCCACTGATAAGGAGACACAACACTTATGGTCCAGCTCTCTGGGAATGTTGAAACATTATATTTTTTTTCTATACATAAAGAGTCTCAAACATTTATTTTCTCTAAAAATGATTTCATGTTTGTGACACAGCTGCTACCTTTGATAATATGTGACAGACTTCACAAACAACTACAGTGGTCCTTTAAAGCCAAAAACAATAAGTACTTTTCCTTCATGATTTCAGTGAATCCATGTAGAAAACAAAAGTACCAAACTTGAGTGACTGTTAATCAGTTGCCTGCTGAAAGATATGCATACATGATGGTGTTGTCACTCTTACTTTATCATCACATGCAAACTCTGGCTTTTTCTGTTCACTTGCAGCATCTGCTGCTGTTTATGCAGAATTGCTGCATGAATAATGCAGAGCTCTACTGAAGATAGATAGAAATGTGAAGACAGAAGCACAAACAAAAGGAACAATCTGACTGGGTAGAATTTTAAGGAAAATGCTAGGGAAAAACTTGTTTCAGAATGGTCAAAGTAAAAGTAACTAGGAAACTTTCAGCCTTATTAAATTGTGATTCAGCAAATTCAAAAGGGCTCTATTTAAGCACACAGCATATTTTTTACAGAAGTTTTTAGTTAGTGAACTTCTATCCAAAAGCAAGGTCTTCACTAACTAAAGACTTCTGTAAAAAAATATGCTATGTGCTTATATAGAGCCCTTTTAAGTTTGCTGAATCGCAATTTAATAAGGCTGTTTATTTGTAAATGCTAAATAGTACATTTGTCCTAATTGAAAAACTGATACTTGATTTTAATAAATAATATATGTATAAGTGTGTTTGGATTATCCATGAATTACTGTGATATTCATATTTCTATTCTGAGAATTAAATAAACCAAAATGTTTAGGTATATAAAATGTGAAAATGAGATTGCTTTTTGGTTCTATTTGACATCAAATCTATGTTCCTATATTTAAGATTAGAACAGTGATCAATTATGGAAAATCCATTGTTACAATCCTTGGTGTCTGTGTGAAAGGGTGCCTTGACCTACTAGGCATATGTAGATATCAGAATTGCTATTTCTTTCCTTACTAGGTATAATGTGCAGGGTATGTCACCTTTTTATCCCGATAGAAATCATACTGGTCTGTATATCTGTTTCGGTCCAGAGCACTCTCTCCACTCTCAATTCACAATTGCCAAAACCTACCTCATACTGATGAGCACCATGTAAGGGTGAAACAGCTGCCTATGTCCTGGCACTGTAATACACCCTAATACATAGCTGTGTTCTTCAGGCTACCTGATAGCAGCACACATAGGGCCTCATTCAATTGCGATTTGGCCAATTGAATAGGGTTCTAAATAAGCACATAGCATATATTTTTTTAAGAAGTTTTTAGTTAGTAAATATCTATCCAAAAGCAAGATTTTCACTAACTAAAAACTTCTTTAAAAAAAGTATGTTATGTGCTTATTTAGACCCCTATTCAATTGGCCAAGTTGCAATTGAATGAGGGCCATAGTCTTTAATTATCCCATGTTAAGTGGGCTAGAGGCATAATGGTGATACATTTTAAGCTTTATTTGCATCAATCCAAAATCCCTAGTTGCAGTGGATACACTACTCACAGAGAAATCTAGTTATCTGTTTGCAGGAGCGTAAGAACGGCAATACTGATTATAGATTCACAAATCAAGCAAAAAAAATACCCAGGATACACAAATAATGTTCTGTTCAGCCAGATGTGCAAGTTTGTGGGGGTGCAGACCAGAGTAAGTAAATTAGGGTTGTAAATAGTTCCACATCTAAGGAACCATATAGCTGTAACCAAACACAGAAAGAAGGCATAGAAATTAATATATATATATATATATATATATATATATATATATATATATATATATATGTATATATATATATTTATATATCCATAATCATGAATGTTAGAGGTTACAAGAAATTTTGGTAATGAGATAAAAATTCCATATTTACATTAAGGCCTGAGTTATTACTGTTAAAGAGCATAATCATTTTCATTTCAAATGTCTTTCTTTCCTTAGTGTTTTTAAAAAAACAACCTTTGAGTATTTTGATTTGAGATTTTTCATGGAGTGGTTATTCTGGGTGAAATGGTGTCCGACTGGAGTACAGTAATTGTCCTCATTGTGCCTATTGATGGAATGTCTGTGTAGATTCATCCTCATATGTAATTTCTGGCTGGTTTCTCCAATGTAGAAGCCTCTCTCACATACAGTACATTGTATCATGTAGACTACATTGGATGATGTACAAGAATATGACTCTCTGATGTTATAGGTCCTGTTGTTGTGTGTGGATGTGTCCTCTTTGCAGATGTGTTGACACAATTTACACCGATTTTTATTACAAGGTTTTGTGCCATTTTCTTTGTTAAGCTCTTCACTGGCGAATTGTCTGCTCACCAATATTTGTCTGAGATTTGGTGGCTGCTTAAATGCAAGAATAGGTGGATTGGGGAATATATATTTTTATATAATTTGATATATATATATATATATATATATATATATATATATATATACAATATATATATATATATATATATATATATATATAAATAAAACTAAATTTTCTTGTAAATATTTTTTTGTGAAAATGTTCTTTTATGTAGTGCAGTGGACCATCCAGGCCCCCCTCAGTGTCACCATTCACCCGCCAGGCACCCTCAGCTGCACCATTTACCCCCAACACCCCCAGGACCCCCTCAGAAGCCTCATTCACCGCCCAGGACCCCTCAGCAGCACCATTCACCCCAACCCCCCAGGCCCCCTCAGCAGCAGCAGCATCATTCACCCCCAACTCCCCTAGGCCACCCTCAGCAGCACCATTCAACCTCCCCAGGCCCCCTAAGAAGCTCTATTCACCCCAACACCCCAGGCCCCCCTCAGGAGCACTATTCACTCCCCAGGCCCCCTCAGCAGCACCATTTAACCCCAACAACCCCAGGCCCCCCTCAGCAGCACCATTCACCCCCTCAGCAGCCATATTCACCCCCCCCCAGGCCCCCCTTAGCAGCTTTATTCACTCCTACCTCCCTTGACCCAACCCAGCAGCACCATTCACCCCCACCCACCTCAGATACCATATTCACCCCCAAACCCCCAAAGGCCCCCTCATTAGCATCATTTACCCTCTCCCCAAAAAAACAGGGCCCCCTTGTTGCACCATTCACCCAAGCCCCTCAGCAACCATATCTACCTCCCAACACCCACAGGCCCCCCTCAGCAGCACCACTCACCCCCACAACCCACTCAGATGCAATATTCACCCCCAAAACCCCTGGGCCCCCTCAGCAGCAATATTTACTCCCCAAACCCTAGAGCCCCCTAAGCATCATTCACTCCCCCAAAAAACTTTGTCGCACCATTCATCCCCCCAAGCCCCTCAGCAGCCATATTCAACCCCAGGGCCTCCTCAGTAGCACCATTCACCCCACCCCCCAAAAAAAAAACAGGCCCCCTCAGGAACATCATTCAACAACTCAAAACCCCTAGGGCCCCTTTATGGCACCATTCATCCCCCCCCCCCCCATAAGCCCCATGCACTTCATTCACCCCCCTCTTCTTACTTGTGCATGGCAGCCTCTGTTCCAGATCCCATTGCTCAGAGTTTCGGTATCCATTCCCTGCTGGAGCTTCAAACTGCAGGGTCACGTGACTTTATTAGGAATTCCCCTCCTCTGAAGTATGAAGCTCCGGCAGTGGAAGGATACCCAACCTGAACAGTGGGATCTGGGACAGGGACTGCCATGCACAAGTGAGGGGAGGATGGGAATGAATAGTGCAACAAGGGGCCATGGGGGTTTTGAGGGGTTAATGATGCTGCTGAGGGGCCCCTCACAGAGCAAGGGCCCAGGTGCAACGGACCGGCTGCACCTTCGGTAGATCCGCCCCTGTGCGTGGCTATATGAAACATGATTTTGCTAAGACTTGAGGCTAATGCAGAGTAATGAAAAAGTGCATGGTACTAGGAAGTTAATGCACTGCTTTACAGGAATTTAGAAGTTAGAAGGTAATTACTGACCTACAGATATTTCTTTGGAAACAATTCTTTCACTACTCTAAAATCCAAACCATTGAGTAAAATAAGAATTGCACATTGCTAAAGCATCTGTAAATCTGTTCTCCAATGCACTGATTTTAGCAGCCCACTCAGTTCCTTGCACATGCTGGAAAAGGAGCAATTCCTGCAAAGAAGCTGGCTGGGGATTTCCAATTCTCAGCTCGATCATATATTGGAAAAAGCAAGTAATGGGGGAATTCACTAGACTTTTTCAGTATGTAAAGTTTTTTCAGGAAACATAAAATATTTTTAAGTTTGGACCTGAGTAATGGAAACATGGGAGTGGGTATATGTAATCAAAGGGAGAAATGAGCAGTCAAGGGATTTGGTGAAATAATAGTTTGGCATATGAATAACTAGCAGATGCATATATCAATGCTTTGGCTCACATACTGAGTCTTTATCGAAACTGCTCCTCATAATGAATAATTCCTTTAAATTCAGATAAAATTCTGACAAAAAATAATGAAAATGATATTGTTTCACTCATTTAACCCAAGTGACGACACAGTGCGTAAAGAATATATATATATACAGCACCTCAGGTACATCTATTGCTATGTCTCTGGCTATATTTATCCATAAGGTTATATTGGCAAAGATACTGGAGTGGGTTGCCAGTTCCTTCTTCAGAGGACTGCAATTTGTCTGACTTCTCTGCTATGACCTGCCTATTTTGGGTGACCATACATGGTTAAATACACAATTTAAAATGACAAAGTAGCGATCCAGAAGGGGAGGTTATGTATATGGATGTTTAAAAGCTAATAATGCCTAATTGCCTTTTTAATTTCCCTAGAAGTATGTATATTAATCCATTTTAATTTCTCTTATAATTAAATCTACTTTCATTATTAGCCAACGCTTTAACAATAATGTTATTTTTAAACAAAGTACTGTGTAGTAACCATGCTCATTTGTATAATCTCTATTGTTACACTTCATTGTCTACAGGAAATTGTATGTCATAATGTATCCTGCAATGTATTTAAAAGCATCTAATATACTAAAGTCTCAACAGAAGAAGGGGCAGGTAGTACAGTGCACCAGGGCCCTCCTGTGGGGGCAGCCCAGTGCTGTGTAATTTTTTAGTAGTGTACTTGTTTTTTATGCATTTATTTTGTTTCTGTAGTGTACCCCACACCAGCAAAATGGCCTCCTCGGCTTATACTCGAGTCATCCCCCCGTGTCTCTCTAACTCCCTGTGTCTCTCTAACCCCCCCATGTCTCGCTACCCCCCCCCTCCGTGTCTCTCTAACCCCCCATGTCTCTCTAACACCCCCCCTGTCTCTCTACCCCCCGTGTCTCTCTACCCCCCCGTGTCTCTCTACTCCCCTGTGGCCCTCTAACTCCCTGTGTCTCTCTAAACCCCCCGTGTCTCTCTACCCCCCTGTGTCTCTCTACCCCCCCCATGTCTCTCTAAAACCGCCCCGTGTCTCTCTACCCCCCTGTGTCTCTCTACTCCCCTGTGTCTCTCTAACCCCATGTCTCTTTCCTTCCCCCCTCCTCATCCTCAACCCCCTCTCCTCATCCTCAACCCCCGTCCTCACTTTCTCCCCTCTAAATACCTCCCCCCTCACTTACCTGCTTCTTCTCCGGCCTCTGCTCCTTTAGTCTGGACCCTGGCGCGCATTTTTCGTCACATGAGCGCCGCGTCGTTAGCATATACCGGGTGCCGGCACCCGGTATATGCTAATGATGTGACGTCACATGCGCGCCGCGTCATTAGCATATAACGGGTGCCGACATATGCTAATGACGCGGCGGGCATGTGACGGGGTCAAGGCGGAAGTAGCAGAGGCTGGAGAAGAAGCAGGTAAGTGAGGGGAAAGGTAGATGGGGATGTATTTAGGGGGGTTGAGGAGGAGGGAGGTTGAGGAGAGGGGTTGAGGTTGAGGGGGGGTGAGGAGGGGGTTGATGAGGAGGAGGGGGGTTGAGGTTGAGGTTGAGGGGGGGTGAGGAGAGGGTTGAGGATGGGGGGGTTGAGGACGAGGATGGGGGGTTGAGGATGAGGATGGGGGGTTGAGAATGTGGATGGGGGGTTGAGGATGAGGATGGGAGGGTTGAGGAGGGTGGTTGAGGATCGTGGGTTTGAGGAGGGGCATTGAGGATTGGGCGGTTGAGGAGGGGGTTGATGAGGAGGAGGGAGGTTGAGGAGGGGGTTGAGGATGGGGGGTTGAGGATGAGGATGGGGGTTGAGGGGGGAGGATGAGGATGGGTGGTTGAGGGGGTAGGATGAGGATGGGGGGTTTGAGGAGTGAGGTTGAGGCGGGGTTGAGGAGGGAGGATGAGGATGGGGGGTTGAGGATGAGGATGGGGGGGTTGAGGATGAGGAGGGAGATTGAGGATGAGGAGGGAGGTTGAGGATGAGGAGGGAGGTTAAGGAGGGGGTTAAGGAGGGGTTGAGGTTGAGGAGGGGGCTGAGGAGGTGGTTGAGGATGGGGGTTTGAGGAGGGGGTTGAGGATGAGGGGGTTGAGGAGGGAGGTTGTGGATGACGCGGGAGGTTGAGTATGAGGAGTGAAGTTGAGGAGGGAGGTTGAGGATGAGGAGGGAGGATGAGGAGGGAGGTTGAGGATGAGGAAGGAGGTTGAGGAGGGGGTTGAGGATGAGGAGGGAGGTTGAGGATGAGGAGGGAGGTTGAGGTTATGGAGGGGGGTTGAGGTTGAGGAGGGGGTTGAGGATGAGGGGGTTGAGGAGGGTGTTTGCGGATGAGGAGGGAGGTTGAGGATCAGGAGTGGGGTTGAGGAGGAAGGTTGAGAAGGGTGATAAGGGAGGGGGGAAGAGACACAGGGAAGGGAGAGGGGAGACGAGACACAGGAGAGAGAGGGGGGGCACAGAGGGCACAAGAGGGACACGGGGGGCAGCACATTTCCCACCCTCGGCTTATACTCGAGTCACTCATTTTACCCAGTATTTTGTGGTAAAATAGGTGCCTCTGCTTATATTCGGGTCGGCTTGTACTCGAGTATATACGGTATATATATATATATATATATATATATATATATATATTGCAATTTTATATTTAAACAATGGCTTTTTTCTGATCTGAATCTTGAGTGCATATTTGTAATTGCATAATCCATTTCCAGGTAAATGTATTCTTAATTCCATATCAATAGTTGTTCTTCTATTTCTTTCCACACAATGTTCCTTCTCTAACCCAGTGTGGTTATTTGTGCACTTAGAGGCCATTACTCCATTACTCTTTACTTTCACAGATAAACTAATTTGCTGCCTTTTGACACTGTTGACCACACATTTCTAAACTAACTGTGAACACTTCATATTCAAAGCTCTGGCCTAGACTCCATATCTCTGTAGATGTATCTCTCTCAAGGTACCTCTTCTATTGATCTTTTATGGCTGTACAAGAAGACTTTAGCCAGCAACCACTATTACTTTTTTCCATCATTAGCTGAAGTTTTTAATCAGTCATTGTGGTTAGGTATTGTTCAAGATGATTAGAGAGTACAAGCAGTAAGACTTCCAAATGTCTTAGGAAAGATATTTGTTATTATGTACAGACCTGTCTCTTAGACGATGTTAAATAAATAAAAATAAAAAGTTTGAAATAAAGAAATGTTGCTATCTCAATCAAATGTTGCTCAAGACTCAAAACAGGATAATGTCAAAAGAAGTGTGTTTACTTTTTGACAAGCTGAGATAGCGTTCAAGATGTAGCCATCTACACCTAGTAAAGTTTTAAACCCTGCCAGACAACTAATTGAAAAACTGCTTTTTCTGAGATTGGACTCAATAGTTTGTATCTTGTCTAAGGAGCAAGCAAGTAGTGGGGTTTTAAAATAGGGGAATATATATATATATATATATATATAAATATTTATATATATATATATATATATATATATATATATATATATATATGCCTTGCAAAAGTATTCACCCCCCTTGCTATTTTTCGTGTTTTGTTGCCTCACAATCTGGAATTAATATGGACTGTTTGAGGATTTGCATCATTTAATTTACAGAACATGCCCACAACTTTGGAGATGTTTTTTTTTTTATTGTGAAGCTGGATGGTTTGCGCTTGTGAACAGCAATCTTTACGTCTGACCACAGATTTTCTATTGGATTGATGTCTGGGATTTGACTAGGAGATTCCAACACATTTACATGTTTCCCCTTAAACCCCTCAAGTGTTACTTTAGCATTTTCCTGCTGGAAGGTGAACCTCCGTCCTAGCCTCAAATCATGCACAGAGTGGTACAGGTTTTGCTCAAGAATATCCCTGTATTTAGCACCATCCATCTTTCCCTCAACTCTGACCAGTTTTCCAGTCCCAGCTGCTGAAAAACATCCCCACAGCATGATGCTGCCACCAGCATGTTTCACTGTGAGGATGGTGTTCTTTGGGTGATGTGATGTGTTGAGTTTCCGCCAGACATTGCAGTTTCTTTGATGGCCTAAAAAGTTCAATTTTAGTCTTATCAGACCAGAGCACCTTCCTCCATACATTTTGGGAGTCTCCCACATGCCTTTTCGCAAACTCAAAATGTGCCATTTTGTTTTTTGCTGAAAGTAATGGCTTTCTTCTGGCCACTCTGCCATAAAGCCCAACTCTATGGAGCGTATGGCTTATTGTCGTCCTATGTACAGATACTCCAGTCTCTGCTGTGGAACTCTGCAGCTCCTCCAGGGTTACCTTAGGTCTCTGTGCTGCCTCTCTGATTAATGCCCTCCTTGCCTGGTCTGTAAGTTTTGGTGGGCGGCTGTCTCTTGGCAGGTTTGGTGTTGTGCCATGTTCTTTCCCTTTGGTTATGATAGATTTAATGGTGCTCCTGGGGATCATCAAAGGTTTGGATATTTTTTTTAAACCTAACCCTGACTTGTACTTCTCAACAACATTGTCCCTTACTTGTTTGGAGATTTCCTTGGTCTTCATAGCAGTGTTTAATTAGTGGTGCCTCTTGCTTAGGTGTTGCAGCCTCTGGGTGTGTATATGTAATGACAGATCCTGTGACACTTAGATTGCACACAGGTGGACATCATTTTACTAATTATGTGGCTTCTGAAGGTAATTGGCTGCAACAGAACTTTTTATGGGCTTCATAACAAAGGGGGTGAATACATACGCACATGCCAATTTTCTGTTTTCTATTTTTGTTAAATAGTTTTAAGTTTAATATAGATAGATCCAACAGTATGCAGTAGACCACTATGTATACAATATATTCTTTCAAAGTGCTAAACATGATAACTGGAAAATTGTTTTTAGAAAGTAAGAGAAATAAATACAATCTTTAATAACCAATTAAACCAAAATATGCTTACATATGTAAAGGTTGTAAAATGTATTTCCAAACTCCTAGACTTTCATCAGTAAAATGTTTATAAACAATTACCTAATATATAATTAAAATAGCAACATAAAAAAAACTTTGCAAAGTCCTTAATTTTCTTGTAATACAATCATGTTACTGAGTTCTAGTAAAACGTATAATTCATAGCAATTAGAACAAAATAAAAAAATATGATTTTCTAAAGAAACGAAACGTAAACTGATGGAATAACTTCTCATTTCTGTGTTTAACACCCTGATGTAACATAGTAAATGTCCCAATGTGCTTGTGGGAGAGTAAATTAATCACATGAGATAAAATCATTAGGAGAGAGAAAGGATGTTTTCATTCAATTTATGCTTAAAAAAAAAACATATGTTCAAGCTGAATTTTCTAACACTTCCACTCAAAATGTTAAATAATTGATTGTGATTAGATAAGTTGAAATATGTACATTATGTCTGCTATAACTTGGACCTCTGGGGTGTCCCTTTAACTGACAGAGTTATATTTTTATAGTTTGTTACAATGCACCATAGTCTGCTAGTTATACAAGAGAAACGTCTTCATACTGGAAGATCCAAATCATCCCTGCCCAGAGGCAGGACATGTATAAACACTGTACAAGAAGATTACATTATTAAACTGACAGTAATTAACCATTTTATAGACAGTGCTTCTTCTCGCACTAATCAGGTCTGCATTTGGAGTGTACTCATTACTGCTTATTTAGTGTATCTTTATATTGCCTCATGCCTGCGGTAGCTTCTTGCTGTACTGTTTGTTTTCTTGTCTTTTTTAATAGCTGGCAGCCACAGCAAAGCAATTAAAACAGAGCAATTCCTGGAATTATTGTGGTACTTTTTATATGGAAAAGCAGCAGTGCTATGTAGCAATTTGAAAGCTCAGACTTAACTGACCTCTGCTGTAATATAATCCAATATATATGTACACTGACCCAGCTGAGGGATCCATGTTTATGCAAACATGATTTATAGTATGCTATATACAGCATCTCGGCCCCAGGAATGCCAAATAATTCATAATCTTAAAGTAGTAATGGAAACATCTATGATCTGTTTTTAGTATGGAACTTTACTTATTTCCTTTCCAATGAGAGAGGATAATACTCAGGTTAAGAAAACACAAAGCGAATATGTCAAACACCTCATCACAAGAAAACAAAAACCCTTAAAGGGACACTGTAACAGTAAAACAAAACATGGCCCTTTGAAATTATAATTTGTATATCACATAAATTAGGCCAAATTAGCCAATTATTGTGTATAAATGATGAATTATTACTATTTTTTATTTCTCCAATTTTTCAATGTTTGTATGGATTTACAGTATACATAAGCTATCATACACCTGTGTACACAATGAGCTGTATCTTCTTATCTTTCCCCAGATGATCATATTTTTTGAAGTCTTCCTTCTCACAACCTCTAATTAAAGTTTGTCAGAAGGTATCACTGACCAAGTAACAGCGATTTTTGGAAAATCAATTATTCTATCTAGCAAATTTCATCCGGGGCCACAATGTGGCAATTTAAGACTTCTTAGTTGCCCCTACTACATTGTATTGTATGTGTGTAGACCAGTTTTTGTAAGACTAGTAAAGGAGTGCCATGCACAAACTTTAATTTAATTTTTAAGGGATTTTTAATATTATACAATTGTATAAGCATAACTAGGAAAAGTACCAGTAGATAAAGATGCAGGGATTGAGCAGAACTTCTACTATGTCCTTTGTTATTTTTTAGATCACTGAACGGTGGCAAGTCTTCTGTATCTAATTAGGAAAACAATTATTAGCACTTGTGCAAGCAAATGTAGTGGAAGTGGAAGATATGTTTTTTAATTGATGCTAATATAACATATACTGTATATTTTTCGTATCAATTTAATATTTCAGAAATTCACTCACCACCCATCTGAGAGAGAGTTTCCAACATGGTCCCTTATGTGAATTTTGTTTTCAGAATACATTGATGCAAAATCAGTTTAATAATGTATTAAAAGAAAAATATGTCATTTTTTGCAGCATTCATTTTTCATATTCATTATACATTTTGTACCCCTGTAAATTAGGAAGAAATCACATCTTTGTGAAGCATGTAGCAAGCCAACAACACTAGCAACTATATAAGCCACAAGCCTAAAAACATTGTTAGATAATATTGAAATTTAGAAAATTCTATTTGGATGCTTTATTCTTGGAGTTATTGTCTGCCTGCAGCCTAAGAAGGAGGGTAATCCTAATTGGTATTGTTCTGCTATTTAGTTCTGTTGTTCTGTTGTAACAATTAAAAGTGACACTCTTCAAATAGAACTGAATCCATAGTGCCCCTTATTGCTCTGTTCTGCCATTAACATAAAACTGAATCCAGTAGTTAAAAATTAAATGTTATATTTATTCTAACATTTCTAAAAACATTTTGCCCTTTATGAAGTCAAGCTCTTCATAAGAGCAGACCATAAATATGACAGTTCAGTGGACATTTAAAAGTGTTCTTATAAATGCACTATAGAAAATATGTGTCCATTGTCCCTTTAAGGTAATCATATAGTTTAAATGAATATTATTCAAAAAGCTTATATATGGTCTAAAGTTATATTCTGACCAACTAGCCAATCAATGTGATGGTCTCCATTTTCCAACCAACTTAAGTAGCAATCATTAACACATCAGGGGAATAAAAACAGGCATAGTACTGGAATTCAATAAGTATACTGTGTGCATTGTGCTTAATAAAATACCCAAGGGATAAGTAACAAGAAAATCTAAGAAACTGGTTGAAGTGGAATGTGGTCTGTAGATAAACCACTCCCTTGGTATGCAGTCTAACACCCCTAGGGATATTTGACTCATTGCCCATCACTATTAGACCTCATAAATCAAAAAGAAGTTAGAAGAAATATTTACACCCACTGAAAAATGACGTATAAACCATGTGAAAAAGGTGAGACACACCTAAAAAAAACATTATCAGAAAATGTATAATCAGTGAGATGATTAGTCCTACTTATGAGCAGTAATGTCATTCACTTTCACAGCATTTCAGAGAATATGTCCCATAGAATGAGCCAACCTTGACTCAGTGCAATTTGTGCCTTGCCCCAGGGGCACTTGCGGGTGTTCCTTCATTGTGCAATATTACTCAGTAAATCAGAATAAATAACTGCATTATGGGGAGTGATGGGTGATTCCCAGTCCAAGTACCCATTGCTTTTTATCCAGTCAATTAATTTGATGTGTATTTTCAGTTGACAGGCAAATTCAGCAATACTATTCTCCTTGCAAAGGTATATATTGCTATATATATATATATATATATATACATATATATATATATATATATATATATTTACCTTATATATATATGTATATATTCAATGTGACAAAGCAAAGGTCCCAGTTATTGCAGAAGGGACAAGTAACACATTTATATAAATATAACTGCGACTGGATATTCTTGGAGTGCAAGTGCTATAATTGAACTTGAAAGTTGGGTATTTTAAGCATAGATTATCAGGACCTACCTACTCTCTATTATTCCGTATAAAGGGTATTCATTAACTCTCACAGTGAATGTTGAGAAGAAAGATAAGCATGCCACATTGGTTCCATTAATATATGTAATTTATATTGTATAGGATGTAACTTAATTGTTAAATGTTTTTTTTTTTCTGGAGGTAAACACAGATGAGCAGAGATAACATTTTGACTCCATCTTAATTAGACATGTGAAACCGACTGGATCCTAACTGTCAGTTAGGCCATGCTGTTATGGAGGGTCATACCTCTGCTTTTAAATATTTGCTGTAGTTTACAGGTTAAAGGGCCAATGTAAAAAAAATCACGTTAAACCTATTTTTTTTAATTTTCTATTAATTAACATTAAAAATAAATTTGATTAGATAAGAGGCCAAAAAAAATCATTCATGGTATGAGACCACAGCAAAAACATGTTGCCAAGTGAAACCACTTTATCAAGTCTACAGCCAATTGAGAGAAATGTATTGATATAACCTTCTGCCTGAAAATGTTGGCACTTCCTGTTATACAGAGGCACCTCCGTATTGTGAGTGTAGATCAATAGTTGCTGAATATGCACTTTGAAAGTACGTTTAATACTCTATAATACTTTTTATATTATTGAATATTAAATTTTACTAAAGATCAATGCTTAATTAAATTATTTAGCATGTATTGCTTGTGCATTACAGTGGTCTTTTAAAACGCATGAATAACTGGCAGTTGATTGTAGTAGCTGTTTTTCATCAAATATTCAACACTGTTTTGTCATATTATTATGTAAAAAAGCAGCTATGAATGTTAATTAGCTATGATGTACTAATTATTAACACATATTGCTTGTTTGTGTTTGTGTGTCAAAAAACATGTACCTCAATGTTATTAAATTAAATACCATCCCATAATTTAAGCAAAGAAATATCATACAGGACCACACATTAGCATAAATGAGCTGCACAAACAATGCTGAGGTTGAGTAGACTGGGGTAGAGTTAAAAGAGAGCCTTTAAGGAGCTCTTCTGAGACTGGATAGTTTACCAACAAAATTTGTGCATAAATGTAATAATAATTAACAAAAGGTTATTTCACATATTTTATGGTTAATGCAACTTTGAACATCTGATATCCCCCAAGATCTCCAGCCAGAATACATTTTTTCTCCTTCCAGTTAAATTTCAACTCCTATATTCACTGAAAGTGAACACATTTTGGCATTCCCACTGTTGATTTAGAAAACAAGACTAACCAGTGTGTGCAATGTCTATTCAATAAAATACTCAGAATATTTTAAAATAAATATTTTACCTTAATAACCAAACATTTATAATATATTCTCTATACCAAGAAATGATATGTTTTAAGAGTGATTTAGTACATGACAACATTTGTTCCAATATATGTTACACAAGCGTTTCGGGTGCACTTAAGGATAGGTGTTGGATCCACTGAACTAAGCTGTTAATCTGTTAATCAATTGCCCATGGAACGTGAAAGCTTTTCCTTGAACAATTTGTTTGATGCCTTTTAACCTTGACAATGTAATGTGAATGTTAAGCTGGTCTGAAAGCAATTTGTACGGTTATATAGAAAATAATTTTCATATTTAAACCTGCTAATTCTCAATTGAATTTAAAAATAAATATTCCATTAAATAAAGTACTTACAAAGTTCAAAGTAATGCATGGACAGAGAGCTAAACGCATCAGCCCTTTTACACGTTATCAATGAATGTCAAGATATCTTGGCAAAAACAGTGTCAGTTTTGTTGTGTACATACAAACTGAACAATAGGGCAAGTCACTGCATTTTTATCATTGCAATTGACTGCACCTGCAAGTTTCTGTGAAAAGGCAAGGGGTCCTATCATTTTTAAAATCTTTACATAGGGTATATAAAAATATCAACATATTTTATATTTCTTGTTTTTCAATTAATCTCCAGTAAAACAGTTTGCGGTGTCAAATATACGTGCTATTTCGATGTGTGAATGGCTATGACGATAAGTAAGCAACAGAATTCAAGCTCTGTCTGCCAAGCCTTAGTCTTAACGAATACTTTTTTCCAAAATCGACACAGGTTACAAAACATCATCATCAAATATAAACATTGTTTAGGTTTTTCCCTATAATTAGCTTTGGGCATAGCAGCTCTGGATCTTTCTACCTCGCACTTCAGTCAGAATTGCTATAGTAGTATTCAAGCCTGAGAATCCTGCATTTTCTGTGTGACTGACGTCCAAAAAAGGGTCTCAACTTGATTTTGTCTCCACATACTAAAAGAGATACTTCCCTTGATATGGTGGACAAAATTACTGATACACCGAGCTCACTAACTTCTCTGTACTTGTGTGTGCTGTCCTCACCCAGCGCTTCACATTTTCTAGACTGTAAGAGTTATGAGGTAGAGCACAGACTAACTGAAAGTAGGGGGTTGATGCAACCAAATGGTAATTTCCCATGTGTGGGAGGGCTACTACATCACTGGCAATTACAACTGACAACATACCAATATATTGGTCAGACATCACATAACTTCAAATACAGTGTAATCTCAGTCTGTCCAACAATCCCATAAACATGCATTTCCACATGTTTCCTGGAATATTAAGCCTGTACTCAAACAAACAAAAATAAAGAAAATATGCATGTCTTAATGGGTAAAGTCTAAAATTGCTCCTTTTACTAGTGACATCTGGGTTCCCTAACAGATGTGAGTACCTCTTTTAACAGTAATCATATGAGAGTCTTTATTCTCTTTCATCAAACACTTTTGGACCTTGACAGCATATCGATATTGCCTAAATTCACAGTAGAATAGAAAATCATTGCTCATGACAAAACCCAGTGACAAAATGTTGTTGTTTTTGGCAAACACATATCTCTTTTTGAACATTCAATATTCTCATTAAAAACAAAGATTTCAGTTGTTGTTCAAAAATAGTCTTATAAGTGCAAGAAGAACAAAAAACAAAAGATTAGGGGCACAGTAAGTGTTTATCCCACTTTATTTCGATATATACCTGTCTTCCTGTTTTAGACAAGTAGGTTGATTTTTGTGTTTTTATTTTAGAATATAGACCACTCATTACTAGACTTGGACATCATTTTGGGATCCCTTATGGTACTCATTTATCCTTTTTTATATATTGCAGCAACATATTTTTTCTTTTACATTACGTATTAATTAAACAATATATTGTTTACCACTGCTTTTAACATATATACCATATCTTTCTTGTTTACTTATAAGTGCAAATCAAAGAACCTAATATCCAACATATGCACAGCTGGGGTGTGAGGAATTGACTCTGCTGGGTTTTGAACCCTGGTTCCCAGGCTGCTGAACCTCTTCCGTACCACTGCGCCAGCCTGCCTTTGGGAATTTCATTGAGATCTGATAACCTTGACTCTGCTAGCAATAGTATCAGTGCCTAAGTCTCTTTAGCTGTGCGTGGTCAGGTGTCTGGTCCTTGGCCTATATAAGGCACTTCCTGTCAATGTACCTTGCCAGATTATTTTGTTTTTTGTTCCCTTCAATAAAGCTTGTTCCTGTTTCACCTACAACTTGCTGAATTGGATTATTGCTGACCTAGGCTGCTGGTCTTCAAAACCTTGTGATTCCTATATCATTACATGGGGCTATATTTGGACATATTATTTATCTATTTGTTTGAAGGAAAAATTTATTGAAAATAAAATTAAACTTAATATTCTAACTCAGAACTAATACAGAGCCCTGTATCTAATTGCATTGCACAAACAAAACATAAACACTCTGAAGCTGGTCAACTTGCAAGCAGCCATGCTACTGAAAATTAAACACACTATGGGCTCCATTCCAATCTTTTATGCAGGCAGTTACATTGCAAACCTATGTATTACAATCCATCACATTTTCAATGCTACTTAAATGCAGCTCTGAATAGGCTAAAATGACTTGCGTTATCAAGTTACGCTTAGCTGTTCAATTAATTTTCCCTCAAAGCCTATTCCAATCACAGTTAAAGTTCCTCACATAAGTTATGTAAGGACTTACAGCACCTGATTTTTATCTAAAAACACATCAACTGCAATGGTAACACAGACACCAGTACATACTACCAAATTCTGACATGGAGAATTGCATTGATGTGGATGTAGCTGTTGAGCAAGACCAGCAATAGCACAAGGAAGCTGTGGAGAGGCCGTAGAAGCCTCAGGACACTTACCTCCATCAACATGATTCTTGTGTACACTTGTCAAGCCCCCGACATTGCTGTTGTGTATGTGACAATATGTATACATATAATAAATATGTTAATTTCAATTTAGTGTTTGTGTATTAAATATTATTAAAATAACAGGTTATTTGTTTAAAATCTCTTCAATGGAATGGTGATCCAGTGTTGTAATGTTATGCTTTAATAGTTTTCCCTCTTCAAATATGTATTACTGTTGTTCATACATAATGTAGGAATCTGTGCTAACAACATATAAAATATTGCATGAACACACTTTAGACACATTAATTCAGGCGACATGTTAACAACCACACCTGTGTCATTATTTGGCCTGTACTGTTCACATGAACATGTTTTTGATAGAAAATAAGGCTAATTTTTGGATTATGATGTCACACTTAACACATATTTAACATGGAAAGTGTACTCACTTGGCCATAATCACATTATTCACTAATTAACAAAAAGTTATTAACATGGAAATCTCAGATTACATTAATCAAATGCATGGAGTTGTACTGACATATTTTGCAATCTAATATATAAAAATGATTATGTTTTTATCCATATTGTATTCATCTCTTCATGCAGATGCTTTCTTAATATTTGACTTATACACATCCACTATACCTTAACAAAGGATGGGTATACTAAATGTAACTAAATGTAATGTATGTTAATGTCATTAATCAGTAACCATAAACACATGGATACATGGATTACAGTATAATAAGAATATACATTTATGATATACACAGGCCTTGAATGTAGCAGCCTGTGCATTTATATCATTGGTGTGGTGCAAATGCTACCCAGGAGGACAGGAAGCTGTATAAAATATAATCATATGTCGGCTTAAAGGTAACACTGTAAAATGATAATGCATATCATCTACTAGAGTCACATGTGGTCATTACACCACAATAACAATAATTAGATTAGTATAATATAGTATTGTCTCATCGTTCACCACTTCATATAATAAAAGTAAATGTCAATGTACATAGCACTTACACTGTGTCTTCTTCTGCCCAATTAAACATATGCAATAACTCCTGGATTATGTAATCCAATTCAATTACACACATACAGTGCGATTAGAAAACTTTGGAAATAGTATGACACAGCTCTGAAATGATCAGTGTGTGGTCATATTCTAAAAAGGAGATAAATCGTCCGATACCTGTATGTACAGTACAGTGCTTTATACTGTTATTGTAGCAATAAGCCCACTTACCCAATGTTCTTCAGTGCAAACAATACTGTATCATTCATAAGAAATTAGCTATCATGATCAATTGTGTGAGATCTCACAAGGTATGCTTAGCTGTGACCACTATCAGTAGGCAAAGAGTACTATCACCATCTCTATATGATATTGTTTAGCCACATTGATATCACATGTTAAAGGTATACAGGTGTTATATGATAACTAGGTTTGTTATATCTTGACATCTTATTGCTGACAAACAATGGTCAGCAACTTTAATATAATTTAATAAGATTAGAAAAGGCTATCTAGTCTCATATTGTTAGGAAGGATGTCATGCTTATCTCATGCATTTATAACTGCTGGGTTTGATTAACAAATTATTGTAGGGCTATGGGATTTCACAGCCATATGTGCATTGGTACATATGAAAGTAACATCAATCAAGATATATGTGTTTATTTATGGCACGTGAGAACATTCTACAAATCATTCTGCAGGGGGGACCTCATCAATAGAATGGCTATATGAAAGCCTCTGTATGTAGTTTAGTTACAAATTGCCTTAGTGGATTTGATATAAAATTAATTAATTTATCAGTATACAAAATAAAATACTAAATAGGGACAACTTTATCTATTCTCAACTGCATTCCTCAGTGAACACCAATTTTTGAAATGTTAAACATAACCATACGTGTCCACAGATTAGATTATCAGGGACTGTGTGAAGGTGGCTAGCCATATGGTTACTATATATCACCATGACATAGGCCATGATCCTCTACTCAGTAAAGTAGAAGGCCTCCAATGTGGATGAGGACATTGGGACTTCTGGTGGTGGCATGGTGGGGAGGTGCTGGGGTGGTGGCCGTGGTGTTCTTGAGGGAAGACCTTGCATCCATGGTGCTGGAGGAGGGGGTGAGGAGGAGCACTTTGGGGTGGTGGTGCTGGTGGGCTAGACCCCAGACAGTGAATCAATGTGTGAGAAAGGGGGCCAGTTGGATCGACAGTACAACAGGTTCCCCCAATGATAACATGAACCTTACATCTTCCTCCTCATATTCTGGGGCCTCTTCTTGCAGTTGTTCCTGCTGCTGCTGCTCCTACTCCTCTTCATGCCAGGGATACTGCTGGGGGTAATATTGAGTCTCCTCATATTGAGGCTCCTCCCTGGTCTTGGTCTCCAATGCTGTCTCTGCCCCTGTGGAGACTTCTGAAGTCCTTGGAACAGAAATGAGATATCAATAGTATATCAGCTAATGCCATTGGATGATCGTATGATCTCTGTGTGTTACTGTATATCTAATCTTATGATATCTTGATCCTGAATGGTTAAATTAATTGTCATTGTGGGGAGTATGTATTGGCTAGGAATTATCACTGATGTCATTGATGTATATTATTAGCTCTTTTTGCACTGCCTCATATCAAACTAATATCACTTAATGTGGCTTCCCTCTACAGCCCATGAAGACACAGACTCTGTGGTACTTGCTGTGCTGTGTCTCATATTAACCAATCACTGACCATCTCTCAGCGAGATTTGGCATCATTATGATTATCATTTATTTGTAAAGCGGCAACATATTCCATAGCATTTTACAAGGGTTAAGTACCAGTCAAAAACTATTTTTACACATTGCAAAAGAATGGTGGACCCGGTCCTTTCCCTAAAGCACCTAGCAAGATTAAAAACTCACAAATGTATAATCTAATGGGTATGGGTGTAGTATAGAAGGGTGATAGATGAGTTGTGCATTTTAAGGCTGAAAGTGATGTTTCTTTAAACAGATGTTTTTTGAATGAGGTTTTGAAAGTTTTGAGGCAGGAATAGGGACAGCAGAAGAAAGATGAAAGTGGGAGTGAGAGGAGGTGAGAGAGGAGGACAGAAGAAGGTCATTAGCAGAGCGAAGAGGGCAGTTGGGGGAGTATTTTGAGACAGAAGCAGGGATATAAGAGTGTTGAGGGCTTCATATATTACAGTCATTATTTCACATGGCAAAACAATGGAGTGACTGACTAAGTGTTGAGTATGGTATTTGAGTCAGGGGTATACGTTCATTATGAATTGGAGTCAAGAGAGACAGGTGATGGGGAGGCCAGTAAGGAGAGAGTTGCAGTAGTAGAGGTGAGATATGATGAGAGAGTGGATTATGTCCTGTAGAATATAGTGGCATATTTTGGAGATGTTTTTAAATGACAAGATTTTGAGATTGATTGTATGTGAGGAATGAAAGAGAGGGTGGTTCTAGGAGGTGGGAGAGATTATGGCATGGCATTGTCAACAGTGAGATATATTTGAGGATTGGAAGCTGTGGTAGAGGGCGTGAAGATTACGAATTCAGTCTTTGACATGTTGAGTTTGACTTGATGGGTGGACATACAGGAGGATATGCTAGAGAGGCAGCTCTTAACTTGTGCTAGAATAGAAGGGGACCGATCTGGTGCTGAGAGGTAGAATTGAGTGTCATCTGTATATACAGTAGTTGATACTGAAATACAAATATTTTACTAGAGTTCTAAGGTAGGATGTATGGATAGAGAAAAGGATGGGGTCTAGGACTGAACCCTATGGTACACCAACAGCCAGAGGGCAAAGCAAAGAAGAGGTGCCAGAGAAAGAGAAACTAAATGTTCAATCTTCTAGGTATGATGTGAAACATGGAGGAAATATATTGGGTAAGGCAACTGTAAATGATTCGCTCAAAGCAGTTTTGAAGCCAGGTGAAGTAGAGGGACAGGGAGATAGATGGAAAAGCTGAGTCAGATGACGGTTTCCTAAGAATGAGTGTAATTATGGAATGGTTTAAAGATGATTGAAACCTGCCAGTGTTAAGAGAAAGGTTGAATATATGTGTGAGTGTAGGGATAAGTGTGGTAAAGAATGGAGGAATAAGTTGTGAAGGAATAGGCTCTTGTGGACAAGTTAAGTAGAGAGGATAATAGTAGAATAGAGACCTCATTCTCAGTAACAGAATCAAATGAGTACCTAATGGGTGTGGGATTCGGAAAGGTAAAGAATGGGTTATTTTGGTTTGTAGGTTGTGTTAGAGGCACTCCGAGAGGAGAGTTTGATTTGTATGTTTTAAGTTTTATTTTTTTAAGTGTGTGGCAAAGTCTTCAGCTGTGAGACAGGAAGGGGCAGGAGATACGGTAAGCAGAGAAGTGTTTAATGGGATGAACAAATGTTTGGGGATTTGATATTAACAATGAGAAGTAATGCTGTTGGGCAAGACTGAGAGCAGAGAAGTGCAAAATAAACTTGTAATGGAGTTGCAGAGGTGCAGAGCTCTGCTGAGGTGCATGATTTCCTTCATAGTCGTTCAGCAGTCCGGAAGCAGCTCTGGATGTAGCGTTTGTGTAGTGTTCCATGGTTGTGGATTAGAGTTGGAGTGTTTACCTGTGGTTATGGGCGCAAGAGTGTCAAGGGTGAAAGGTAGAGTCATGAGTCTCAGAAGGGATTGCAAGACAGTGGAAAGGTGTTGTGGGTCAAGTGCTTGCATGTTTGTTTGGGTATTGGAGGCCAGAAGTGAAGAAGGACAGTGGGTGGGAGATGTGATGAGGTTGCAGGTTAGGAGTTTGTGGTCAGATAGAGGGAATGGAGTGATGACAATGTTGGAGGTTGCGGAGAGATTGGTAAAAATAAGGTAATTAGAGTGTCCATCGCTGTGAATTGAGGAATCTGTCCTTTTTGAGAGGCCAAGGAAAGTGGTAAGTGAAAGCAATTCTGCAGCAGTACGGAAGATGGGAGTGTCAGTCTCCAAGAGAGAGTGAAGGTAAGTTGGAGGAGAGAAAATAAGTTTGCCAGGCTGCAAAAGTATCCAAAAATGTAAATGGTTGTCCAGGTGGGTGATAGATAACAGCTACTCACAGAGAGATAGGTGAGGTGTGCCAGATAGTGTGAAATTCAAAAGAAGAGAATTGGAGGCAGGGAACCGGTGGTATGCAGTGAAAAGTACAGCGAAAGGAAAGTAGTACACCCACACCACTGCTTGGCTTGTTCCCACATCTAGGAGTGTGACTGAAGTGAAAGCAACCATATGAGAGTGCCACATGGGAGACAGAGTCAGATGGAGTGAACCAGTTTTCAGTGATAGCCAGTAGATTGAGGAAAATAAATAGGTCATGAACAAAGGTGAGTTTATTGCAAGTAGACCGTGCATTCTGGAGGACACAGGAGAATGGCAAAGTAGATGGTGCGTGGCTGACAGCAGTTGAGGGATCTGGATTAGGGGATATATCTCCAGCAGCCAGCAGAAGAAGGAGTGAGAGTGACAAGAGATGGGAGTGGGAAGGAGAGGAGCTTGTGGAGCAAAAAAAAGAGCAGAGGAGAGGAGGGAAGGTAAGATGTTCATGTTGTTGGAGACATGATGTGGAGAATCTGAGGATAAGAGTCTGAGAAAGAGGCTGAGGTTATAAGGAAGAAGAACTATGAGGATGCATTGTGACATAACGTGTACGCAAAAAGGAATAGAATATATGTAAAGCAATACCTCACTGTCACAACCGACTAGGATGATGGAAGCTAGAGTATCCTAGTACTCTTATTCCCAGTAGGTTTAGACCTAAGTTTGGGTGACTGAAGACCTATGGACAGTCTTTGTTGATGCAAAGGCATAAGTCCCTGCTGCTTTGGTAGTGTACCTGGGAGCACCTTGGTAGGGAGTCAGAATGAGCTCCTCTACAAGCATATGCCTCTGGGTCAATAATACATGCTTAGTCAAAGTATTAAAATTAAGAACAACTTTATTTTGGAAACACACAGTATTTAAGAACTTTTCAACATAGTAGAGGGAGGGGCTACCTGAGGTCAGCCCCTAATGGCCTCTGGACAATCACATAGGGTCATGTCCTGGGAATCATGAGTCCCCTCCCAGGTCCGCCCACTAGGTGTGGCTAACAGAGTTATTTGGCTTCTGACCACCAGAGGGGAATCACGTTCTGACTCTCTCCTGAGTCCTCTGCTAGGAACCGAGAAGCCCCCTGGGGAGATGGTGCCTATGTGGCTTGGGGGATCCCATTGTTCATGACTCTTATCCCTTAAGTGTGTGTACACAAGGGATTAGCCTTTGGGGCCAGATCTCCCTGACAAGATGTATGTGGCAATGTGTGCATTAGAATTACTGCCTACTGTAAGACATCGTCGTATATAGTATTCCACATACTGTCAGTCTGGTCACGTAAAAGCGTAAAAGCGCACCCAACATAAAACCGCCTACTGCCCTCATAGGATATGGGAGTGGAGTAGGGTTTCCACATCAATCCCTCTCATGCATTAATAACTTTTATTGATGGTGATGGGAACCCTGCTCCTTTCCCTAGACAACAATCATAACAATATACCATTATAACATTATATCAGTGGCTCTGTGAGCTCAAACCCCCAGTTATCATCTCCACTGGCAACAGTCTGTGGCAGACATCAGTCCAAGTCTGAGATGGGTGCCGATTGAGCCATGACACTCACCTCTCCCTCTCTCCTCTCCCTCTCCCCTCCTCTTCCTCTCTCACTCATCTCCCTCTCTCCACACCCTCCCTCTCTCCCCCCCTCTTCCAGTTCCTCTCTACAGGGCACCCTCTCTCCCCTCCTCCTCTCCTCATCTCCCCTTCTCACTGCTCCCTCCATACTAACTCACAAAATAATAAATATATATTAATAAAATAATATATTATATAATGTATATATAAATATGTGTAATAAAAATGAATGTACTAAGTGTTAATTTAAAGGTGTGGCCTAACTTTAAATATGCAGCTATATGTGCTTGTATTATTTTTTTAGTAAATGATGTGTAATATGTAGTTTATGTGTACAGTACAATAAGATAGAAAAGATACAAACAAAAATTTCTACCTACTCTCTCAGACAAACGCTCCACTCTCTCCTACAAGATGTTAAAAAAAAACTACCAACTCCTAGTGTGTTTGCTTAGAAGCTACAACACAGTCAACGTTTGGCCGAAAACCAGGCTATTTTATGAACTGTACCTGTCAATTAACATGACATTCAGCTTTCCAACTGGTTCCTAAGGCTAGTGAACAGTTTCAAATTCAGCGTATACCAAGGATATTACACTCATCATGGCTAGTCCCAAAAAATGCTCCCACAGTTACAAAAGAGCCTTTTTGCAGCTAAATATCTGATTGTAATGGAGACCTATTTCAGCATTTTAAGGAGATGCAACCAAGAGTAATAAGAGGTCAAAGACACTCACAAAACATTTCAAATATAAAGAAGGCATAATGGAGAATTATTACAGAAAAAAAGTCATGTGCCCAAGGCAACTGATAATTAAGTTTTTAGATGAACATGTAAAATTGTGTAAATCTATTTTAGAAAAAAAAAGGATGCTAAACAACAATAATGCGGAAATAAATAATTTTTCCGATGTCAAGTTCCAGAGACCACCACATTATTTAATCACATAAATAGTAACCTGTAAGACATTAACAACTAATTTTAACCATATTAATCAAAGTAGACTGTAGGTCACCATCGTTCATAATATTATAGGGACAATCATAAAATGTTGCCAAAAATATCAATATATCTTAATTAATATAGATTCTGAGAAAGCATTTGATCATATATTACGGGCTTTCTTATATAGCTTTCTGGAAAGACAAGAATACATTTACACAATTTACCACTATCCATTAACTTGAATTGCAACAAAATTACCAAAGTCTCATTTCACTATTTCATTATACTTTTCACAAATAAAGTATTTGAGAAGGCTGCCCATTATCTCCTTTCTTCATTAATGTTACTATGGACCCATTACTTTGTCTTATAATATCAGACAAGCATATTCAATGTATTTATATCTGGGACAAAGAGCTTAAAATGATATGGAGATTCCCTATTTGTAATAAATAATCTACCTAAATGTATATTTGTATATTTACAAGTGCTTAAAAGTTCTGTTTTCACTCACTGAAACCTTCCAAACAATTCCTGCAAAGGTCAGTCCCCTGTAGCTCACGCACACAGTGTTTCTATAGTATTAGATGTATTAGGCAATTACAGACCGTGTCTTAGTAGACACAGTCTTTGAATGGCTAGTACATCTAGTACTATAGAAACATTGTATTCATGAGCTACATGGGACAGACCTTTGCAAGGACTATTTTTAAGGCTTTGGAGAGTAGAAAGAGCTTTCAAACACTTGTAAATTTTATGATGCTTAAAGTATGCAAATTAACACTTAGGTAGTTTAGTTTAATATTAAAAACAGGGGAACCCTCTATGTCCCTTACTATCTGTGCCTTTTAAGTTTTGTACCCAAAAATATGCCAAATTGAATGATTTCAGGAAAGGATGGTGGAACACATTTATTCTTTTTATTTTTTTTGTTATGGAATTTGAAAATAATTTAAATTCTAATTGACTACATTGATACTATATACATATATTTGTATTGGACAAACGTCTAATTTATATTGAAAAGCTTTCGAGAGATTCAACCTCTCTTTATCAAGTCTGAAGCAATACTAACATGAGATGGAACCCTCAGTTTGAATAAAAAGAGCAGACACAGAAAGAGCACCTGACATAATCAGGTAAAGACATATAGGGAGAATAAACACAACATAGTTAAGAAAACATATAAATACATACAATTTTAGACATATACATCAATATATACATGAAAAAACAGAGCACTGTAGTCCACAGTGATATCATTCTTGTTGGACAAACACCTCATTCAGAGTGCCTGATATAAATAAGATAAAATCACAAGAAATTCTGATAATGTGTTAGAAAACCCAAGTCCATATTAAGACCTGTATTTTTAGTGTTGAAGAATGTGTTCATCTTAATTTCAAATGCTTTTCTCTCTTGGATGTTTTTAAATTTTCCTTTGAGTATTTTGACTTGTAAGTTTTGGATGGAGTGATCATTCTGGCTAAAATTATGTCCAACTGGGGTACAATGACTGTCTTCATTATGCTTTCTTATTGAATGTCTGTGTAAATTCATCCTTAAATGCATTTTTTTGCTGGTTTCTCCAGCCTGTGTCACATAAAGTACATTGTATTATATAAACCACATTGGACGATGAGCATGTATATGATCTTTGATGTTATAGGTTTTGTTGTTATGTGTTGACATAACTTACAGGCACGTTTGTTACAAGGTTTAGTTCCATTTTTATATTCAGTTGTTCATTGGCCAATTTTCAGCTGACAAAATTCTGTTTCAGGTTTGGTGGTTGTTTAAATGCAAGGATGGGAGGTTTTGGGAATATATCTTTTAATTCAGTATCTTCTGTTAGTAATGGTTGTAAATCTTTGATTATTTTCCTTATTTTCTCTAAAATTGGATGGCATGTGGTCACTAGAGGTATACGTGAAGTAGTTTCTTTTGTTTTGTTCCTTAACAGGTGTTCACATGGTTATTTTTTGGGTAATAATACAGGGTTTGTAACCCTTTTGTTTGAAAGATTCAGACAGTGTTTATGTCAGATGCTGTTTCCACTCTCTCTGCATCTGCTGTTTTTAAATTACTAGATTACTGGATTAAATTACTAGATTACTGGACATTCACGGCTGTTTCACTCTTCAATATATACTGTATATATACTAGCGAATTGCCCATCAAAAAATGAGGGCAATGAAATTGTAAGGTAGCCAATGCTGTTTGGTGTGTAATAATGAAACATGTAATACATTAATAAATAAATATACTTTACCTATTTTGAAGCATTGTGTTGAAGAGCTGGCAATGTGTTTTGATGTTGCTGCAGCATTAGTGGTGTGGAGCTGCTGTGTAAGCGTGATGAATGTGTGCAGTGTAATAGTGTGAGTGCGCAAGACCAAACCGTTAGCGTACTCGTGTACTTCCGCATTGACGTAAAATGACGGGTAATGTGTGGTATGCATCTTAGCGGAATATCCGTAGGTCTTTTGTGGTGTTTTGCAAGTTTCTTGTGGTGTTTTGCGAGTTTCTTGTGGTGTTTTGTGTGTTTAGAGTGCTGTAGCCTCGTTTTCGTTTTGTTCGGCGGCCATTTTTTCTCTTGCTTAGAGAATTTTTTAGTGTCTAGACTCTTTTATTTTGAGTTAAATAAAGGTGTAAGTTGCTTTTTTGATGTCCTGGATGCTCCCTCTTGCTGTAGGTAAGCTTTTTATGTATGTGTTGTGTGTATTTATTGTGCGTTTGTTACATCACGTCATTAGCATATACCGTTCCAGAAAAAGGCAAAGATGCGCTGCGGGGCTCAGATCAGCAGCAGGAGCTGATCAGATGCTAGTAAGAAGACGGGAGAGGTGAGAGGGAGGAAGGAGGGAGGATAAGGATGGAAGAGGAGGATGGGATGGAGGAGGATGGGGAGGAGAAGGATGGGGAGGGGAAGGAGGGTGGAGGAGGAATGGTGTGCTGAGGGGTCCAGGCAAAATCGGCAGCACTGGGTCCCCTCCAGATCCTCCCTGCAGTAACCCCGAGCGTGGCTTGGGGTTACCGATTTAGGAAGAGGAAATTAACCCCGAGCCATGCTTGGGATTACCGCTAGGGAGGTTAAGCAGCTGCGCACAACTTAGGAAAGCTCAGGGGGAAAAATTAGACTTCGGAAAATATGAATAAAAAAATAAAATAAAAACACATTAACACACAGCACAGGGGGAGTGCCAGGAAGTCTGGGAGAAAGGTAGCTTTCGGCTAAGCGAGAAAAAAAGCCAGACACGCGGGACTTAGAAAATAAACAACGGCAAAGACAGTAACACTTACAGGAACCACACCAGGCACACAGGACTTTGAAAATAAAACAAATGGCAGTCAGCGCCCCCCACACAAAGTCAGCAGACACACAGAGGAGAAACATACAGGGAAAGCACAGGGGGGAGATGCTGCAAAGAGACACATGGCATTGCCAAGCACAAAACTTGCAGGATAATGAACCCTGCAATGAGCGGCCCGTACAGTAGGCGGGAGAAAAGGTTTGCAATGAGCGCTGATGGTGCTCATTGCAAGCCACACTGGAGCGCCGAAGGTGCTCAGAGAAGCAAAAGGCTCACATTGTGTGGCAAACAGGATTGCCTGTCGTACAATTTTATAATTGTCATTTTTTGACTGGCAATTTGCTAGTATATATATACTAGTCATTTGCCCATCATAAATGATGGAAATATATATATACATATTTTTTTTTCCCCTTCCCCTGTATCTCTTTCTCCCCTCTCTTTCCCCTGTGTCTTTTCCCAACCTCCCTTCCGTGTGTTTCTTCCCCCTCTCCCTCCCCTCTCCCTCCTCTTTGTCTCTTCCCCACCTCCCTCTCCTGTGTCTCTTACCCCCACCTCCCTCTCCTGTGTCTCTTCCACCTCTCCCTTTACTGTGTCTCTTTCCCCCCTCTCCCTCCCATGTGTCCCTTTCCCCCTCTGTCTCTTTCCCTCTTTCCCCTCTGTCTCTTCCCCCCTACTCCCTTTCTGTGTCTCTTTCCCTCTTTCCCCTCTGTATCTTCCCCCTCCTCCCTCCCCTGTGTCTCTTTCCCCCTTTCCCCCTCTGTCTTTTTCCCCCCTTTCCCCCTCTGTGTCCCTTTCCGCCCTTCTGCTGGTGACGCGCAGTGTGCACTGCAGGGTGTATGGAATTCCGTACAAATAGTTTGTAAAGTGCTTATGCGCTCCCCTGGACCATTACGCAAACTTTACAAACTATATTAGTGATCACATATATAGTTGTGCCTTATCCGTCATTTAGGGCGTATTTTCACTACCTACAGATGTATACTTTTGGTGGTGGGAGTGTCATGGTTGGGGCCTGCATGTGTGCTGCCGGCACTGGCTAACTATAGTTCATTGAGGAAACCATGAATACCAACATGTACTGTGACATACTGAAGCAGAGCATGATCCCCTCCCTTCAGATACTGGGCCACAGGACATTATTCCAACATGATAACGACCCCAAACACACCTCCAAGACGACCACTGCCTTGCTAAAGAAGATGAAGGTAAAGGTGATGGACTGGCCAAGCATGTCACCAGACCTAAACCTTATTGCGCATCTGTGGGGCATCCTCAAAGGTGGGAGAGTCCAAGGTCTCTAACATTCACCAGCTCTGTGATGTCATCATTGAGGAGTGGAAGAGGACTCCAGTGGCAACCTGTGAAGCTCTGGTGAACTACATGCCCATGAGGGTTAAGGCAGTGTTGGAAAATAATGGTGGTCACTTTTGTTGCCAACGGTTTAGACATTAATAGCTGTGTGCTGATTTATTTTGAGGGGACCGCAAATTTACAGGCTGTACACTTACTACTTTACATTGTAGCAGGGTGTCACTTTTGTAAGATACTGTATATATATATATATATATATATATATAAATATATATATATATATATACTAGCGTCAAAAATGGCAATAAAATTGTAAGGCAGGTAACTCTGTTTGCCACACAATGTAAGGCTTTTAGTCCTCTGAGTACCTTTGACGCTCATTGCTAGCCTCTCCCCTGATGTACTTTTGGTTGTCTAAGTGTGCAGTGTAGGCAAGTGTGCAGTGTAAATAGACTGCGTGCGTGAGGCTAAACCATTTGTTTTTTTGTGTAATGCAGTATTTTAGAATGGTAATGTTATTAGTTGCAAGTTAGTATTGTAAAATGGTGTTGAGTGTATATGTGTTACTCTTCTCTCAAGCATTTTCAGTCCTTCCTAATAGTGTATTTTGTATCTTGTACGTTCCTGGCTAAAAGTCGTATGTGCCTGGCGGTGTTTTGCATTTTCCTCCTGGAAGATCGCATCCTCTCCAGGGAAGACAGTCAACATGTATGGGTGTACTTGATCTGCAAGGATGGATAGATAAGCCTATCAATTGAGAGAGTGGCTTCCAGAGGTATGAGTGGACCCAGACAATGCCAAGACCATAATGCTGTTGCCACCAGCTTGTGTTCTTCCAACAATGGTTGGAGAGTGTTTGTTCATGGCAAAGTCCGTCCAGTCAATGGAGCAGAAAATGTGGCTCATCAGAGAAGAGGTCCAATTTTGGAACTGTCATGCAAATTGAAGCCATTTACGCCGGTAAATCTTGGTCAGCATGGGTGCGGCGACCAGCCGCTTGATTCGGAGGCCCATATGCAACAGGGTTTGCTGTACTGTCATCGTAGACACACGTCTGGTAGCCCCCAGGTTCATAGCCAACATTCATTCAGACATCAATGGCACGTGATGCTCGGCAGTTTCCATGCTGTTTATTTACAATGGTGTTGTTTGTCACAAACTGCAATGTTTCAGAAATACTGCCACCCTTGGCCCAAAAGCCAATAATCACCCCCTTTTCAAAGTTGGATAAATCACACATTTTACCCATGACAGCGATGGTTATGTTTGCAGAATGGCTACATGTCACCTTATATACCCACCAAGTCAGATCATGACACGTGCCGTATTTCATTAACTATGTGCTGCTGACATCAAAAGTAGGCTGTGGTCATAATAATGTGACTCTAAGCTAGCCTAATTTTTTTTTATAGCAAGAGCCCCATCCCAGCGGGATCACATTTTTAACTCCTTCCACAATTTTTAATATGTAACCAAAATAGTTATCTTCTAATGTAAAGATGGAGGACTAAAAATGTTTTTTTAAAAACAAATGTTCAATATTATATATTTAAAAAGGTATGGGTGATGCATTTATGCTGTTGCTCCGCACTAATATTAATTGAAATTATAGGGAATTGATATACTATGGATAATTCCAATTAGTTTTCTATGCTTAATTTTCTATTCTATATACATAGTTTGTCTACAGGACTCTTTAAATGTTTTCTGCACTCCAATTCATGGAAACTTTAATCTTAAAATAAATATATATGTGGGGGGAAGGGGTCTTTGCCTAGGGATGCCTCAGATGTAAATCTGACATTGAATATGATGGGGAGAGTAAAAGGAAGTTGAGATGAAAAGGAAAGATTAAATGGGAAAGGGGATAAATGTAATAGATTGATGAATCAGGGGTAACATGTACCAAAGAAAAATTAGGAATTAAAGAGTTATATCATACACATGCTATTTTTTATGTTTTCCACTTATTTTTAATATAAATGCAGTCATGTTACTTGACTATAATATTGTTCTACAAAAACTATAAAATTAAACAATAATTAACAAGGGCAAATAATGTGTGACATGTACAGTTACAGTTTCAGTAATGTATTCCTAATTAAGAACAAGCATAGCTCCTGCCCTTGTCTGGAAAATCTGTAATGTTTAGATTATGGGGAAAATTCCTTCTTTATTTTTCTAATGGGCCCTTATACTATTTATAGAGCATAGGAGTGGTGAAAGTGACAAATCAATAACGTTAAATAGGAAAGAGCTTGGAGACTGTTTTAATTACAACAGTTCTAAGACATGCATGATACTGAAATGTTTGCATTTCAGAATAATAGAAAACACTCTTATCTTTGAAGAAAATACAATGCAGTTTGGATTAAGAGCTTTGAAGGAAGGCTTGGTTTGAGCTGAAACCACTTCAGTTCTTGTATGGGCTGAAACAACAGCTTATCCACAAGGGGAAGGCTGAAAGGCAGTCTTCAATAATTACCATTTTTGACTCCAGCTGCTCACTGTCTATTCTTTTCTAGTACTAGCGATGTGATGACATAAATTTGCACCTATCACACCATATAAATGATTAGGAATATATGTATGTAGCTAGGTTTCCAGATACTTCCTGATTTACAGCCTTATTACATTATGATTTGGCCAATTGTATAGGGCTCTATTTAAGCACATAGCATATTTTTTTTAAAGACGTTTTTAGTTAGTGAACTTCTGTCCAAAAGTAAGGTCTTCATTAACTAAAAACTTCTGTAAAAAAATATGCTATGTGCTTATATAGAGCCCTATTCAACTGGCCAAATTGCGATTTAATAAGGCTGTCAATTTACATTTTTGGTGTTTATATTATTTTTTTAATTACTTACTGTTGTGATTTCTACCTCTAAATAGAGAAATGTTTGTGACTGTTTTTACAATAATTCCAGATATAATACATATTATAACAGTTGTAATAATATTTTCTGGATGTAAAACATGTTAGTCAGCCAAGTAATGGTGAAATATAGAGTGAAAGTTCTAGTTACAGTGGCTAAAGTTAAAATTGTAAACAAAAAATAATATGACTTGAGTGACAAGACTTGAATGTAGCTCTTTTCCTAACCTGCCTACTTCCTGTTTACTCAGTAACATCAGGAAACATTGAACAGCTGAAGAGAAACAAAAAATATAAAAAATTAAAATCACATATTCATATTGGCATTATATTTAGGTAAAGAAAACTTACAAAGATTTCACCTCACATTCTTTCTACAGTTAACTTAATTTTAACTCATTGAAACATGCCACAGCAATTCTAGAAATATATACTTTGTCTCCAAGATTCCCAACTCCCTAGCAACCTGGCCAAGATCCTGATTCTGCATTTTGATTCCTTCACCTTTTGTTTCATTACTTCTCTAATATGTAAGTTTGTGAGCTAACAGTCTGGCAATGTGTGATTGTTATATTAATAACAGGGTCATCAATTCCTTTGGTATCAGTCAAACTATTCATTGCATATTCATTATTTACTGCTAGGAAATTGCCCGTCTAAAAATGATGGGAATTAAATTGTAAGGCTAGCAATGCTGTTTGCCACACAATGTGAGGGTTTTGCTCCTCTGAGCAGCATGTTGGTTTTATTTTTAAAGTCCCACGTGTCTGGCGTTGTTCGTGTAAGTGTTAATGTCTTTGGCGTTGTGTATTTTCTAAGTTCTGCATGTCTGGCATTGCATAGCCTCGTTTTCATCCTGATTCAGAATTTTTGCATTTTTTCTGCAGCCATTTTTTTGGGCTTTCAATTATTTAAAAAGACAAAATATGCCTCAAATTAACTTGCAACCTCACTCAGGCTTTCTGGCTCTCCCCCTGTGCTGTGTGTGAGTGTGTAAGTTAATTTGAGGCATATTTGTGTGTTTTTGCAAGCATTTCCAGTTCGTTGGTTCGCCGTTAAAGTAGTATTTGTGCGAGCCCCACAGTCCATCTAGGTGGCTTGGTTCTTAAGTCATACAGGCCGTAATCTTACATCCATCGCAAAGTCCAGGGGCCTCGCGATGAGGCCTCATTGCTGCAAAGTCTCTGTGTCTCGGGATGAGCGCCAGCTAAGTCCTGCGTTTCCACCCCTGCAATAAGCGCCTTCGGGGCTCATTGCAGCCTAGGTCTTGCTTGCCTCAACTGCTCACCTCGCTTTGCGAGGCTCGCGGTCGACGGCTCACCTATGGGCTGCAAACAGTTCGCCTCACTTTGTGAGGCTTGCAAAGCGTGACAACAACTCGGTGTACGACAACTATATATGTGATACCGCAGCATTATAGAATATATTGACTCTATATAATTAAAGTGATAATAATAGATAAGAACTTGTTATTTATCTTCTATTATCTCTTTGTGCTGATTTCAGAACATAGACTCTTTTAACTTTTAATATATTATCACAATAATATCCCTGGAGCTTCCAAACTAAGAGCCATATTCTATTAGCTGCACACAAATTTGGCTGCTGGTGTTTTTTTTTATAGATGTTTAGATGTATTCTATTGATTTCAGTTCACAAATTCCGACCGCAAAGCTGAACTCATAAACCCTGATATTTTAAGTTTGATATCAAGAGGCGTTATCAGATGATCTGACAATATATTTACTTCTTAAACAATTGCAATACTTCTTGACACAGCCAATAGTAAATGATACAGTCATCATGATATCAGTACAACATGGAGATTATACTTACACTTCACTCAGAGTCTACAAAATTTATTAGTGTTGAGAAGTACATTTAGCAATCGTACTTTCAATTCAGCAATGTAGAAAGCAATAAAATGAATTAAAGCATCTGTTCTTGTCCATGCGGGTTCCATTAAATGTATTAACCCCTTAAGTCCCGCAATCCATTTCACACAAAAAACATTAAAACAATATTTTTTAGTTGCATATTTGTGAGTTTAAGACTATTCTTTAATTAATTCTAATGTATTTATATGCTTTCCCATATTTTTAAAGTACAGTATAGCTGTTAAGTCTCTAATAATAGATTGAAAAAGGCCTTGCCAGTCTTCTTGAGTCCTCGCAATAATCTTGAGAGAAACGTGATACTTTTATCATTTGCGGGTTAGACTTTATTTGCGATCTAACGCTCCAGGTCTAATAGAATATCGATTTTGTGTAACTTCAATTATTTAGGGCTTGTAATATGTAGTGATTGTGGGCGGGTAACTTATAATCGGAATGCGAGTAGCCAATAGAATCTGTGGCAATTTTAAGGGCAGTTTTAAGTGTGTATAAATTATAAATTGGGCAATAGAATAGGGCCCTAAGTCATGTTAAGGTATGACAAAAATGTGTCTTGCCTCTTTGGTGTGTTTGTTAGTTGGATCATACAGTTGCAAAAATGGTGCTTTGTTGTGTAGTGGAATAAACTAACTAAAATCTACAATAAATACTGAAATATTAAGGACTAATTATTATTTTTCCGCAGTTAAAGCAATAACAAAAGTGGAGAATAAAAACTTAGGGCCTCATTCTATTAGCGGCCGCAGCCGTTGCGGAGCCGCAAGGACCGGCCGCAAGCTATTCTGCTATTCTATTCCCCTCCGGCCGGAGATTCCGGCAGGCTTGCGGCCGGTGCCTTGCTATCTCTTGCGGCCGCTCGCGCCAGAGGAAATCCTTTGATCTTAAACGGCCGCAAGGAAATCGGCCGTAAGAAATTCCTATTTGCAATTCAATTGCTCCCGGAACCCTCTCTGCAAGGCTAAAAGCGAGCCGCAGCTTACTTGCAGGAAAGAGGTCCCGCTAGCACCAATTAAGCACATAAATTAGCCCAAATAAAGCCATCCTGCACTTTGCAGAGTCTATAAAGTGATATTCGGTGTTAGCAAAAATAGCACATAATTACCCTATACTCAAATCCGTAAAATATTTTTTTTTAATATCTGTAAAATATCCATGTAAAAAGTCCAGAGGGCTTGGAGCACCTCAGACCCGCCCACGCCGCAGCCGGAAAATAAACAGTTAATTTGAACTCGGGTTTGGGCTGATGTGCAAGCTTGAGAGTGGGTTACTTTTAATCCTCATGTCCCCCAATATGATCGCTAGCATTTACAGAGCTGTACAGTGCAGGCTTGAATGTATTTTTGCGTTTTTAGATTTCTGAGCTTACGGCCGGTTCCAAGATATGCGGCCGGCCGTAAGAGGAGATCCTTGCGGGGCCGTATAATAGAATCGCGAGTTAACAGAACCCCCGCAAGGAATCGCAGCCTTACGGCCGATTTACGGCCGGTAATAGAATGAGGCCCTTAGTATATGATTCCCTACTCCATTTAAGTATTAGATACTGTGAAATCCTTTACTCTTAAAATGTACATGTGTAATTAAGGCAATACGATCATCTAACATACTCCTTAGTACAATAAACCATAAGATTCTCTCAGATCACCCAGAATGCTCTTCCTCAAAAACCACTTAGGCACTTGAAAAGAATGTACACTATCCCCCATTCTCTTTTTGCTTCCAGACTTGGGAAGCAGCACATGGTAAAACAGTACTATGCAGGAATGGAAGTTCATTAAGACTCTAATAAAAGTAGCAAATCTATAGACACTATAATTTAGACCAGTGTCTACATGTTTTTGGATTAAACGTGTATTCAGTAATTACAGTTTTGCTATTGTTTTGGAACCACATAATCTTAACTAATCAGTCATATTACTAAATGTCAATGTTATGAAAAATATCATTAAGTAACTGGGATCAGTATTACAGTTTATGTACATACCATATTTGAGGTGTATCACTAAAAAAACAGTTGATACAAATGCAAAATATGACGCTTCATATCAAACTGTTGGCAGGTCTGAGAGTGGAATTAAATGAATGAATACATTTAAGTATACTTTAGCTGGACATATCACAGGCATGGCCGGATTACCCATTAGGCCAACTAGGCAGGTGCCTAGGGGTGCCTCCATGTGAGGGGTGCCCATTGTTACCTGAAAATTTGATTCTGGCATTTAAAAAAAATGAAATAGTGCAATTCACAGCCCATCTGTAACTAGAGCTACAAACAGGAACAGGAAGAAGCTGCCAGGCTGTGACCAGCTCCCTGCACAGAGACCACATGGAGCTGCTTGAAGGTGGCAAGAGATTGGGATACAATGTGTCACCTGTGTGTATTGATTGTACTGACATAGTAATGATGTGTGTGTGTGATGAGTGAGGCCCTAAATGAATAATCATAGAGTGAGAGAGGCCAGAGAAGATATGTAAATATCCAACAACTAGCAGCCCAGGGATCATTGTGGTTGTGTATTGATATTCTATTAAAAATATGAATTCTATAAGAAGGTTGGCAATAAGGTGTGTGATTGTGATAAGAGAGCACAGTAAGGAGCACAAGAGCACACACCAGGGGTTCTAATACAGAAAGTGTTTATACCAGGACATGTATTTATAAGATGGGAATAGCATATACCCTTTTAGACAGATGTATTTTCTAGGTTTATTCTTGTTGAGCTTTTACCCTCTGACCCTGTGACTGTGCATTCTCAATAAATACACTAATCTGTCCTGAAGCTTTCACATTCTCTGTATTTGCCCACTGACTTTATGACTGTGTCACTGACTTTGTGTCCTGGCCAATGCCACCAAAGAGATTTAGTTAACCTCTTTTACTCCCTGAAACTATATTGGAAAGGATGTGCTGGTGGCCATGGAGGATTAAATAAATCCAGTAAAACTGTGTTGATTTGTAATGCTACATCTCCTGCCAAGGCTGGATTTTTCTTTACTGAAAAAAAGATTGAGACTTTCATTCATGTATCGATTGCACAGGCCTCAATCGTATAACAACCTAACCAATATCATCTGCCTCTAATAACAGAACTGTTCGACTGCTTTCAGGAGTCACTCTTTTCAGAAATGTACAATTATGAAGGGCCTATATCATGTATGTATTAGATAAGGATATAAGTGGAAGACCACATTCAATAGAGGGGCACCACCACAAGACAGTCAAATAGATTACCCAACATCTTAGAAAACATAATCTCTTTGCTAAGGAAGACAAATGTGAGTTCCATATAACCCAGATCCTCTTTTAATCTTTTCGGCCAACATCCTCTTTAAATATTTTCGGCCAAGGTATATGTAATGGATTATTCCAAATTGTCAGCCATTTCCTTTATGGCTCTCACTCACAAGGTTTTGTCAGGTTCAGCGAGGCCTCCTTCCTTCACAAAAGCCTCTGAAGGAGAAGATTTCCACTGTACCTATCTTGGCACAAGCTGAACCTATGTCCATACATGTTAAAAAGATTTATCCCGACAGAAGCCAATTATGATACTGGAAACAAAAACCTTTTTCATTCATTCATTCATTCAATAAATCCGTTAAGCCATTGAATTCAATACAAGCCCAGTAGGCTCTAAACTTGATCCAGTTTAACTTTGTCATTACCTACAGTACAGTCAGCAAGAATGGGAAGTGAGACACTCTTTCACAAATATGAACTGGAAGACATCACTATGTCCAAGAAAATCATAGTAGCTACTCTATGTATCTTGGAAAATATCCATAACAAAATGTCTCAGAAGTTCACCATTTTTTCAGGAGCACTGTTTATCCCTTGCACTCTACAGAGAAACTTCTAGACTAGGCTCATAAATCACACATGGAAGGTCATTTGATTATCAAGAAGACTACAGAGTTCTTGGAAAGAATGTTATTGTGGCCAGTAGTGATGTCGCAAACATAAAATTTTCAGTTCACGAACCGCGAACGCGAGCCGCCGCAAATGTTCGAGAACCGGCGAACCCGGCAAACCGCCATAGACTTCATTGGGCAGGCGAATTTTAAAACCCACAGGGACTCTTTATGGCCACAATAGTGATGGGAAAGTTGTTTCAACGGGACTAACACCTGGACTGTGGCATGCCGGAGGGGGATCCATGGCAAAACTCCCACGGAAAATTACATAGTTGATGCAGAGTCTGGTTTTAAGCCTTAAAGGGCATAAATTACCTAACATTCCTAAATTGTTTGGAATAACGTGCTTTAAAACATCAGGTATGATGTTGTATCGATCAGGTAGTGTAAGGGTTAGGCCCGCTTCACAGTGACAGACCAAACTCCCCGTTTAACGCACCGCAAACAACCGCAAACAGTCCATTTGCACAACCGCAAACTCCCCATTTGCACAAGGTTGGATACCAAGCTAGCCATGTCCTGTTCCTTGTCCTCACTGATGTCATTGAAGGTCTCTTCCTCCACCCAGCCACCAAGGGTCCCCCGAAAGGTGACAACAAGCCCCCTGGGACGCCTGCTGTGTTTAGGCTTCCACCTCCTCAAAGCCACCTTCCTCCTCTTCTTCAGACTCCTCTCACTGCGTTGCCTCTCTCTGCATTATTATAAGGTGTGTTAAGTAGTACTACTCTTATCAGTTTAATACCTGTTACAGCACCTATCAGGGGGCGTGTATAATGCCTGGATTTTTAGAACCAGGAGATGGAAAAAGATGCTTTGTTGGTCGTATCACTTCAATTTTGGGGCACGGCACGTGCAATCAAAGGTGCCACCAGATAGCGGTGGCGTGTTTGTAAGTACTACTCTTATCAGTTTAATACCTGTTACAGCACCTATCAGGGGGCGTGTATAAGGCCTGAATTTTTAGAACCGGGAGATGGAAAAAGATGCTTTGTTGGTCGGATCACTTCAATTTTGGGGCACGGCGCGTGCAATCAAAGGTGCCACCAGATAGGAGTGGCGTGTTTATAAGTACTACTTTTATCAGTTTAATACTTGTTATGTCACCTATCAGGGGGCGTGTATAAAGCCTGGATTTTTAGAACCAGGAGATGGAAAAAGATGCTTTGTTGGTCGTATCACTTCAATTTTGGGGCACGGCACGTGCAATCAAAGGTGCCACCAGATAGGAGTGGCATGTTTGCAATTACTACTCTTATCAGTTTAATACTTGTTACGTCACCTATCAGGGGGCGTGTATAAGGCCTGGATTTTTAGAACCAGGAGATGGAAAAAGATGCTTTGTTGGTCGTATCAATTACATTTTGGGGCACGGCACGTGCAATCAAAGGTGCCACCAGATAGGAGTGGCATGTTTGTAAGTACTACTCTTATAAGTTTATTACTTGTTACGTCACCTATCAGGGGGCGTGTATAAGGCCTGGATTTTTAGAACTGGGAGATGGAAAAAGATGCTTTGTTGGTCGTATCACTTCAATTTTGGGGCACGGCGCGTGCAATCAAAGGTGCCACCAGATAGGAGTGGCGTGTTTGTAAGTACTACTCTTATCAGTTTAATACTTGTTACGTCACCTATTAGAGGGCGTGTGTAAGGCCTGGATTTTTAGAAACGGGAGATGGAAAAAGATGCTTTGTTGGTCGTATCACTTCAAATTTGGGGCACTTTGTGACATTAGCTTCTTACGCTCAAACATGTCCTTTACAGGCACCTGACTATGGGCAGATGAGCAGGAACGGCTCAAGGCGAGAGACGCAGTGGCGGATGGTTGAGAGGGGTCAAGGAGGACAGCAGTGGTTGATGTGGCTGATGATGCTGGACCAGGAAGAGGATGGCAGCTTTGAGTTTGTGTGCTGCTTGTACTCATGTGTTGGTCTGGAGTCACCCAAACATTAGGTCTCAACCTGTAGAGGATAAGGGAACCAGGCTACTCTAGACCTCATTCATCATTACAGGTTTTGACAGATTGGTACTATGCGTGCAAGCTACTGTGACAACAGATATGAGTGGCACTGTGCACTTGCAGAAGTTGGCAGAGTAGACGCTGTAGGTCTGACACACACGCTTGCAGACAACTAACTGCTATGCAATCTATTACAGTAGAATTATTTTTTTTTGTTTTATATTTAAATGTACACTACTGTTACACCAGATATGAGTGGTGTGTTAAGTAGTACTACTCCTATCAGTTTAATCCCTGTTATGTGCCTTTTTGGGGGTTTGGTTGTTAAAGCCACAGTGCAGCACCAGAGGCCAGAAAAATTAGGCATGTACACATGCCTGAAAATTTAGGTATTGTTGATCTTGCAGCGAGCAGAGAAGAAGGTAGGCCTGATTCAACGCCCCAGCCCCGCATACCCACACTCAGAGATTGAGGGGGGGACCTGAGAAGGCCACGGGCCGGAGATATAAAGGGGGGCCATCCCAAATAAGCACACAAGCGGGGACAAAGGTAGTGAAGGGGACATAGAGGCCCATGGACTGACGGTCGCCATCTTGGCAGGAAAAGGGCCCAGCAATTAAGCCAAACAGACCCAGCACAGGCAGCTACTTGAGTCAAACGCTGTACAATTACACCTTAATTAAGCTGAAACATGCAGCAGCAGGGATTCTAAATGGCCACACGGTGACAAGGAGGCTAACAGCCCCCACAGTCTCTGCACCACTCTTTTTAACAGATAACCCAAGGTGCTAACCAGGGACCTTGCCTAAATAAAAAACTGAATTTTATTGGAGGAATTATTAGTGTCTTTATCCCCCAAGAGAAAACATAATATACGGTATCTTTAGACTACCTGATGGCCAAACCTCCTTTAGCCCCAATGCTATCCAAGAAACATTTCAAAACTTCTATCCGACCATATATTCATCCCAATCCCGCTGCAGCGGATCTGACATAGAGTCCTTCCTACTACAGCAAGAAGTCCACAAAATACCTGTACCTCAATTGGACAGCTTGAACCTAGACATATCCCAAGAGGAAGTTAAATCTACAATCCAAGATCTTAAATTTGGCAAGTCCCCAGGGCCAGACGGTTTTACTCATCTGTACTATAAGAAATTTGAGCCCTTGCTTACCCCCGCACCTAACATCTTTGTTTAACGCTATACTAAATGGAGAACCTATGCCCCCTTAATTGAATCAGGCCGACCTCATAGTCTTTCCAAAAGAGGGTAGGGACCCTTTAGAGGTTAAAAATTATCGCCCCATACCCCTGATAAATGTGGATGTCAAGATCCTAGCTAAAATGATGGCCAAACGAATATCTAACTTTTTACTGGACTAAATACACAAGGACCAAACGAGGTTCATTCCTTTCAGAGAGGCAGGAGATAATGTTAGGAGGGTCCTTAACGCCCAGTTCTTGGCTCAACACTATAACAACCCGGTTTGCCCTCTAGCCCTAGACATAGAGAAGGCTTTTGATACGGTGGAATGGCCATATATGTACAAAATGCTAGATAAGTTTGGATTTGAGGGACGCTTTCTCAACCTGCTCAGAAGGTACTACGACTCACCAGTAGCTAACTTAAAGATACCAGGGGACCATAAGGACAAAATCCAAGTACAGAGAGGGACCAGGCAGGGATGCCCACTCTCCCCACTGCTCTTTGCTCTTGCCATTGAACCCCTAGCGCAGGCAATCAGAACCAACCATGCCATCCAGGGGGTTCAAGTAGGACACCATTAGTTTAACTGTTCACTTTTTGCGGCCGATATGCTTTGCACCCTGACCAAGCCCCTTCTGTCTATACCAGCACTCATGTCCACTATAAAAGACTTCAGCTAAATCTCGGGCTTCCAATCCTTGCAAAAGGATATTTCTCTTTCAATGGAATCCTGCTTACTGGGGATACACATAAAAAACTTATCTCAATCCTAGAACACGCTATTCCAATTAATGGCTTTAGCATTCAAAATACACATAGCTACCCGGGCCCGGATGGATTTAAAAATCTCTATTACCAAACTTTTATAGACTTGTTATTACCCCACTTAGCCACACTTTTCAATCAAATTTTAGAAGGCTCTCCCATGCCACAAGAACTAAACCATGCAAATATGATATGTTTCCCAAAAAAACGACGAGACCCATTAGAACTTAAAAATTACTGCCCCATATCACTCCTAAACGGGGATATAAAAATTTTGGCCAAATTAATGGCAAACAGGATTTAGCGATTTCTTCCCTCCATAATCCATAAAGACCAAACAGGGTTTATCCCCCATAGACAAACGGGGGACAATATCAGACGGACACAAAATTTAATCTCATGGTCATCCCTACATCAAATACCCACATGCCTTTTGGCGTTAGATATAGAAAAGGCCTTTGATACGTTGGAATGGCCTTATTTAAAAGCAGTATTACAGAAATTTGGGTTTGCAGTCAAATTTATGAACTTGATAGATACATACTACAAATCCCCGTCAGCCAGATTAAAACTCCCGGGAGATCGCTTACAACACTTAAAGATTCAAAGGAGAAAAAACACATTTTTAGATTTATTTGGAATCATAAAGCCCAGAGGATCTCAAAAAATAATATGTAAAGACCAGAAGGGAAAGGGGGCCTATCGTGTCCGAATCTCAAACTGTATTACAAGGCAGCGCAGCTGGCTTTCATTCCTCTGGCGCATTCTCCCACACATCAGCCGCTCTGGGTATTTATGGAAAATCTAAGCATGTCACCTTATACATGGGATACAGTAATATGGATTCCAGGCCTGTATACTTTTTTGAGAAACTTGAAAAACCCGTTGATTAAGCACTCATTAAAAATATGGACGGAGATGAACTGGACACAAAAACTGGACACTCGGGTATCAGATCTTACCCCTATCGTACCCAATCCCCACTTTAAGATACATCTTCCAGAAAGCTCTCTCAGTTGGTGGAAGTCTCAGAACCTACTAAGGGTTGGTCCATGGTGGCATGACGACAAAATAATGACCTTTGAGCGGGTGAGAGATAATTACAATTTACCCCTGGCTGAACACTATAATTTTTGCAGGATACATCATTTTATATATACGATATGTGGTAGGGGAACCCCCCAAAGAAACACCTGGCTACTCAAAAAATGTAGGGATTCCCCCTTTCAGCCTGGTATTATTAGCCTCATGTATGAACTATTTAATGAAAACTCATGGGCAAACAAACCAGTCAATACCAAAGCCTGGGAGAAGGATTTGGGCACCGAGTTGGCAGACAGAACATGTGATAAAAGTTGGCGAGGCTTAAGTAGGGGATCTTTAAATGATAGTCTCCTTGAGACTTCAATAAAGGTCCTACACAGGACATATATTACTCCTTTTAAGCTAAATAAATGGGATCCAAAACGGAGCAGCTCATGTTTTAGGAACAGTAATAATTCATGTCTGGTGGGAGTGTTCGGCAGTCATAAGACTATGGAAAGAAACATGTTTACTAGCTTCTAAAATGTTTAAGATTCAGATTTCTGCTAATATAGAAAACTGCATGCTGGGTGTTCCGCATGTCTGTCTCTTGCCCGCTCAAAATAGGCTATTAAAGTTCCTCATGTTGGCCACAAAGAACCATATAGCCAGACAATGGAAATTGGATACCCTACACTTTCAGGTGGTTAAAAATAAATTAAATGCCTTACCCATTTAGTAGACAACTCCATGGATACATTTTGAGATATATGGTCTCCGTGGCTGCAATTAAGGGATAGCATATCATCTGGAGACAATTAAAGAAATTTAGGTCCGGAACAGGGGCTCCCCTAAATGGGAGAGGATATTCTCAAGAGAACGGGATGGATGGAGGTGTGTGTGGATCCTTAGAGGGGCGGAGGACGGAGGTAAGTGCTATATTTTACATCATAATTATGTAAAAAAGGTGGAGGCTTGTGGACCTTTCCCTTTCCCAACATGTTAAATGTTAAAACTAGTTTTTTTTTTCCCAATTATAGTCGGATTCAAGACTTAAAGGGAATCAACTTAAAACAAACTGAATTAAAGCTACATTAATAACTGAAAAAGTAAAAAAATATATATATTTTTAGGCTACAGGTACAACCAAATCCAGATAACATACTAGCCCTGGATATGGTATAAGCTCCAAGATTATGGAATGGAAAGGGGTAAACTGAGCATTAATAGAGATAAGGTAACTCAGTGATGTATTAAAATGTATGGATATATATGTAACATGGAAATGGTTGTTTAAATATGATATATTACCTGACCTAATAAAATATTTTTTGAAAGAAAAAATACACATAGCTAGTAGTTGGAAAACCCCAAATTAAAACTTTCAGGAATTAATAAAAAAAATCAACTATTTACTGCTCAACAAGAGATTAAACCATGTAGTCTTGGATAGAATCACCCAGTTCTAGACAATTTGGGATCCCTGGATAACATCCCCATTTAGTGCCCCCCTAATATAATAAAACATTTGTTAATGGTTGAAGCGACTCGGGGGGAAGGACCGAAGTGGGGGAGCCCTGGAGGAGACCCTTCAGAAGCAACCGGCGGCAAAATCATCCGAGGAAAGGAGAGGTCGCCTACGGAAGCCTGCCCTAGGGTAACCCAAGGGCGATTGAGCAGGTTAGATATTGTAAATAACAAGCTACTGCTGGAGTGATGATAGATAATAGCACTTTGGTGTTAACTGCTGATATACTCTTTACTATTGTCTGTTTTACCATGTCTTAGGTTTCTCTTAAAAATTGCAATCACAGTAAAAAAAAAGAAAATTTATTAACCAAAAAAGTAAAAATAAGAAGGCCTAGCCAGCTAATTTTAACAAAATGTCTTCATTGTAAATATGTATTTTTGCACAACTGTTGTGTCAATATGCTTTCTTTTTCATTACATGCCGTACGCCTTCTGACATAAAAACTTAAATTAAAAAATTAGGTATTGTTGCAGCCGCTGCTGTTGCAGCGGCCAGAAAAATTGACCTTTGTTCCCCAGGCAGAAAGTGCCATAAAACATTGCGTCTTCTTGAACCCTAGTTGGTGGCGGATAAGTCACACAAGTCATCTGGCATTCACAGATAACATACAGCAGCGTGTGGACCAGTTTTAGCCGAAGGAAGCTCATCTCATCAGGCCTTTTTCAGTCGAATGTATTGCCCAGAGTCAGTCCCTTCGGGGTCCATCCCTCATTCATCTTTATAAAGGTGAGGCAATCTAGACTTTTTTGCCCTAGGCGACTTCTCTTCTCGGTGACAAAACCTCCTGCTGCACTGAAGGTCCTTTCTGACAGGACACTTGAAGCGGGGCAGGCCAGAAGTTCAATTACAAATTGGGATTGCTCAGGCCACAGGTCTAGCCTGCACACCCAGCAGTCAAGGGGTTCATCGCTCCTCAGAGTGTCGATATCTGAAGTTAAGGCGAGGTAGTCTGCTACCTGTCGGTCAAGTTGTTCTCTGAGGGTGGATCCCGAAGGGCTGTTGCGATGCGTAGGACTGAAAATGGTCTGCATGTCCTCCATCAACAACACGTCTTTTAAACGTCCTGTCCTTGCCGGCGTGGTCGTGGGAGGAGGATTACTTTCAGCTCTTCCCCTGTTATATTGCCCTTGTGCTGTGACATCACCCTTATATGCTGTGTAAAGCATACTTGTTAATTTGTTTTGGACCTGCTGCATCCTTTCTGACTTGCGGTAATTTGGTAACAAATCAGGCACTTTCTGCTTATACCGGGGGTCTAGTAGCGTGCACACCCAGTGGCGGATGGTTGAGAGGGGGCAAGGAGGACAGCAGTGGTTGACGTGGATGAAGATGCTGGACCAGGAGGAGGATGGCGGCTTTGAGTTTGTGTGCTGCTTGTACTCATGTGTTGATCCCATTGGCGTTTGTGATGTCACATCATGTGCCTTCGCAAAGCAGTTGTACCTAGGTGGGTGTTGGACTTCCCACGACTCAGTTTCTTTTGGCACAGGTTGCAAATAACATCGCTGTTGTCAGAGGCAGACACACAAAAAAAATGCCACACTGCTGAGCTCTGCGGTGACGGCATTCTGGTGGTGGCAACAGCATGCGTTAATTGGCGTGCTGTCTGGCTGACCTCGGGTGCTGATGCATGCTGTCTGACTGTGCCACTAGCTCGTTGCGATGACCTCCCTCTGCTTCCAACTCGTCTCCTCCTCCTCTCTGTCTCCCCATTTGAACTTTCCCCCTGTCCTTCCACGTGACATCCACGGACGCATCGTCATCATCATCACCCGCCTCACTTGTATCTGACAACTGAACAAAGGAAGCAGCAGCGGGTACATCATCATCATCACATCGTACGTACATGTGTGTACTGCTGCCTGACTGAGACATATCCCTGTTATCTACATCCTCTGGCAATAATGGTTGCGCATCACTCATTTCTTCAAACTGATGTGTAAATAACTCTTCTGACTGATCAATTGAATCGGCTGTGGTACTAGTGTTGGTGGTGGTGTTTTGGATGGATAAAAATAATCCCATTATGTAATATCTGTTCCTGTCCAAATCATCCGTCTGTTGGCCATGTGTGCACACAGAAACAAGAATTTACACAGACCCAAAAGTTCTGGTATAAAACTTCTTGTATTCTTCCCAACGAACGAACCCCCCCAAATACAACATAGAAACTTATATAATATAAGTTGATCAGATATAACAATCGTAGGACTCATTGTTAGACAGTGAGTGAGTTATTGATTGGTTGACAAGGTAGGAAGGGTCCTTCCATATTTGGTCTCGGATGTTGATGTCATTATGGTCAGTTTATGTGAAGCTTCTGATTGGCTCTGGAAGGTGGCGGGGCTCATATCCTTATTTGGTCACGGATATAAATGTCATCTTAGGACTCCCAGGATATGACTCAGTAGCCATCTTAGGACTCTCAGGATACAGCTCAATAGTCATCTTAGGACTCTAAGAATACAGCTCAGTAGCCATCTTAGGACTCTCAGAATAAAGAATAAAAGTAATTAGTGCTATATCTTATGATATATTGTAAGGAAAGGAATGTAGCATGGACATAATATACATTTTCATGAATTTCGTCCACAACAGTCCCCCCTAAAATTTTATATTATGTTACATACTACACTTAGATTCTATTCTTGTAGATAACACAGGTTAGATGTATTATATCTTCCTCTTCTAGAGAGTACTTCATAAAATGTCTGTGTAAAGATATAGGTTTTTCTTAGTAAAACGTATTAATTAAGGTATAAAGTTATATAAACAGTAACAGTCCCCCCTAGAGACTATGTGTACAACTGTCCCTGTGGATGAGATGTATGAATGTAAGAAAGCCCTAGCACATCTGCACCAATGAACGCCCTTTCTTCTTTGTACGTTAGAGTTGCCATGGCTTGTCCATGACCCCTCTTGCCACTGTCATAGGCGAGTCAGATGCTATCCCTGACCCCTTGTTTCAGGAACATGTGGGACAAGGGGTTTATGTAAAACTTTCATTTCTAGACACAATAGACCGTAACATCTTATGTGACTCCTCACAGTCATCTTCATAAATTTCTTGGTGCACAAAGGTTGGTGTGACTCCAGTAACTGACTTCTTTAAATATGTTCGGACACAGGGGATAATACAGCAGGTAACAAATGCAAGAATTATCAGTATTGAAAGAAAGACAATTCCAACCTGTGACAATACCTTCTGCCAGTTGTTCATCCACCCAAACCATTTATCCCAATAGTCTGTGGTTCCAGAACTCTCCTTCAATTCTTGTGCCAAGTTGTTTAGTTCTTTAATGGCTAAAGTAATTTTACCGTTTAGACCCATATTATCAGGTATGTAGGTGCAGCAGTTGCCAGTGTCCGGGAGCATTTTACACTCCCCCTTTTTAGCAAGGATCATGTCTAGTGCCATTCTATTCTGGAAGGCCATGTGTGATGTGGCCTTCAATTGTTCTGCAACTCCTTGCAGAGCATCTCTTGTGTAATCCACAAACCTTTGTTGGTTATAATATATATATAATTGATCCAAGCAACATTTTTATTTGCAGTTATGATAGGGAAAAGTGATTCAAATCCTGCTGCAACCTGATTTCTAGCTTTAAACTCATTAGGCACCCCCCTTGGGACTCCAATAGAGTCTATGTACACATGGGGGTCAAAGCTACCTTGTGGGGGAGAGACCTTTCTTTTGTGTCTAGATGTTGTCAGTAGGGTGTGTGGTGAGGTATCAGTTTGGATAAGCACTATGTGCACTGGCATTATGACCTTTGCCAGGGTACACTCACCATACCAGATTCCCTCTAGTCTTGATCTGAGCTTCATGTCCCCACATATCCAATATATGTCTCCCAATGTTTGTGTCTGCTCTGTAGACTGTGAAGCCAATACAATATATAATGCAGAACCCTTGCTTAAACCTCTTTAGGTTTCTCCCTTGAGTTGTACTCCTTGTATAGCATGTGTAATTACCTGGGTATATGGTTATACCATTCACCTGGATGTAGATTGCCAGTTATAATGGGATACCTGTTCTCCCATTGTTCACAATTTAGATCTTTTAGTCTGGGTAGCTTTATAAAGACTTAAGAAACACTTTTCTTCCTTCATAGTTACCATAAGTGGAACAGTGCCTAGGTGGTCTGGCACTTGCACAAACATAACAATTAGTCTTATTATATGACTCTACGTTATATTTCATCCATTCCAGCCATAAGTTGAGGTCTGTGAACCCCGTCTCATTTGCTAGGGTTCCTTTGTACGTAAGTTCACTTATATCAGTCGTTTGGGTGTAATGCCTGAGTGTGTTGTACTTGCATTAGTTCTTCTGATATGAGTGGTGCATTTAGATTTCTGAGCATAAATTTACCAATCTGTCCTTTTGCTTCTCCTCTAACCAGCCACCCATTAGGTATGTAACTGCGTCTGTGGGTCTGGGGTTCTTGATAGTCAGAGTAAGTCGCATGTTAACTCCAGTCTTGCCATTTGGCGAGCATTTGCCTGGCTTTATTAGAGTCATACGTTCAAGTAAAGGGCTTCCACTCAAATCTGTTTTTTTATCTAAGGCACTCTGTGGTCTGTATCCCCAAGCTGTCCCAGTGTTCCATCCTACAGTTTCCCGATGACTACAATCTTTTCCCCAAGTCTGGTCTGTAACACATATGTATATAGATGTGCTGTGAGTGTCTTCGTACAAGTTACATTGTTGAGTCACGCTTAGCTGTTGGCAACATACAACATGACAATAATCAAAGGACAATGTGATCATATGTGTTTTAGATGAATTGTACCAAAATGTAATACCATCTTTTTTCTCACTAATGAATGCAGAAGGTTCTACTTTAGTTAAGAAAAGACAGGAAAGGATATGTGTTATGATCATCATAATGTTGGTTGCTATGGGTCTGGTGCTGAAACTTTTTTTGCAATGAGATGTGTGGATCCAAGTAGGCCATCCTTCAAGTTTAACTGACGGTGCAGCAATTAGAAGAACTTGAAAGGGACCATTATATCTGGATTCCAGAGGATTATTTCTCACAAATCTCTTGACCAGGACCCAATATCCAGGAAGTAGTTGATGAGTACGAGTGTCTACTTCCGGATCTGGAATAGAAGAAAACACTTGTGCATGTATTTTAGTCAGTGCTTGAGATAAAGCAATCACATAATCAATAAATACATTAGATTTACATTTCAATTGCTGAGGATAATAACACCCTAATCTAGGAGCAGACCCAAATAGGATCTCGTGAGGGGACAGAGAAACCTTCCCTCCAGGGGTGTACCCCACGCTTAACAGTGCTATAGGGAGACTTTCTGGCCATGAGATACCAGTTTCTTTTTGTGCTATTTCAGCTACTGGTTTTAACTTCACCATAACTGGTGAAACCCTAAGGTGTCCAACTTTGTTACAATTAAAACACTTTCTTGTTCTTGTTGGCTCTGTCTCCTCCTGCTCAGAAGACACCATGATGTGTATAGTCTCCTTATTACCTTGTGAGAACTCAAGCCCTTTCTGCTACTAATAACAAAGTCTCTAATGGCAACACCTTGTATTCAGGACGAGATGTTAATAAATATTTCCTGATGGATTCTCTTCAATCCCTCCACAAAGGCTGCTCCTAGCACCTGAGACTCGTGTCTGGAATGATATATTACCACTGACTGTTTTATCCTGTGTAATATCTGACAAATTAATAGCCTGATTTGCTATTTCATCCGGAGTGCATGCTATTAATAACTCACAGGATTTTATATCAGCGTTGTAGACAGGCGTGCAGGAGTTAACTACATGAGCAGAGACTAGCAGGAGAGTCGCTCACAGAGAATCTAAAAATAACAGTATATGAGAAAGAAATTGTCGCGGAGTAACTTTCTAAAAAAAAAATATCCTAAAGCAACGTTGCGTTTACTTTTTCTTTCATATACTTCTTGTTCCATAGTAAAGCTTAATGAAACATTGAATGTCTCCTATATCTTCCTTTTAATAAAGATTAATATTGCCAAGGAGTAGTGGATACAGGGCACTGACTCCAGCAGTAGTGGTATAGTAGGTGCTGTTTACCTTTAAGATGGGGTATAGGGGTGTGTCATGTTTTTGTTCCACAAACCATTATCTTGTATTAACCTTTGGTTCCCACCCAGAACCAGCCACCATTCTTCTGCCTGCAACCTCCCTTCTTCTCATTTCCCCTCAATGATACAGACAGACATATTTTCACATAAAAACTAACACACACACAGAGAAGGTGGGAGGAGGAAGGGGAGTGGTCTGCTATGCTAACTGTGAGGGGGTGGCCAAACCCCTAACACGTCTTTTCAAAATGCAGACCAATCACCTCCCTTTCCAAAGAGTAAAGTATCGAGTAAAGTTACAAACACACAGAAACTTCAGACAAAATGTTTCAAAAGAATACACGCATATACATACATATATATATACATATATATACTCAAAAACACACAGAAATATGCAAACTGTTACATGCAATGCATTCAAACAAAATAATCTCCCATTACATTGTAGATCTTATGGAGATTTCTTTCTTGGTTCAATATTCCGAAAACCCAAACCCACCTGTCTAAGGTGTGTTCATTGACACCCCTGATGATTGTTACGTTGTTGGGTTTGTTACATAACCAATTCTCAGTCTGCGTCATATATATACTGTACGTTTAAAATCCTAAGGTACTGTTTCCTTTGAGATACAAATTCGAGGTGCGGTCTCAAAGTCTAACTCAGTGTATATATCTTGAACTATTTACTTTTTAAATCAATCTCCTCCCAGGACACACCTACTTTCACACAAACATTATTTCACGTACTGTAATCAAAATCTAACAACATCATGAAAACATGAACAGAAACATGACAGTTATTTCACTTACTGTAGTCATACGACCTTAAGCATTGGCATAGAAAGAATTCTCTTAACTAAGATACGTCCTTAAAAGAATTCAACCGGGATGGAAGGAGGAGGAATTTCTCCTTTTCGCAGCCTCTGCTCCTGACTTTGATTGTCACACACAGTTGCAGACAAATCAACTTTCAGCTTCAGTGTACAGGGAGAGAAATTCTAAGCTACATTTCTCATTAAAATATGCATCACAACCAGCAATTACAGATCACAGTAATATTTATCAATTTCTGCAGAAAATTTCTGACTCCTAAAATATTGCAGTCCAAAATCTCACACCGTTGTGTGCTAAAATTGACGCCTTCAGAGAGTTATTGTGCTATTCGGACACAATAAATCCATCCCTGAAGTATGCATCCCACATACATGCCCTTACACCTTAGTGTGTGATAGATATCTTCCGGGGTCATCGCGCTACCAAGGCACGAACATAATGACCCCCAAGAGATACTCGGCTATCCAACATGCATAGACCCTCCTAAAGAAAGGTATGCATATGTACGTCTGTACGTACAGCTATTTCAGGGCTATAGTGTTATTCGGACACTACCCAATCCGTCCCTGGAGCCTGCCGCACGCAAACATGTATGTCTTTGACAATATCTAAGAAATCACAATCACTCGACCCACACTCTCAACAGTCATACACAGGTAACAGATATTATTCAGTACAGATATTTCTTCAAGGTAGACCCTGGGCAAGCAATTTATCTGTACTTTTGGTGCCTTCAGTATCAGCCCCAAACAAAGTGGCAGAACTATAGCAGCATTATTCATATATATGCAAGGTTTTAAAACATTAAACCTTACCATATATTAGAGTTGAGTTGATCAGGCTCCTTTATGCCACCATAGACCGTCCCAAAGTCTTCCTTGTCTGCTATCTGTTGGTCACAACCCAGGGCCCCACGTTGGGCGCCAATTGTTTTGGATGGATAAAAATAATCCCATTATGTATCATCTGTTCCTGTCCAAATCATCCGTCTGTTGGCCATGTGTGCACACAGAGACAAGAATTTACACAGACCCAAAAGTTCTGGTATAAAACTTCTTGTATTCTTCCCAACGAACGAACCCCCCCAAATACAACATAGGAACTTATATAATATAAGTTGATCAGATATAACAATCGTACAACTCATTGTTAGACAGTGAGTGAGTTATTGATTGGTTGACAAGGTAGGAATGGTCCTTCCATATTTGGTCTTGGATGTTAATGTCATTATGGTCAGTTTATGTGAAGCTTCTGATTGGCTCTGGAAGGTGGCGGGGCTCATATCCTTATTTGGTCACGGATATAAATGTTATCTTAGGACTCCCAGGATATGACTCAGTAGCCATCTTAGGACTCTCAGGATTCAGCTCAATAGCCATCTTAGGACTCTCAGAATACAGCTCAGTAGCCATCTTAGGACTCTTAGAATAAAGAATAAAAGTAATTAGTGCCTTATCTTATGATATATTGTAAGGAAAGGAATGTAGCATGGACATAATATACATTTTCATGAATTTCGTCCACAACAGTGGCGGCAGGCGGGCGAGTGGTAACTTGAGAGGTGCCTGAAACTAAGCTGGAGGAGGATGGTGAGTCAATGTTCCAAGCGGAAGCTGTAGAAGATTGGGTGTCCTGTGTTATCCAGTCAACTACGTCCTCTGAAGTTTTCAATTTCAGGGTAACTGGCCTCTGAACACTGGGCATTATTGTAGGGCCAAAGGGAATCACAGCACTACGACCACGACGCCCCCTGCGGTGTGTCCTGCCTCTGCCTGTCATTTTTTTTCTGATTAGTGGTACTATGCGTGCAAGCTACTGTGATTGGATTGGTTGAACTTGGCACAATACTTGTAAGCCTGACACACACACTGGCTACCGGTCAGGCAAATGAACTTAGATTGGCGGTCAGGCAAATGAACTTAGATTTAAGAAAATAAAATTATTGTTTTTTTAAATGTAGACTGCTGGTACCCCAACTAGATTGGATTGGTTGAACTTGGCACAGTGTATTTTAAAATTATGAGAAAAACATGATCTGTAAACTAAATAAAAATCATTTTTGGAGGTGAAGAGAAAAAGAAACCGGATGGGGGGATACCGAGCAGAGCACACCATCTACAGCCCACTGGGAGACAAACTCATCCATTCCCCCAGTGGACAAAGCCAGGTGGTACTCTGCCCGGATACGGGAGCGCACCAGCACCCGGAACATGGCCTCAGGTGACAAGGGAACCCCCCCTATCAAACACTGCTTCCTGGACTTATATATAGCCAATTTGGCTAATGCCAGGAGCAGGTTGACGAGGACGTCCCTGGCCTTATTGCCCCGGGACACTGGGTGCCCAAAAATAAAAATGTGAGGGGAAAAATGCAGCCAGAACTGCAGGAGGAGGCCCCTCAAGAGTGACAAGAGGGGCTGCAGTCTGGCGCAACTAAAATAAACATGATACACGGACTCTCCCTTGCCACAGAATGAACAAGTGGAGGGAGAGTCCGTGAATTTAGCTAAGTACTCTCCCGTGCTCAGTGCACCATGGAGCACTCTCCAACTCAAGTCCCCGGTGGGTCGTGGAACTAAATCAGAATAAAGTTCCCTCCACCGGGGCCTCTTGCCCTCGTCAGCTGGTAGGACCCGCCTCCAGATGGTATCGGGACGGGTCACGAGGGCAAGGAAGTGCACTGTATGGAGCACGAGAGAATATAAGCTCTTCCTCGGCATGCCGCGAAAGCATGCCGAGGGTATGTCCCTCAACCTCGAGAGGTTGGGGACAGGAGGAGCCTGAGGGGAAACACGGGGCTTGTGTCCAATGCAAACAGCCGGAGAAGGGGTGTTGAAAGGTGCATGTGGCACTCCGGCCTGCAAAGCCCCGCGAAGGAAGGTGCGCGAGTCGGGGGTGATGGCATCTCTAATCTCCTGGAGCAAGCGCCCTGAGACTTTGGGCGTCACATATCCCAAACGGAGCGCAAGCTCCTGGGGTGACACCCAATCAGAACGCCCGTATTCCAGGAGATCCCCGACTCGGGTCATCCGTGCATGACTAAGGCGGCGGATGATACTGGGGGACTGTAACATTGGAGCCCCCACTGCTGCATTAAATAGCAGGGGCTCCGTGAATATTTCGTCCCCCAAAGGCACGCCCTGCCTGGTCACGGAGACCATGCTCCAGGCCTTGAGGGTTTCCTGGTAGTATGCCGGCAACACAGAGAGGTCTCTCCCAAACCCCTCGGGCCTGATCAGAAATAATTGCCGGTCATACCCCAGGTTGCGCAACTGGCGATAAAAGCTGGATGCCAGTGCGCACCACTGCGGAGAGGGATCTGCATATAGGTATCTCTGCAGGTACTGAAGGCGGAAGGTGGACAACTGGGAGCACACACAAACTACTCCCTGTCCACCCTCCACCAAAGGCAGACTTGCCACCCCTGCAGAGACCCAATGCCTTCCCATCCAGAGGAAATCTAACAAATTCCTCTGGATATTGGTGACAAACTCGGGGGTCGGACTCAGACAAATCAGCCGGTGCCAGATCTGAGAAGCCACCAGCTGATTCACCACTAGAGTCCGCCCCCTAAGGGAAAGCATTTTTGCTAGACCCCTCCATCGTCCCAGACGAGAGAGGACACTGCCCTCTAACTCCCTCCAGTTGTCTGGGACGGAAGCGTCCGCAGCGGACAGGTAGACCCCCAGATATTTAATGACATCTGCCTCCCACGTGATGTCACGAAACGTGGGAGGCAAAGAGTCTACCTGTAAATTACCCTCTAAAAGGCCTGTGCATTTGGACCAGTTGATCTGAGCGGAGGAGGCAGCTGAATATACCTCCTGGCACTGTTTTGCCAGCTCAAGATCAACTGGATCCTGGGCCACGAGGAGCACATCGTCAGCATAAGCTGAAAGGACAATCCGCATGTCTGGATCTTTTAGCACCAGCCCTGTGAGCCTTTTCCTCAGTAGGCAGAGGAAAGGCTCAATGGCCAGTGCATATAACTGTCCAGACAAGGGACATCCTTGACGCACCCCTCGTCCAAATACCAAAGGTGCTGTTAGGGACCAATTGATTTTAAGTAAACACTCTGCAGAGGCGTACAGCGTTCTTATAAAGCCCACAAACTGTGGGCCAAAGCCGTACGCTTGCAGAGTGGCTATGAGGTAACCATGGTCCACCCTGTCAAACGCCTTCTCTTGATCTAAAGAGAGAAAGGCGAGTGACAGACCAGTCCTGCGAGAATAATGCAATAGATCCCGGACCAGAAAGATACTATCAAAGATAGTCCGGCCCGGGATCGCATAGGACTGGTCAGGGTGAACCAATTCTGCCAGCACAGACCCAAGTCTAAGCGAGATGGCTTTAGCTACAATCTTGTAGTCCGTGCTGAGCAGAGAGACCGGTCGCCAGTTCTTAATAAGCCGGAGATCCCCCTTTTTGGGCAGCAGGGCAAGTACTGCCCTGCGACAAGACAGGGGCATCTCCCCGGTCTCCAGGGCTTCCCCAAGGACCAGATGGAAATCAGGTCCCAGAGTCTCCCAGAAAAATTGGAAAAACTCTACAGTCAGTCCGTCCAGTCCTGGAGACTTCTCACAGGACATGGCACGGAGGGCTTCAGAGAGCTCTTGAAAAGATAGTGGTATATCAAGCCGCTCTCTTACACCCTCACTGACTGTGGGGAGCCCCTCCCATAGCACCCCGCAGGCGTCTGGAGAAATGGGATCCGGAGAGTAAAGATCCTTATAAAAGTTCCGGGCTCTATCCCGGATACTCTCCGGATCTGTAAGGGGGGCACCGTCTTCATCTAGAAGACAGGTGATGTGCCTACTGTTACCCCCCTTTTTCTCCAGTGAGTAGAAGAAGCGCGAGCCGCGGTCTAGATCTTTGAGAAAACCTAAGCGGCTGCGCACGTATGCCCCCTTGGCCTGGTGTCGTTCCAGGTCACAGAGGACACCCTTCCTCTCTACATACTCGCTCTGCAGGGATTGGTCCCTACAAGTGAACAGCCTCTGCTCCAGATGGAGTACCTCCCCCCGGAGTGACTCCAACTCAGCTTCGCGCTGCCCACTCGCACCCTTGGTATATTCCTGACACAGAAGTCGCAAATGAACCTTGCCCACGTCCCACCACAGTTTTAACGTGGCAAAGTCCCCCTTGCAACCCCTCCAGTCCGTCCAAAACTCCCGGATCAATGTCACGAGCCCCTGGTCCTTCAACAAAGCATTGTTGAAGTGCCAATAGGCGGCTTGTGGCGCTGTTGGCGTTAGCGCCACTGTCACAGACACACAGTTGTGGTCTGTGAACGGAGCCAGCCTAATGGCACAAGAACCGACTCGTGACATATAGTGACTAGATATATATAGTCTGTCGATCCGGGAGTGGGACACCAGACCGGCTCTCACCCTGACGTAGGTGAAACCGTCTGATGCCCCTGGGTTCTGCTCTCGCCAGATGTCCTCCAGGGAGAAGCGGGCGATGATCTCCCGCAGGGCTGACGCAGAAGGCGGGTACGGCTCTGGACTATTCCGGTCCAGAGCGTCGAGGGTGCAGTTGAAATCACCCCCGAGTACCAAACACTCATCTGCGTCAACCGTCTCCAAAAACTGGGACAGTCTGGCGAGGAACCTCACTCTCTCGAGCCCTCCAGCAGGGGCATATATATTAACTAGGTTAATGATGCTACCCTGCTCTCGGACCCGGAGGTGGATTAGACGGCCTGGGATAACAGCTTTCACAAGCAGCAGCTCTGGCTGAAAAGACTCTGAGAACAGGGTCACCACTCCACATGACGCCGATGTGAAGTGGCTGAAGAAGACCCTGCCTCTCCACTCCAGTTGCCACGAGGCCTCAGCCTCTGGAGTGGTGTGAGTTTCATGCAGGAAGCTCACAGAGTACCCTCCCTGATATAAATAGGAGAGTACCTGGAACCTGCGGAAACTGTCTTGACAGCCATTGGTATTTAGCGTGCTGATGTGCAAAGCCATTACTGCGTGTCAGGAATTGTGCGTTCCTCAGACCCTTGAGACTGCTGATAGGACACGCACATTTTATAGAATTTCCGGACGCGGAGATGCTCCGCAGTCCCAGAATTCTTGGCCCTAGTGCTGACCACTAGATATTGCTGGAGAGAGTGGAGAATAAACGACATATTCTTCCACCTCTCCAAGGCCAGCCGCACCTTCCTTTTCTTTTGTCCATGAAGGGTGCTCTCAAGGAATAGATCTATTTCCTTGACAGGGATAACCCACCCAGAATCTGATGTTCCTTCTAGTGGGTCACCCCTGGGCTCCTCTTGGCTGAGGGCTTTTACTCCATCCTCCCCGGCTGGAGTCAGTTTCCTCAGCTTTATTCTCAGGGACCCCCTCTTAGATGATACAGAAGGAGTCCCTTTAGCACCCTTCAAGGTAAATAATGGACCCTTGGATTGCTGCTGCCCCCCGTAGCTTCAGGAGTGCATTCAGGGGTAGCTGGCTGGACAGCAGTGGCTGGCATGGCTTCCTTAATGGAAGCCTTGGAGGCTTTATATGCCTCCTCTGCCAGTTCCACCGCTGCTTGCTCAGCTTGGATGGCACCGATGTTAGGGTCAGTGGACGGCTGAGGAGGGTAGACAGGCTCTCCCATGATGTTAACAGGAAAACCTGTTTTATCACCCTCCCCCATTTCCACTTCCCCTTGTGCCACATCCCCCCTGACAGACAAATCCATGGGGTCCTGAATGGGGGTCATGCCTATATTCCCCCCCTCCAGTAGTGACTCGGCCTGGGGCTCTAACAAAGCCCGAGGTACGTCACTAGAGAGTGACACTGGAGGAGGAGACTGACTGGTGCCCTTGAAGCTCAGCACCTCAGGGACACTGACTACCCATTCAGCAGGGGCTTTGTTGGGTCCCACCTCAAATGCCAGAGGCAGAACTTGATCTTTCTTGTCTACCCCTGCCTCACTTGGGAGACCCTCTTGCCCCTGCTTTTCCTCCAGACCCTTTTCCACATTAACCCCTATAGGGTCTGGAGAGAGAGATGTGTGGTCTGGCACCGGCTGGCTGAGCTTAATAACTGGGCCAGACAATGTCACCGGATGAGGAGGAGATGTTTTGTTCCTCTTCTTGCTTTTAGAGGGAGGTGCTCCACTATAGAGCACTTCCCACTTATCAGCAACCTCCCTGTTGGTTTTATGCTTCCTCTTCCTGGGGACGTCACTCCTGGAAGAGGAGCTGCCACTAGCTGCCTCCCCTGCAGAGGGCTTATTATCCCTCTGCTTACACTGTGCCCCCACACTAACTGATGTAATTATGGTGGGGGCAGATTGGGACTTGGGAGATGCAGCTGTGACACTGGGAGGACCGGTGACATTCTTCCCCTTTTTCCCCGTGTCTGCAGTCTTGCTGGAGACCACAGACACAGATGGCTTTTTTGGGGAAGAAGGGGGTTTGGAGGCCGTGGTGGTGGCTTGAGGAACGGCCTCCTTGCCTGAGCTCTGTGGGGGGGCTATGACCCTTGAGGTCCCCGCTGTTATGGGCTCAGCGGGGATGGGTGCCGTACTGACGGAGGTGCCATTTGCTGGGGCTGGGGCATGATGCTTTACATTAGGACAATTCCTACGTGTATGCCCCAACCCTTTGCAATGATAGCACTGCACCTCCGTAGTGCTGTAAAAAATCCTGTACAGCACCCCCTCAAATGGAACCCCAAAAGACCCCTCTATGTTTTCTGCGCCCTGAGGCAGGCACATTTGTACCTGCCTCTTGAAAGAGAGCACATGACGAAGTGCTCTCTCTCTGCACCCCAGGGGAATTTTTATAAATGGTGTTTTTACTTCCCCTAGGGTTAGCAGGTGGGGGCGCAGGAGGGAGTCTGGTAGGAAGGGGGGCACATTAGAGAGTGTTACTTTTGTGCCCAACCCTTCCAGGGGTTCTATTGGGACATATAATCCCCCCACTGTGATGCCTCTCTGTATAAGAATGTGTGCAGCAGCCAGAGTACGGGTAAAAAAAAACTGCTTTCCCGTACATTTTGCTGGCTGCTACTATAACAGAGGGGCTGATGACATTAGCTGCAGCACGCAGATAGATATCAATGCTGTAGACCCCAGACATCTGACATTTAACCCCATGCTTCCTGGTGATCTGCCCCTCAGCCCCAGCGGTGGTATTACTGGGGCCAGCAGAAACCACCTGTGACCAGGTATTAGCCACAGGGGTAGGTCTGCTGGCAGAACCACCAGGAGCTGGGGATGCCTTATCTGCCTGGGGCTTATGCTGTGCAGTGCTGCAGCTAGGATTTTCAGGGACCATTATTCCCCCTTTTGACCCCTGAGGCTTCTTAATGGTCTTATCCCTCATGTTTAGACCCTTTTTTTTTTTTAGTTTATTTGTTTTATTTATTTTTATTTTTTTGTTTTATGATTTTCTACTGTTTTCTTTTTTTAAAAAATATAAAAGTGTGAAAAAGAAACAAAAAGACAAAACTAAGGGAGACAAAAACTAAGGGAGAGAGAGAGATGATGTTTGGCAGTGGAAGGGTTAATGGCCTGTTGCAAGGTGTTACTAAATGCAACAACACAGAGAACACAGTGGCTTTTTAACCCCTCTGTGTCTCTGTGTCAGATGTTAAAAAAAACCTTTTAAACAAAACTTCAAATTGTTTTCCCCCCCACTGCCTACAAAGATGTTACTTGTCTTCTCTCCCCCAAAACATAAAACCCAACACCAAACAAACAAAACTTCAACAAAACCTAATAAACTTTTTAAAAGAAAAAAAAGTCAAAGTAACAAAGCTCCAGGAGTGAAGGTGTAGTGCTAAGGGAGGGGTGTGGCAAAGTATCCAGGAGACAGCTCACTCTCCTGGGATAGAGACTTGAGCCTGACTCCCAGAAAACTAAAACTTAAATTAAACTAAGAAAAACACCACAAAAACTACCAAAAAAAGAACAACACCGTGCACAAAGTGCTTATAAACAGAAAGGTGTTAAAATAAAACTTGTATTTGAGGGACTAAGACCCTAAAAAGCCTTTTGTTTGGAGCTCAAGCATGCACACAACATGCTCTCTTTGCACTGGGCACAGTGTATTTTAAAATCATGAGAAAACATTTTCTGTAAACTAAATAAAAATCATATTAGGAGGTTGAAAGAAAAAGAAACCGGATGGGGGGATACCGAGCAGAGCACACCATCTACAGCCCACTGGGAGACAAACTCATCCATTCCCCCAGTAGACAAAGCCAGGTGGTACTCTGCCCGGATACGGGAGCGCACCAGCACCCGGAACATGGCCTCAGGTGACAAGGGAACCCCCCCTATCAAACACTGCTTCCTGGACTTATATATTGCCAACTTGGCTAATGCCAGGAGCAGGTTGACGAGGAGGTCCCTGGCCTTATTGCCCCGGGACACTGGGCGCCCAAAAATAAAAATGTGAGGGGAGAAATGCAGCCAGAACTGCAGGAGGAGGCCCCTCAAGAGTGACAAGAGGGGCTGCAGTCTGGCGCAACTAAAATAAACATGATACACGGACTCTCCCTTGCCACAGAATGGACAAGTGGAGGGAGAGTCCGTGAATTTAGCTAAGTACTCTCCCGTGCTCAGTGCACCATGGAGCACTCTCCAACTCAAGTCCCCGGTGGGTCGTGGAACTAAATCAGAATAAAGTTCCCTCCACCGGGGCCTCTTGCCCTCGTCAGCTGGTAGGACCCGCCTCCAGATGGTATCGGGACGGGTCACGAGGGCAAGGAAGTGCACTGTATGGAGCACGAGAGAATATAAGCTCTTCCTCGGCATGCCGCGAAAGCATGCCGAGGGTATGTCCCTCAACCTCGAGAGGTTGGGGACAGGAGGAGCCTGAGGGGAAACACGGGGCTTGTGTCCAATGCAAACAGCCGGAGAAGGGGTGTTGAAAGGTGCATGTGGCACTCCGGCCTGCAAAGCCCCGCGAAGGAAGGTGCGCGAGTCGGGGGAGATGGCATCTCTAATCTCCTGGAGCAAGCGCCCTGAGACTTTGGGCGTCACATATCCTAAACGGAGCGCAAGCTCCTGGGGTGACACCCAATCAGAACGCCCGTATTCCAGGAGATCCCCGACTCGGGTCATCCGCGCATGACTAAGGCGGCGGATGATACTGGGGGACTGTAACATTGGAGCCCCCACTGCTGCATTAAATAGCAGGGGCTCTGTGAATATTTCATCCCCCAAAGGCACGCCCTGTCTGGTCACGGAGACCATGCTCCAGGCCTTGAGGGTTTCCTGGTAGTATGCCGGCAACACAGAGAGGTCTCTCCCAAACCCCTCGGGCCTGATCAGAAATAATTGCCGGTCATACCCCAGGTTGCGCAACTGGCGATAAAAGCTGGATGCCAGTGCGCACCACTGCGGAGAGGGATCTGCATATAGGTATCTCTGCAGGTACTGAAGGCGGAAGGTGGACAACTGGGAGCACACACAAACTACTCCCTGTCCACCCTCCACCAAAGGCAGACTTGCCACCCCTGCAGAGACCCAATGCCTTCCCATCCAGAGGAAATCTAACAAATTCCTCTGGATATTGGTGACAAAACTCGGGGGTCGGACTCAGACAAATCAGCCGGTGCCAGATCTGAGAAGCCACCAGCTGATTCACCACTAGAGTCCGCCCCCTAAGGGAAAGCATTTTTGCTAGACCCCTCCATCGTCCCAGACGAGAGAGGACACTGCCCTCTAACTCCCTCCAGTTGTCTGGGACGGAAGCGTCCGCAGCGGACAGGTAGACCCCCAGATATTTAATGACATCTGCCTCCCACGTGATGTCACGAAACGTGGGAGGCAAAGAGTCCACCTGTAAATTACCCTCTAAAAGGCCTGTGCATTTGGACCAGTTGATCTGAGCGGAGGAGGCAGCTGAATATACCTCCTGGCACTGTTTTGCCAGCTCAAGATCAACTGGATCCTGGGCCACGAGGAGCACATCGTCAGCATAAGCTGAAAGGACAATCCGCATGTCTGGATCTTTTAGCACCAGCCCTGTGAGCCTTTTCCTCAGTAGGCAGAGGAAAGGCTCAATGGCCAGTGCATATAACTGTCCAGACAAGGGACATCCTTGACGCACCCCTCGTCCAAATACCAAAGGTGCTGTTAGGGACCAATTGATTTTAAGTAAACACTCTGCAGAGGCGTACAGCGTTCTTATAAAGCCCACAAACTGTGGGCCAAAGCCGTACGCTTGCAGAGTGGCTATGAGGTAACCATGGTCCACCCTGTCAAACGCCTTCTCTTGATCTAAAGAGAGAAAGGCGAGTGACAGACCAGTCCTGCGAGAATAATGCAATAGATCCCGGACCAGAAAGATACTATCAAAGATAGTCCGGCCCGGGATCGCATAGGACTGGTCAGGGTGAACCAATTCTGCCAGCACAGACCCAAGTCTAAGCGAGATGGCTTTAGCTACAATCTTGTAGTCCGTGCTGAGCAGAGAGACCGGTCGCCAGTTCTTAATAAGCCGGAGATCCCCCTTTTTGGGCAGCAGGGCAAGTACTGCCCTGCGACAAGACAGGGGCATCTCCCCGGTCTCCAGGGCTTCCCCAAGGACCAGATGGAAATCAGGTCCCAGAGTCTCCCAGAAAAATTGGAAAAACTCTACAGTCAGTCCGTCCAGTCCTGGAGACTTTTCACAGGACATGGCACGGAGGGCTTCAGAGAGCTCTTGAAAAGATAGTGGTATATCAAGCCGCTCTCTTACACCCTCACTGACTGTGGGGAGCCCCTCCCATAGCACCCTGCAGGCGTCTGGAGAAATGGGATCCGGAGAGTAAAGATCTTTATAAAAGTTCCGGGCTCTATCCCGGATACTCTCCGGATCTGTAAGGGGGGCACCGTCTTCATCTAGAAGACAGGTGATGTGCCTACTGTTACCCCCCTTTTTCTCCAGTGAGTAGAAGAGGCGCGAGCCGCAGTCTAGATCTTTGAGAAAACCTAAGCGGCTGCGCACGTATGCCCCCTTGGCCTGGTGTCGTTCCAGGTCACAGAGGACACCCTTCCTCTCTACATACTCGCTCTGCAGGGATTGGTCCCTACAAGTGAACAGCCTCTGCTCCAGTTGGAGTACCTCCCCCCGGAGTGACTCCAACTCAGCTTCGCGCTGCCCACTCGCACCTTTGGTATATTCCTGACACAGAAGTCGCAAATGAACCTTGCCCACGTCCCACCACAGTTTTAACGTGGCAAAGTCCCCCTTGCAACCCCTCCAGTCCGTCCAAAACTCCCGGATCGATGTCACGAGCCCCTGGTCCTTCAACAAAGCATTGTTGAAGTGCCAATAGGCGGCTCGTGGCGCTGTTGGCGTTAGCGCCACTGTCACAGACACACAGTTGTGGTCTGTGAACGGAGCCAGCCTAATGGCACAAGAACCGACTCGTGACATATACTGACTAGATATATATAGTCTGTCGATCCGGGAGTGGGACACCAGACCGGCTCTCACCCTGACGTAGGTGAAACCGTCTGATGCCCCTGGGTTCTGCTCTCGCCAGATGTCCTCCAGGGAGAAGCGGGCGATGATCTCCCGCAGGGCTGACGCAGAAGGCGGGTACGGCTCTGGACTATTCCGGTCCAGAGCGTCGAGGGTGCAGTTGAAATCACCCCCGAGTACCAAACACTCATCTGCGTCAACCGTCTCCAAAAACTGGGACAGTCTGGCGAGGAACCTCACTCTCTCGAGCCCTCCAGCAGGGGCATATATATTAACTAGGTTAATGATGCTACCCTGCTCTCGGACCCGGAGGTGGATTAGACGGCCTGGGATAACAGCTTTCACAAGCAGCAGCTCTGGCTGAAAAGACTCTGAGAACAGGGTCACCACTCCACATGACGCCGATGTGAAGTGGCTGAAGAAGACCCTGCCTCTCCACTCCAGTTGCCACGAGGCCTCAGCCTCTGGAGTGGTGTGAGTTTCCTGCAGGAAGCTCACAGAGTACCCTCCCTGATATAAATAGGAGAGTACCTGGAACCTGCGGAAACTGTCTTGACAGCCATTGGTATTTAGCGTGCTGATGTGCAAAGCCATTACTGCGTGTCAGGAATTGTGCGTTCCTCAGACCCTTGAGACTGCTGATAGGACACGCACATTTTATAGAATTTCCGGACGCGGAGATGCTCTGCAGTCCCAGAATTCTTGGCCCTAGTGCTGACCACTAGATATTGCTGGAGAGAGTGGAGAATAAACGACATATTCTTCCACCTCTCCAAGGCCAGCCGCACCTTCCTTTTCTTTTGTCCATGAAGGGTGCTCTCAAGGAATAGATCTATTTCCTTGACAGGGATAACCCACCCAGAATCTGATGTTCCTTCTAGTGGGTCACCCCTGGGCTCCTCTTGGCTGAGGGCTTTTACTCCATCCTCCCCGGCTGGAGTCAGTTTCCTCAGCTTTATTCTCAGGGACCCCCTCTTAGATGATACAGAAGGAGTCCCTTTAGCACCCTTCAAGGTAAATAATGGACCCTTGGATTGCTGCTGCACCCCTGTAGCTTCAGGAGTGCATTCAGGGGTAGCTGGCTGGACAGCAGTGGCTGGCATGGCTTCCTTAATGGAAGCCTTGGAGGCTTTATATGCCTCCTCTGCCAGTTCCACCGCTGCTTGCTCAGCTTGGATGTCACCGATGTTAGGGTCAGTGGACAGCTGAGGAGGGTAAACAGGCTCTCCCATGATGTTAACAGGAAAACCTGTTTTATCACCCTCCCCCATTTCCACTTCCCCTTGTGCCACATCCCCCCTGACAGACAAATCCATGGGGTCCTGAATGGGGGTCATGCCTATATTCCCCCCCTCCAGTAGTGACTCGGCCTGGGGCTCTAACAAAGCCCGAGGTACGTCACTAGAGAGTGACACTGGAGGAGGAGACTGACTGGTGCCCTTGAAGCTCAGCACCTCAGGGACACTGACTACCCATTCAGCAGGGGCTTTGTTGGGTCCCCCCTCAAAGGCCAGAGGCAGAACCTGATCTTTCTTGTCTACCCCTGCCTCACTTGGGAGACCCTCTTGCCCCTGCTTTTCCTCCAGACCCTTTTCCACATTAACCCCTATAGGGTCTGGAGAGAGAGATGTGTGGTCTGGCACCGGCTGGCTGAGTTTAATAACTGGGCCAGACAATGTCACCGGATGAGGAGGAGATGTTTTGTTCCTCTTCTTGCTTTTAGAGGGAGGTGCTCCACTATAGAGCACTTCCCACTTATCAGCAACCTCCCTGTTGGTTTTATGCTTCCTCTTCCTGGGGACGTCACTCCCGGAAGAGGAGCTGCCACTAGCTGCCTCCCCTGCAGAGGGCTTATTATCCCTCTGCTTACACTGTGCCCCCACACTAACTGTTGTAATTATGGTGGGGGCAGATTGGGACTTGGGAGATGCAGCTGTGACACTGGGAGGACCGGTGACATTCTTCCCCTTTTTCCCCGTGTCTGCAGTCTTGCTGGAGACCACAGACACAGATGGCTTTTTTGGGGAAGAAGGGGGTTTGGAGGCCGTGGTGGTGGCTTGAGGAACGGCCTCCTTGCCTGAGCTCTGTGGGGGGGCTATGACCCTTGAGGTCCCCGCTGTTATGGGCTCAGCGGGGATGGGTGCCGTACTGACGGAGGTGCCATTTGCTGGGGCTGGGGCATGATGCTTTACATTAGGACAATTCCTACGTGTATGCCCCAACCCTTTGCAATGATAGCACTGCACCTCCGTAGTGCTGTAAAAAATCCTGTACAGCACCCCCTCAAATGGAACCCCAAAAGACCCCTCTATGTTTTCTGCGCCCTGAGGCAGGCACATTTGTACCTGCCTCTTGAAAGAGAGCACATGACGAAGTGCTCTCTCTCTGCACCCCAGGGGAATTTTTATAAATGGTGTTTTTACTTCCCCTAGGGTTAGCAGGTGGGGGCGCAGGAGGGAGTCTGGTAGGAAGGGGGGCACATTAGAGAGTGTTACTTTTGTGCCCAACCCTTCCAGGGGTTCTATTGGGACATATAATCCCCCCACTGTGATGCCTCTCTGTATAAGAATGTGTGCAGCAGCCAGAGTACGGGTAAAAAAAACTGCTTTCCCCGTACATTTTGCTGGCTGCTACTATAACAGAGGGGCTGATGACATTAGCTGCAGCACGCAGATAGATATCAATGCTGTAGACCCCAGACATCTGACATTTAACCCCATGCTTCCTGGTGATCTGCCCCTCAGCCCCAGCGGCGGTATTACTGGGGCCAGCAGAAACCACCTGTGACCAGGTATTAGCCACAGGGGTAGGTCTGCTGGCAGAATCACCAGGAGCTGAGGCTGCCTTATCTGCCTGGGGCCTATGCTGTGCAGTGCTGCAGCTAGGATTTTCAGGGGCCATTATTCCCCCTTTTGACCCCTGAGGCTTCTTAATGGTCTTATCCCTCATGTTTAGACCCTTTTTTTTTTTTTTAGTTTATTTGTTTTATTTATTTTTATTTTTTGTTTTATGATTTTTTTACTGTTTTCTTTTTTTTTTAAATATAAAAGTGTGAAAAAGAAACAAAAAGACAAAACTAAGGGAGACAAAAACTAAGGGAGAGAGAGAGATGATGTTTGGCAGTGGAAGGGTTAATGGCCTGTTGCAAGGTGTTACTAAATGCAACAACACAGAGAACACAGAGGCTTTTTAACCCCTCTGTGTCTCTGTGTCAGATGTTAAAAAAGCCTTTTAAACAAAACTTCAAATTGTTTTCCCCCCCCACTGCCTACAAAGATGTTACTTGTCTTCTCTCCCCCAAAACATAAAACCCAACACCAAACAAACAAAACTTCAACAAAACCTAATAAACTTTTTAAAAGAAAAAAAAGTCAAAGTAACAAAGCTCCAGGAGTGAAGGTGTAGTGCTAAGGGAGGGGTGTGGCAAAGTATCCAGGAGACAGCTCACTCTCCTGGGATAGAGACTTGAGCCTGACTCCCAGAAAACTAAAACTTAAATTAAACTAAGAAAAACACCACAAAAACTCCCAAAAAAAGAACAACACCGTGCACAAAGTGCTTATAAACAGAAAGGTGTTAAAATAAAAATTGTATTTGAGGGACTAAGACCCTAAAAAGCCTTTTGTTTGGAGCTCAAGCATGCACACAACATGCTCTCTTTGCACTGGGCACAGTATCAGTTGTGAGCCTGAGAAACACACAGAATAGCGGTCAGGCAAATGAACTTAGATTTAAGAAAATAAAATTATTGGTTTTGTACATGTAGACTGCTGGTACCCCAACTAGATTGGATTGGTTGAACTTGGCACAGTACTTGTAAGCCTGACACACACACTGGCTAGCGGTCAGGCAAATGAACTTAGATTGGCGGTCAGGCAAATGAACTTAGATTTAAGAAAATAAAATTATTGTTTTTTTACATGTAGACTGCTGGTACCCCAACTAGATTGGATTGGTTGAACTTGGCACAGTACTTGTAAGCCTAAAACACACACTGACTAGCGGTCAGTCAAATGAACTTAGATTGGCGGTCAGGCAAATAAACTTAGATTGGCGGTCAGGCAAATGAACTTAGATTTAAGAAAATAAAATTATTGTTTTTTTACATGTAGACTGCTGGTACCCCAACTAGATTGGATTGGTTGAACTTGGCACAGTACTTGTAAGCCTGACACACACACTGGCTAGCGGTCAGGCAAATGAACTTAGATTGGCGGCCAGGCAAATGAACTTAGATTTAAGAAAATAAAATTATTGTTTTTTTAAATGTAGACTGCTGGTACCCCAACTAGATTGGATTGGCTGAACTTGGCACAATACTTGTATGCCTGACAGACACACTGGCTAGCGGTCAGGCAAATGAACTTAGATTGGCGGCCAGGCAAATGAACTTAGATTTAAGAAAATAAAATTATTGTTTTTTTACATGTAAACTGCTGGTACCCCAACTAGATTGGATTGGTTGAACTTGGCACAGTACTTGTAAGCCTGACACACACACTGGCTAGCGGTCAGGCAAATGAACTTAGATTGGCGGTCAGGCAAATGAACTAAGATTTAACAAAATAAAAGTTTTGGTTTTTTAAAAGTAGACAACTAGTAAACAAGATTGTATTGGTTGCACTGTGCACACACAGTATAAGCTGTGAGCCTGACACACACAATTGCTAGCAGGGGCTAGCAGGGAGACAGGCAAATGAAGTTAGATTAGACATTTTTGGGGTGCTGTGATTACAGCCTCCTCTCAGTAAGACTGCAAGTTAGTTATGATTCCAAAATGGCTGCTGTCCATGAGGTAGAAGGCTCTGGAAGGGAGTGTATGCTGCTGATTGGCTGGAATGTGTCTGCTGACTGTGAGTTGCAGGGTCAAAATTTGCCCAATGATAAAGTATAGGGGGCGGGTCGAATATCGCATATGTTCGCTGTTTGCCGCGAACGCGAACATGCTATGTTCGCTGGGAACAGTCCGCCGGTGAACTATTCGCGACATCTCTAGTGGCCAGTCATGAATCAGCAGGACCAAAAATTTTGTAAATGCCTGTGATACTTGTGCAAGTATTAAGACGCCGAGAACATTCATGTGTAGTTTTCTCCACCCTCTCTCTGTACCAGATAAGCTTTAGATGTACATAGTCATGGATTTAATTGTGGATATGCTTCCTTCTACAAAATCCTGACCAACATGGATATATTTTGTTAGCAGATTAATTTTGTGCCTCTTTTTAAGTTGTCCACATAGTCTGACCTCGACAATATCTTGTTCCTGAACATATTTCAACTGCATGGAGTACCTAAGGAAATAGTGTCTGATAGGAGTTCTGAATCTCTTGTATCTGGAGAACCTTCTGCAACCATTTAGTTATGTCAAGCACACCTCGGTCTGTCAAAAAGAAACAGATGGCACTTCAGAATGAGCAAACTGGGTCTTGGAACAATAGTTCAGAACATACATATCAGAACAAGATGAATGGGAACAGTTACTTCCCAAAGCAGAAATTGCTCATAATTATTGTTATCATGAATCCATGAAAAACCTGCCACATTTGGTTATCGATCCACAATGTTTCCTCTGCTCCCAAGGTCTTTGAAAGTCTGAGTTGAAAACAAAGGAATTAAGAAGTTAGTCTGACACACCATGCAGGACAACATCACAAGAGCTGAATATCTACAAAAAGAAATACTCTAACAGGCTCTCAGAAGTTCATGATCATAAAATAGGTGATCTTATATGGAAATATACACCACAATATAGGCTTGCAGCAACCATCTAACAAATTGGGTACCTATTATAGGCAATATAAGGACAGAGTTACCAAGCGTCTTCTACCAGTGTCATCAGACCATGTCTACCAGTGTCATCAGACCATCCATCAGCTTCTGAGTGCCTATTTCTGTCTTCATGACCTGAATATCTCCAAACTAAATCTACTTGCCATCTTCCTGTACCAGTGTTGATGAGTTTCATTCTTTGTCATGCATATCTATCACACACTTATAGTTATAGAAATGCTACATTTAGATGTAGATGTATTGTAGGGTCAGCAGCTAGTCAGGGCTCAGCATCTTTCATTTCCAATTGTGTATATTTAAAATGTCCAAAATAATTCCATATTTGTAGACAGTAAAATAATGCCATATTTGAAAATAGTAAAAAGGAGTCAGAAAGCAAGCAACACAAGTACATGCCTCACACAGGTAAACACAGAGGGTATGTGTTACTTTAATACAAAGTTTGAAATTATTTCATTCTCTCCTATTATGCCTTAACTCAATAAATCTCTGTTTTATTTTTATGATCATCAATAATTATGTGACCTCACCAATACAGAAGCAAATGCTAACTGGGTCCAAACTAAATTAAATTTATAGGATTTTTAGAACTCCTCAGGCCCTCTGGAATTAGTTAAACAGAGGATTATATCTTGAAATAGCACTGCAAAAAGACATTGCCCAAATCATTAATTGAACAATATAATGCTCTGAGATAAAGAATTATTTTAAAAATACATTAAAATCAAAAATACATTTTAAGATTGTAAGTGGGCAGTTATACATAGACATTTTTTTTTGTATTATGTAAATGAGATAATGAGGTTATAACTAGGGGTGTAGGATATGGGGGGGGGGGGGAAATTAAACTTAATCATGCATTACCAGAGGACACCACTAGGGAGGCTTTATGGAGCAGTTTGTCTCTCCGAGGAAAGCTTTTGACTCTCCCCCTTTTTCACAACCCTGGAGGATGCAATGGACAGCCAAGTAGCAGCAGAAAGACTATTTGTACAAACGTACACCCAATATTGTAATTACAAATGACTAGTATACTTTTTCTGTCATGTATTTTTGCACCACAACACCTGACTTTTTATTTATTTAATCTTGCAGTTGATTAAAATTAATATTCTATCCTTTGTTCTTTATTATGATTTTTCTAGTATTCACTTTTCCCCATCTAACTTTCTACCTCCCTGTCAGCCTTCTGCTTTTTGCTCTTAACCTATTTCTCTTCCATTCCCCTTCTTTTCCTGCTTCATACATATTCCACCTTCCCTCGCACTCACTATTCCACTGCAAAAGTACCATGGAGTGATTAAACTTGGAGGGAAGTGAGGATGAAGGAAGCCTGTGTTATCCAATGATATGATAGTTATGCAGTGATATAGCAGTGAGGTGGGGGAAGCCTGTGTTATGCAGTGATATGACAATGAAATGGGAGGAAGCCTGTATGGTGCAGTGTTATGATAGAGAGGTGGGGGAAGCCTGTGTTACACAGTGATATGATAATGATGTGGGAGGAAGCCTGTGTTATGCAGTGATAAGATAATGAGGTGGGAGAAAGCCTGTGTTATGCAGTGATAAGATAATGAAACAACAAATTAGCAAAATATGTCAGTAGTTTGCAAGCCATCCATGACTACAGCACAAATACATTTCTGTGTTTTCCTCTGAATCAGTTTTATCTGTTTTGCATGCAAATTTTTATTTATTTATAGATATATGTACAGTATATAATAACAAGGGAAACATTGGGACATGTCTAACAGCATACAACCTTATGTATGCATCTCTTGCTCCCTTCTCTCCCTCTTATCCCTTCTGTCTCCCTCCCTATAGCCTCTCCCCTCCTCTCCCTCTCCCATGTCTGTCTATTTATTTCATGGAAACATTGATTTTATGACAGATAACTATAAAGGCCCATCTAGCTTGCCCACTCTATCAACCAAAAAGTCTAGCTTATAAAGCCCTACTGGGCTTTATGCTAATCCCAGGCATGTTTCACTTCCTTAACTTTGTTTGACTCTTTTTCTCTCTCTCCATTTCATCAAGCTTATTTACTCAGCAGGGAGGTCTCAAGATCTTCAGGATAGCAGCTCATCTTTCATCCATACTTGTACTGATAGTATCAGATCACGGCTTCAATTGGTGGTAGATAATTACCATTCCTCAGGGCCACCGTTTTTTTATCTCTTTAAACTTTGTCCCCCCCCCAGATTTTCTGAGGCTCCTATGCCCATGTGTATAACCTATACATACTGCAAACATAATATAGGTTTTCAATACATCTGCACAATCACTTGGCTCAGTGTACTGAGCTTGTACATCACAGCATCAATTGATCACTGAATAATTTATTTGCTCGGCAGGGTGTTGGGGTAAGGAGGAGTAATGTTATTTTTACATTTGTTATACTGCTGTTTTTTAACATCATTGATTTCACTGTGGTTTCTGATGTGCTTTATGGAAAGTTCATAATTAGCGACTCAATAAAACCGACCCTTTCCTCTCTCATATTGTAAAGCAAACCATCAAAGTCCTGCTCTCTAGACGTAGAACCATGTCCTAGGATATTGTCGGGCAAACTCTGTTATTCCCAGAAAATGAACATATTGATAATGAAAATTCTTCCATAACTCCAGATTCTGTTAGCTTGGAAATAAAGTTGCAGTGCTTTACTGTGACATTGTTGCCCTGGGTTGCAACAATGTATCTAGTTATTTACACTTAAGAGATTCGCTATTTAGAGTTTCGCTGTATATTAGACAGTATTTGGCTTTATTTAATGGTATACTTATTTGTACTATTTTAGAGGGAAGGAAAATATATTAGTAACAGTTTATTATTTAGGTGTTTATTTACATAGAGTCAGTGACAACAAAATTGGTATAGGTATGGGCAAGCAGAAATGTTTATTGTTTAACTTTGTGATTAAATAATAGGATAAAGTGTGTTACTAACTGTCTCTGACAAACTGTTCAATTTAGCATCCTGTAATACGTTGTTATCATTTTTTATCATTATCATTAAGATTGTTCGTTTCTCGATAAAAAGTGCCTATGTTGTAGCAATAAAGAAATTCTCTGTTTTGGTTCAATACATTGGTCTTGTCTCTGTTCTTCAGGCTATAAACTTAGAGCTATGGGCCTTGCTAGTGGAGCTCACTGCCCATTGTTCTTCTCATCCTGGTTCCTGATCCTGCAGACTGACTAACAGTCAGTTGCTGCTCCTGGTTTGCTGTAACCTTACTGGATGATTGAGGTTATTGGAGTTTCAGGCACTTGGTTCGACTCTATTTGGTCATCACACTTACCATTTAAGCACCCTTAGGAAATTCAATACATAGCTGCTCAAAAAAGGCGTCTCCCAATTGCAACAGTTTTTTTTACGCCGATAACATATTGACCGAAATCACTACTATTCTTGATTTATGGTGTGTTCTTGCAATACGTAAAAAAAACATGTACCATCCTTTAGAAAAAAAGGCCTTGCATAGTATGCATAGGGATTGCTTTGTATGACGTTTCGGCAAATTAGTAGTGATGTCGCGAACATCAAATTTTGGGTTCGCGAACAGCGGACGCAAACATTTCCAAATGTTCGCGAACGGGCGAACATCGGCGAACCCCATAGACTTCAATGGGCAGGCGAATTTCAAAACCCACAGGGACTCTTTCTGGCCACAATAGTGATGGGAAAATTGTTTTAAGGAGACTAACACCTGGACTGTGGCATGCCGGAGGGGGATCCATGGCAAAACTCTCACGGAAAATTACATAGTTGATGCAGAGTCTGGTTTTAAGCCATAAAGGTCAGAGTTATACACAGGTCAGAGTCTGGGGGCTTCCACTGCACAGCATGGAAGATTATACACAGGTCAGAGTCTGGGGGCTTCCACTGCACAGCATGGAAGATTATACACAGGTCAGAGTCTGGGGGCTTCCACTGCACAGCATGGAAGATTATACGCGTTGCCTCTGTCTGCGTTATTATAAGGTGTGTACTGTTAAGTAGTACTATTCCTATCGGTTTAATCCCTGTTACGTCCACTATCAGGGGACGTGTATATAGCATGGATTTTTGGAAGCGGGAGATGGAAAAAGATGCTTGGTATATCCTCCCACTTCAAATTTGAGCCACGTATTCCATGCTTCGCAGCCGTCACCAGGTTTACCCAATGCGCAGTGTAGGTGATATACCTGCCCTGACCATGCTTTGCAGACCAGGTATCAGTGGTCAGATGGACACTTGCCCCAACACTGTGTGCCAGAGATGCCATTACTTCCTTTTGCACAATTGAGTACAGGTTGGGGAAATTTCGGACGGGTACCTTCCACTGCGGTGTCCCAATAGCTACAAATTTTTTGAACGCCTCAGACTCCACCAGCTTGTATGGTAAAAGCTGGCGGGCTAAGAGTTCAGACAAGCCAGCTGTCAGTTGCCGGGCAATGGGGTGACTTTGTGACATTGGCTTCTTATGCTCAAACATGTCCTTGACAGACACCTGACTGTGGGCAGGTGAGCAGGGACTGCTCAGGGCGAGACAAGGAGTGGCGGACGGTTGAGAGGGGGCAAGCAGGGCAGCAGTGGTTGACGTGGCTGAAGATGCTGGACCAGGAGGAGGATGGCGGCTTTGACTTTGTGTGCTGCTTGTACTCATGTGTTGATCCCATAGGTGTTTGTGATGTGACATCATGTGCCTTCGCAAAGAAGTTGTACCTAGGTGGGGGTTAGACTTCCCACGAGTCAGTTTCTTTTCGCACAGGTTGCAAATGGCATCGCTGTTGTCACAGGCAGACACCAAAAAAATTGCCACACTGCTGGCCTCTGCAATGACGGCATTCTGGTGGTGGCAACAGCATGCGTTGACTGGCGTGCTGTCTGGCTGACCCCGGGTGCCGATGCATGCTGTCTGACTGTGCCACTAGCTACTTGCGACGACCTCCCCCTGCTTCCAACTCGTCTCCTCCTCCTCTCTGTCTCCCCATCTGAACTTTCCTCCTGTTCTTCTTCTCTTATAGCGGGCACCCACGTGACATCCACGGACGCATCGTCATCATCAACCGCTTCACTTGTATCTGACACCTCAACAAAGGAAGCAGCACCGGGTACAACATCATCATCATCAGACCGTGCGTCCATGTGTGTAATGCTGCCTGACTGGGACATATCCCTGTTATCTACATCCTCTGGCACTAATGTTTGTGCATCACTCATTTCTTCCAACGGATGTGTAAATAACTCTGCTGACGGATCAAGTGAAGTGGCTGTGGTGCTAGTGTTGGTGGTGGCGGCAGGCGGGCGAGTGGTAACTGGAGAGGTGCCCGAAGCTAAGCTGGAGGAGGATGGTGCGTCTAGGTTCCAAGCGGAAGCTGTAGAAGATTGGGTGTCCTGTGTTAGCCAGTCAACCATGTCCTCAAAACTTTTCAAGTTCAGGGTACGTTGCCTCTGAAAACTGGAAAAAAGGGAAAAAAGGGAATCACTGCACCACGACCACTGCGGGGTGGCCTGCCTCTGCCTGTCATTTTTTTTTCGATTAGTGGTACTATGCGTGCAAGCTACTGTGACACCAGATATGAGTGTCACTGTGCACTGGCAAAAGTTAGCAGAGTAGATGCAATAGGCTTCACAAACATGCCTGTAGGCAGGCAACTGATATTCAATCGATTACAGTCAAAAAAGTGTTGTTTTATGTCACTGTAAACTACGGTTGCACCAGATATGACGTATCACTGTGCACTGGCAAAAGTTGGCAGAGTAGATGCAATAGGCTTCACACACATGCCTGTAGGCAGGCAACTGATATTCAATCGATTACATTCAAAAAAGTGTTGTTTTATGTCACTGTACACTACGGTTGCACCAGATATGACGTATCACTGTGCACTGGCAAAAGTTGGCAGAGTAGATGCAATAGGCTTCACACACGCCTGTAGGCAGGCAATTGCTATTCAATCTATTACAGTCAAAAAAGTGTTGTTTTATGTCACTGTACACTATGGTTGCACCAGATATGACGTATCACTGTGCACTGGCAAAAGTTGGCAGAGTAGATGCAATAGGCTTCACACACACACCTGTAGGCAGGCAACTGATATTCAATCGATTACAGTCAAAAAAGTGTTGTTTTATGTCACTGAGCACAATATTAGCTGTGAGCCTGACACAGGCAGGCAACTGAAATTAGATTACAGGAAAAAAATGGTTGTTTTCAATGTATGTTACACCACCAGGTATGAGTAGTGAAAATAAGCACAATATAAGCTGTTAGGTGTTAGCCTGTCACACACACACACACGCTGGCAGGCAGGCATAGATTACACACAAAAAATTATAAAATAAAATAAATGATGTTCAAAGTTTCCTCAATGATAAAAGATAGGGGGCAAACCTAAAAGTGCATGTGTTCGCCGTTCGCGGCGAACGCGAACATGCAAAAATCACAGCGAATAGTTCTCCGGCGAACTGTTCGGGACATCACTACAAATTAGTGAATCTTTGTTGTTTAAGCCACATTTCACATACGTCCCATACCCCCACCCTATTCATTTTGAAGGGAGGAGTGAGAAGGGGAGAGGAGGGGATTAAGAGAGAATGTGCCATGGGGAGAGGAGCTTGAAGAGGTGTGGAAAGATGGAGCGGAGAGGAGAGAGGTGAGGAGAGAGGGAGATTTGTGGATGGAGGAGATTAGGGGAGAGAGGGAGTAGTGAGGACAAGAAGAGAGAAGCAATGCAAGGAGGAGAGAGAGGGATATGAGAGATGAGGAGTAGTGCTAGCAGTGCAGTGTCAGACCGGGCCTGCAGTGGATGCAGTGAGTTGCCTGGGAGGGCCAGGAGTGGCAGCAGTGGAGGACAGGTTGGGGAGGGAGGAACGCCCCAGGTGCAGGCACACATAGAGCAGGGACAGCAAGGGAGGGGCCTGATACCAGTGGTGAAGAGATTGCTAAGAAGGGGCAGGCCTCAAGGACAGATGAGGGAGGTGAGCCACCCCAAGCACAGTCAGGAGGAAAAGAGGCTTTATCCAAGCACATGGCCTCCAATTTTACCCATGAAGATTTTATGTTGCTTCTTTGTGCCATCTGTGCCCACGCACATATTTTTCATGGGGCCAGAGATAGAGATGTGAGGCCTGGCCAGAGGGCCAAAATGTGAAAGGAGGAAGCTCAGGAGGTCAGTGCTCTGGGAGTGAGTAAGGGATTTGAGGGATATGAGGTCTGTTAAGTATGGCACAATGTCTGAGGAGGCCAAAGCTGCAAAAGTTGGTGGCCCTCCAGAGACCACGTCCACTTCAAGTGGGAGAGGATACTGAGGTATTGGATCTCCCCAGCAACAGTGGTTGGACTTCCTGGCTTGATAGACACCATGCATGCAGGCACTGAGCCAGGTGAATATCATATATACTATCACCCCTTCATATATTCAAATATGTACAGTACATTTATATAATACACATCCAATGTAAATGCTGCCCATAAATTAAAGGGATATTTAAGGATACAGGACTTGATTAGATATAAAATATACCTGTGTATCTAAATACTTAGAGATATCACCTTACAATGAGGATAAATGAAAACATGTAATTAGAGTGAATAAACAAATAAATATGTATGGGTGTGTGTACTGCTGAGTAGGCAGATACAGACTCTGTAGGGTTAGATGTGCAGTATAGTGTCCTAGGCTGTTAGGGACCACACCTCAGACCTCAGCAGCATGTTGCTAACTCTTGCTGAGAGATGCTCAAGGATTAGTTAGTATGACACATAGCACAGCAAGTACAACCGAGTATATGTCTTCATTGACTGCAGAGGGCAGACCTCAGCAGGGCTTATTGGCTTGATATAGGCCAGTACAAAGAAAGCTCATAATATACATCAATGACATCAGTGATAAACCATAGTCAATACATACTCATCACAATGGGAATGAACTGATATTTTATCTATTCAGGATAAAAACATAATGAAGTCACATATATATATATATAATGTAACACACAGAGATCATTATTACCATCTGCTGTTATTATATGATATACTATTGATATCTCATTTCAGTGCCAAGGAAATCTGATGTGTCCACTGAGACTGAGGTGGAGGCAGCTGTGCAGGCAGATTATGTGGATGCAGATAATGTCCCCGCCTTTAATATCTGTGGTACGAAGAGGAAGAGGAGCAGCAGCATAACCAGCCTCTACACGAGACCCCATGATATGAGGAGGAAGACAACACCTATATGTGGTCAGTGGGGGAATCTGCAGGACTGTCTGCCACTCGGGTGGAGTTTGACCCCACTGGTCCCGTCCTCCCCCAAATTAATTTCCCACTTGGGCCCTCATACTAGTCTGACTTCACAGTACCCTAACATGCTCCTCTTCCAGGGATGTTGATGCAGCCACACTTCTTCCCATCACCAGTGCCACCACCATCATCACCATCTCAGCACCTCCCCACCGTACCACCATCACCACCACCTCCTCAGAACATACCCACCATGCCCTCAACATTCCTCACTGGAAGTCTCCACACCCTCACTTCCACGGCCATCCTTCAAGGCCACAATACAGGAATTTCTTGCATACCAACAAAGACAGGAGGCCATGATAGTGAGCCTCCTCCAGGGCGTGACATCTAACAAACTAATGTGGCACTCACACAGAGGAGAATCTCCAAGGAGATGAGGATGGTCACCATACAAATGCAGACCTTCATGGCCATGTTGTTGCAGGCAGTAAGTAACCAGAGTGCATTGATACAGCTCAAAATGGACCTACAGCACCATGCTCTGTCAAATACTGCCATCTCGGCACCAGAATAGCCATCTAGTCATTAACAGCCGGGCCCGTCCCCATCTCCTTCCAAACCATCACCTCCATCTGCAATGTCTCCTCAATTACATCCACATTTAATGGCTTCCCTGCATCTCCCCTGGGATGGAAAAGAGAATGTAGTGGCACAGGGGTTAGGGACACGGTGACTAAGCAGACGAGGAGATAAGGACTGCATCTCATTTAATCTTTCTCAAATACTGTCTTCAGTGAAAATATACTGGTCGAAATGTTAACTTACTCATGCCTGTCCACAAAGTAGATGATCAAGGCCTATGTGATTGTGATATTTAGTAAGCATGGGCCCTATTCAATTATACACATTTAAAACTGCTCTTAAAATTGACACGTATTCTATTAGCTACTCAGAATCTGATTACGAGTTACCTATCCATAATCACTACAGGGAAGCTTAAGACTCGGCTAGAACTCCATTGGCACAGCTCAACCATTATGAGCACTAATTAATTAAAGTTACACAAAATCAATATTCTTTTATGCCCGTAGGTCTAGCTCACAAAATAAGTCTGACCCACAACTGAAAATAATATCAAGTTTCTGTCAAAAATATTAAGAGTACTAAATAGGACACCCAAGGGCTTTTTAAAACACCTAATAGAGCTGTAGCAGCACTTAAGCACACAATACTGTACTTGAAAGCATGGGAAGGCATGGAAAGACATTAGAAATAATTGCAGAACAGTCTCAAACTGCCTTTAACTGTGATTTTGGAGTAATATCAATCCAGGGACTCAAGGGATTTATACACGAAACCCACATAGACTAGAATAGATGATCTAATGCATTTTATAGAGTGCTAGATTGCTTGATTGCAAACCTGATCAGCAAATATTACTTATTGGTTCTCATTAGTTTGTAGCCACCAATTGCAGGCTATGTCTAGCATCCATGTTTTACTGCCTTTATGATGATGGACATATTTACTATAGGCTGTGTCTAAGAAGTACATTACAGGCTTGCTTAAATATTGCCTTATCATATGATCATGCTCCCTGAAATCCTACTTAAAAAGGCATGGTTTAAGTGTAGAGGCTGTAAGATGTACATTGTGGCCAATATTGACTCAATAGAATACATCTAAACAAAAAGAAAAAATACCCACAGCAAAAATCATGGGTTAGAGTCACTTACTGGCTTCTATGTGCACATGTATGGTTATGGTTAAAATGTCACCAATTGATGGTCACTGAGAAAAGCAGTTGAGGAGAAATGTAGTCCCTATTTTCTTTTTGTTATTACTGAATAAACTGTGTTTTTTTTATCTATTTTAGGCAAATTTCACATGCATTAAGGCAATTTGTTCATCTGCAAGCACTGCTGCCAAATAATGTAAGTAACCTAAATATAAATTGGCTTTTATATAGCTTTTCCATTAATGGCATTCTCACTGCAGATCTCACACATCATAAATAAACATATATATAATGTTTTAATTCCCATGATTGATGCTATGTTTAATTTGTACCAATGCGCATATGGCTGTGAAATTACAAAGTACAACAATACTGCGTTAATCAAACCCAGCAGTTATACTTGTATGGTGTAAGCATGTCATCCTCTTAACAATATGATACCATACAGTTTTTCCTAATATAAATCACAGACATTAAGGCTTATGACCTTTGTTTATCATCAATTATCATGTCTACATGTTTGGACATTACAATATCATAACAGTTACCATATGATAACACCTGTATTCCTTTAATGTGTGATATTAATTTGGCTAAACAATATCCTATAGAGATAGTGATAGTACTCTTGGCCATCTGATTGTGGTCACAGCTAAGCATCCCTTGTGAGATCCCACACCATTGCTAAATAGCTGATATTGGTCTTGGCAACTGATTTCTCATGGCAGATACAGCATAGTTTGCACTGCTTGTATATGAACATCAGGTATGTTGGTTTCATTTTACTGTAAGAGTATAAATCACTATGCTGTACATACATACCTTGCTAGATTTTTTTCCTCCTCATTTTTTAGAATATGATTCTATACTGATGTAAATACATGTAAAATCTATGTCATACTTTTTTTTTCTAATCACACTATATGTATGTATTTGATTTGGAATACATAATCCTGGAGTTATTGCATCTGTTTAATTGGCAGACCTAAAGTGACTGAGAAAAAATAAAAAAAATCACAAATGTATTAACTTTAATTTGAGACAATGACACATTTAAAAACTATTAAAATGGGAATGTTAAAAACATCTAAAGTGAGTCCCTGTATATTTTTACACTCCACTTGAGATTCTTGTCAGGATAGGAGACTGAAAAAAGGGGGGAGATTCAGTATCCTTATTTTTCCCGTTCCCATATATGTGGATGCTCTAATGTACAATTTTTGATCAAAGTAATTACTTCACCGTGCTTCATAGATTTAAAAAAGGAATACACTTCAAATTACTGTATGCCTATTTATATTTCCATAATATTAGTCCATATAGCATTTATAAGGAGATAAGATACTCTGTTAATAAATAGTGTGTTCTGGACTTTTGTATGTTTTTGCTCTAGTTGTAACCTAGTTTGCTCAAACAAATAGAATTTTGCTTGATATGGGAGTTATAGTACTGATTAATGATGTATCCATTAGACAAAGTTTGCTCTTAGCATCATTTCAGTTGTCACATATCTTTGTACTGTTACTTAGTAATACATACTGTCTGTTATACTGACTTTATACTCAGATCATCCAATGAAATACGTTGTGCAAAAATAAGCACCTCTCAGATCATTCAAGCACATACTTTAGTGCACTATATCCAAAAAGGTATATCACCGACTATTAAAGCACATACATGCATTATTAAGTGAAATAAATCTTGAGATAATAAGTGTATCCCTCACTTTTTAAGCACACAGTGCATTGTTCAGTGAAATAAATTGTGAGATAAATAAAGGAATACGTATATCTCTGATTATTTAAACAAACTGCATTGCTCAATGGATTAAATTATGAGAACATAAGTACGTCTCTTTTACAGACTTTATGTGAAATTAAAGAAATATCCTCTGAGATATAAAAGCACAAAGTGTATTGCTCAGTGAAATAAATTGTGACAAAACTACTTGGTGATCTTTAATAAGCTTTCAAGTAAGTGCAACTGACATAATTTACTATTTAGTAACTGTGAAGATCAGTATGAAGTCAGTATAACTGACAGTATGTATTACTAAGTAACAGTACGAAGATATGTGACAACTGAAATGATGCTAAGAGCAAACCTTGTCTAAAGGATACATCATTAATCAGTACTATAACTCCCATATCAAGGAAAATTATATATATTTTTTTCAAAGTATCAAAAGTACAAAAAAACAAACAAACCAACAATAAGCAAATTGAACACACATACCCATACGTACCCACACAAACAGCAAAATTGATAAGGTGAGGAGACGGAAGTTTATACTTTGCTTTGACCATGGTTAAGGGGTTGTTGGCCAAATAGGCATCTCACATTGACCACTTTGATACAATTCTTCTTCTTGTATCCGGGAGAAAAGCAAGAAAATCCAATAAAATTTGTCTATTATGTGCAATTAAACTGCTAACCTCATTCCAGCTAGGAAGAGGCCCATATTTCCAACTACATACTATCAACCACTTAGCTGCAATGAGGATATGTAACACCAAGCTCACTTTGATACCATCCCACTCTTTAGGGAACATATGTAATAAAAAAAACTCAGGAGAAGGTATCCTTCCTTGTTCACTATTCTGGATATATGTTCTGTGCACATCCCCTCTTAAATTTCTCATTTTTACACATTTCCACCACATGTGCACCTGGAAACCTTTCTCTGTGCAACCTCTCCAAAAAAAAATCTTGGTTGGCTATTGAAATTAATTTAATTTTGGGACTCAGGGACTATATACATTTTTCTGCACAATTTTAAAATGTATCTCCCTAAATGAAGTGCATGAAGTATTCCTTTCTTTAACCAAACAGGCATTACATCACTACCTCTCAACCTCCTCATAGCCTTAGATTTATGTACCCCACGCAATTCTTCTCAGTTGGAGACTGAGAATTAATTCTTACCCTCTAAGCATAGTCTTTCAAAAACGGTAAGTTCTCTGCTTTCATACTGACAGTAAACCAGCTTCCCTACTAGATGTTTCAGTGCTATATACTGTAGCCAAAGTGTCTTTGGGATCTTGTTACATGAAATTAGCTCTTCAAAGGTCTTAAAACAACCGTTTGTATATATATCCGAAACTGTATTCAGATTCCACTTATGTCACAGTACCCTGTTTTCATGTGGGTCTAACTCAACAACTGAATAGTAGTTAATGGAAAATGGAAAGGGAGCTAACTTTAGTCTAGAATTAATTATATGCCAAGTAACCAGGCAATGCTTTATCCCTCTAGGGATATTTACCTGCCTTCTATAAATTATTTTATTATACCACATTAAGTGGTTTAATTTTGCTACTGGAAACAAACTCGATTTGATTTGAATAAACTTAGGCTTATTACTGTTCTCTGACAATTTCATAAAATTATATAGATTTATTGCCTATATACTTGGTGTGCCAACCTCTAATATAAAATGATCTTTAATTTTTTGAAATTTGTTAATTAGTCCCTTTGAACTAAAAAGCTTAATGCACATCAAAATGTATGTAATTTTTGGTAGAATCAACATTTTTACACTGGCAATCCTGCCAGACCAGGATAAATTCAGAAAAGCCCATGACTTAAGACTTCTACAGATTGGGAGGTACATCTTTTCTAAGTTATTCTTCAACAGAAGAATTTCAAGGTTTAAGAACAATCCTGAGATGTGTTTAGTCAGTTTGGTCCCACCTAAAAGCATAGCTTTTTATTAAAGACTCAATGGCCACTTGACTCAAGTTCTACCATAACACCTCTGATTTCATAGAATTAATTTTAAGATATGACAAATGGCTATATATATATATATATATATATATATATATATATATATATCCAAAATCATCATGAGATGACTGATTGACTTACCCAGGTCAGATAGAACAACTACAATATTGTCCGCAAATAAAGTTAGCTTTGACTCTACCCCTCTACAGTCTTTCCCTTTTATATCCATATTGCCTCTTATCAATTGAGCTAACACCTCAATGCAGAGGTCAAAAATCAAGGGGGACAGCGGGCGCCCCTGTCTGGTTCCATTCTTTAATAGGAATGGATCTGAGCTAAAATCCCAACCCCTCACAAATGCGGAAGGGTTTGAATATAGGGCCATTATGGCCCTCCATCCAAACCTACCAAAACCCATCTCATCCAACGTTACTTTAATGAAATACCAATTAATTCTGTCAAATGTCTTTTCAGCATTGAGCCCTATCGCCACCATTGGGATTGCATTATCTTTTGTATATGAAAAAATATCAATGAGTTTTCGTGCATTTTCCTGTCCCTGCCTGGTTTTTACAAAGCCAGACTGGTCCAGATCTATAAGCTGTTGTAAAAAAGGAAGCAGGCGTTGAGTTAGGATCTTAGAATACATTTTAATATTGATTTTCAATAACAAAATCGGCCTATAGTTTGAGCATACTGAAGCACCCTTACCCTCCTTTGGAATTGAGATTATTGCTGCTTCCAAAATCTCTTTCGGTGCCCTACCTGAGTCCTTGATTTTGTTAAAGGCCTTCGCCATATATTCTACCAGAGATGTTAAAAACAGTTTATAGTAGATGGTTGAAAATCCATCCGGACCTGGTGTCTTGTCAATATTTAATGCTCTAACACATTTTTCTATTTCTAGAATCAAAATCTCTTCATCCAATGTCTCAAGTTGTTCCTTTGATATCTTTTTTAATTTTAGCTTACTGATCACATCGGATATATTCCCCGCAGATGGTTTAGCCCAATTCAAGTTTTCATCTAGATTATACAATAAGCGATAATACTTAGCAAAAATCTCACATATTTCTCTCGGTTACACTTGATCTTTCCATTTGAATATTTCATTTTCTCTACCCTTCTATTATTATTTTTGGTTTTAATAGTATTCGCTAGTAACCTATTCGCATTGTTGCCCATATGATAGTATTTTTGTTGGAACACCCATAAATTCCTATTGGTTTGAACATGGAAAATTGTCCTTATCTGGGCCTGGATGTTATAAATTTCTGCCGTAACCCCCCTATCTGGCAAGATATAATTTGCTCTTGTTAACTTATATAAATCTAACTACAATTTTCAAAGAGGCCTTCCTCTTTCCTTGTTTTTTTTAACCATTCTAGATTTCAATAGGCCTCTCATAAACGCCTTTTGCGTATTCCATAACACTGTATCAGAGCTTGCCGAGTTCTTATTAAAGCTAAAAAAACTCCTCAATTTCCTTCTGGATTTCCAATTCATCTTTAGCTGAATGGAATACATATGGGTCTATTTTTATTCTCTTGTTAAAATTGGAATTCAGAAGGCCCCTAAGCTTTAATTTGACATGAAAATTCTATTTATTTGAGCAAGCTAGGTTACAATTAGAGCAAAAACATACAAAAGTCCAGGAAACTCTATTTATTAATGGAGTAGCTCATCTCCTTATAAATACCAGAGATGTATATGCTACTAGCTACTTGCCCATATATAAAATGACAGGAATACAATTTTGAGGCTGGGAATGCTGTACCTTCGGCGCTCATCGCGAGCCCCGAGCTGAGCATCTTCAGCGAGCATCTGCCTCCATCTACCGTACAATTGTAAGGCTAGCAATGATATTTGCCACACAATGAAAGGCTATGGGCCCTCTGAGCACCTTCGGTCTTTGGCGCTCATTGCAAGCCTCTCCCCTTGTGTAGTTTATAGGCCTTGAGCTTGAGTGTTACTGTCTTGGGTTGTGTTAGTGGCTTGGGTTAAGTGTTACTGCCTTGTGTTAAATTCTAGTGCCTTGGATTAAGTGTTACTACCTTTCAGTAAGTGTTACTGCTTAGGGCTATTTTTTACGTCCTTCGGGCTAGTTTTATGTCCTTGGGCCTCGTTTTTGTCCTTTTTAATTTTTTCGACAGCCATTTTTTTTCTCTCTTGGGCGATTTTTGATCGTGAAAAAACAGCAAATATGCGTCAAATTAACTTGCAAGCTGACTCACAGGCTCCCTGGCTCTCCCACTGTGCTGTGTGTGTGTACTTTAATTTGAGGCATCTTTGTTGTTATTTTGATGTCTTTTCAGTTCAGTGGTTCAGCCATTAAAGTCGTAATTCTGTGAGGATCACAGTGCATGTACAGGTTTTGGTCCTAAGTTGTACGGGTCGTAAGTCCTGCATGCCTCAGGTAATACTACCAAATCATTATGTTATAACACTGTTCTGGATCACTAACAAATCACATTAATTTTCATAATTAAATCATACAATAACACTAGATATTATTTGACATATTTCTTATAAATATACATATTGTCACATGCACAATAGCAATGGCATGGGACTTAACAGTACAGGTGTACCCAAGATTTCCATTGATGGAGATAACTTTCCTTCGGCTCCTTTTGCCTCTTCACAGTTTCCTTCTACTCTTGCTGGCCTTTCTCAACAGCTGAAACACATTAATGCAACTCCCCTTGTCATCATTTGGCTCTATATCCCTATATCCCTCTGCCAAAAACACCATGTCCCTGATGTGCTCCCTAAGATAATCCTGTGCATGACTTGTGCTATATAGTGATATTCCTAATGAGGTTCACCTCCAGCATGGATGACTGGCCTCCATTTCGCCACAATCAATGTCAACTACTTCAATTTTTAATTCTTTAGGCTGTCCATGAAGACAGTTCTTACCCTGGTGTAGAACACCCAATGATATTGTGTATATGACATTCCATCACATGGATGTGACATACAGGATTGCTCTCAGTAATGTGATGACTATTGCTTAGTGTGGCTAACCTTTTAATAGGCAATGAATTTAGGGACCTGTTGTAAGCCATGTGCGTTTGTTGATTTGTATTAAACTCTTGAGAATTGTCGTTTGTGTTTCGATTACACTTTATATGTGTTATGCGTAGGTATACTATTGCCAATATTTGATGTTCACAGATGTATACAGACTCACATATTATGAATTTCAAAAATATTGTTAAATGCAACATGTGCATACTGTAAGTTAAGTATTGATTTATAATGCACTTACTTGCTTTTTTCATGATATTTTGTACAGTCTCTTTAACAGCTTTTGACAGGTCTCAGCAATGCTTTTTCAGCACTTAGAGTATATTCTGTAGAGCTAAATCTTTGTTGAAAAATCAGGTACTGAGTAAGGGGAACTTTTTGTTGAAAAATCAGCTACTGTAAGGTCTTAGGCAGCTTCATTAACTTGCATGAAAAACATAAAATGAGATTGGAATGGGCTTTGAGTCAAAATGAATGGAACAGCAGTTCCTTAGTACTGGATATAAGTGTTTCGCCTCAGCGTTTAGTCGCTTATAAGGCTCTTAAGCCAAAAAGGACACACCAGTATATCAGCTGGTTTAAAATTAAATGTCCCTTTATTGAAATGTTATAGGAAACAACTCCACAAGTGAGGCTAATATATAGTCACCAAAACTTGTGTAGTGTATGAATATTAAATCAAACTAGAGTAATATCAAAGAGGAATGTAATTGCTAAAAAACAATGTCTGCATGATGTTTCTCAAGCAAAAAATATATATAAAACAAATCAAATAAAAACCAGATGTGTTTTGTCTTTTTTATAGGCTTCCTCAGTGGTAGAATAATTATAAAAGGACTAGAGGGGGCTATAAATACCCTTCTTCTAACGTTACTGGCATCAGAAAGGAAACGGAAAGTGACCTACCCGTCACTTCTGTTTTTTGATTATGTCACTTCCGGGTCGTGTGATCAGCTCGGACTATCCAAATCATCTCTATTTGTGGAGGGGGTGCCCAGACCTCTCCTGCATAACAACTTATTCCTTTGGGGACCATAGGGGATTTGATTATCAGGTTACTAAGCTATCGTGCAACTTGCCCCTTAACTCTTTATGAAAAAGATTTTGATAGGGCCCTGAGTTTGTAGGAGTTCTAGGTATATACAACAGGCAATGCAGTATTCCCTCTAGAGAATGAGCAATTAAGACAGACCTTTTTGGCTCTTATCTAAAATTAAATCTATTCATAGAAGGCCCAAGAGAGTCACATGTGCCCAATTGGAAAACAAACAGCACCTAAATATATTTGTTCTATAACCTACTCAGAGAGCAGCCTCTTTAAGCTCACTTGTGCCCTTCACACAAATAAATATCCTGTTGTATATCAGTCTGGTCTCACTCAAAAGAGCGATCCAGCCCCTAAATGTCAGGCAATTCTACCTGAACAGAAGAACAGGAAAACAGGAAACCCAGACACACATCTCAGCACCTCTAGGGCCTCATCAGTGAGGCGTAGCTGCACTCCCTAAGGCACAGTGAGTAAGGAGTACAAGTCTGGAGCCCGCTATCATCCTTAGGGTTACAAAACCCCAAAGTTATCTTCCTCTGAAACATTGTTTTATTGTCTTTTATTAAACATTGTAAGAAGTTTCTGTTATTTGTGTAATGTTTTGATTTTGTGTTAAAAAAAACTAAAAACTTTTTATAAACACTGTTTACTGTAACACTGTAACATTTTATAATGCATAAAGAGACAATATATTATTATTGAGAGATGATATATTATTTATTGTTAGTATTAACAGAATAGGTGGTCACTGTACAGTGAAGATTATCCAAGTAAGTAAATCCCCTAAAACACCTGTTCAAGAAATTGGTTTCAAATAAATATTTTTGGAGATAATTTAATGATGCAATCACTGTAAGTAATACAATTATACTTCATAATAACTCACTTGCTTAGATAATTAAAAAACTTAATATTTAATATTGTTTTGATGACATTTTCTCCCGGAAGAAAATACACATTTACAGCCTTATTAAATTGTGATTCGGCAAATTTAAAAGGGCTCTATATAAGCACATAGCATATTTTTTTTACAGAAGTCTTTAGTTAGTGAAGACTTTGCTTTTGAATAGAAGTTCACTAACTAAAAACTTCTGTAAAAAAATATGCTATGTGCTTAAATTGAGCCCTTTTAAATTAGCTCAATCGCAATTTAATAAGGCTGTTATTCAGGAAAACATAACATATCACTAATTTAAATGGGGAGCAGACTTATACTCTTCAAATATCACAATATTAAACACAAATGCTCTAGTATATCATGGGTGACTTATCCTAGAGTACTTTCCAATTTGGTAGAACAAAGTGACAAACCTATGTTGACATAATGGAATGAATGTTTGTTTTTTATCAAAAACAATATTTCAAAGACTACTTTATATGTCCCCAACTCAAAGAAACGATGCTTGTCCAGATATGACATTCCTTGACCTTTAACATAATGCTTTATAGATCTGATGAAAGAGATAGAAGAATGTCTTGGTTGTACGCAGGCTTCAGTCATTCCTATATTTATACTGGATGTTCTGCCCTATGTTACAGCTCAGTAGGTTCAGAGCGCTTTACTACAGAAGAGAGATTACTGTAAATGTTTAATGGGATGAAAAAAATTAGCATCTATGACTAAGACATCCACAGATCATAAAAAATACACTGCTGTAGTGGAAAAACAGTATGAGTAAATGTTTTAAGACAAGGTGGAAACAGCAGCAAAGAAACATTCTCTACATCTGCCCTGGGACAGTTGCTACCTTTTTAAAACTCTTTGCATCTGGTTCCATTTATGAGTCATACTTCCCAAACAAGCCATATGTTGGTGCACAAGCCCTTTAGTGTTGCTTGATTCTCAGAGCTATATATATAACTGACAGCCAAGTCTGTGCAATAAAATCAGTTTTTTTCCATGAGCTAAAAAAAAATGAAATCCAGTTTGCATTAAGATGAAATTACCAGTGTGTTAGCTAAATCTGGTGCTGAAAGCTCAGGTCCTTGCTCTTTCTTATATATTGATTTGTTACCCAGCCCCTGGTGTATCGTTTTATTAGTCTTTAGATATTAATGTTTTCCTTGCTTGACTGATCTCTGTAGGTACAAAATCCAGAAATGCTGCTTTTCCTTGTAGAATGTCAGTTTGTGAATGACCTCCCAGCTGGTATATTAAAACGTGGTATTAAGACTTCTGGCTTTGATTCCCATCAAGATACAGTGAGTATGGAAAGACACGGGGCATGTGGTTTAGATTTGCATCAAATGTGAGCAATAGATGATCTGGAAATAGCTGTTAACTTATTAAATTAAGTATATGGAGTAATACAATGATGATGGTGTTTTTAAATACTAATTTAAGGATATTGTCACATTAACACAGCAGCGGTATTCAGTTATCTATTATTAGGAAATTGAAAAATAGGTAATACTGATTAAACATAATGTAATTACATCTACAGAACGTCTATTTTTTCCATATTTAAATCTTATATCCTACAAAATAATAGGGCTTTTGCTGCTGTTGGCTCATAGTTCCAGAGCAGGGGTGGGCGGCCCTCCAGGGTTGAACTTGCCATTCCCTGTTCTAGAGAAATAAACATAATGAGCCCGATTCAATTGCAAGACCGCAACTTTGATCATAGTAGGCCATATGTCTGCGGGCCTGCTGCAGGCCAGCATCGTTCACAAGTTATGATGCTATTCAATTGCTCAAGGCCACAAGTTATGAGCCGATAGCAAAATTCGAATGTAGCATTTGCGAGCTTGAACATGAATGCCTTAACTTGATAGAAACAGCCAATGGAAAAAGAGATTGTCATCATTACAGCTTTGAGAAATGGATTTTTGATTTCAAAGTCCTACAGGATTGAATTACGAGTTACGATCAGACCCACATTCCAGATATAATTCAAGTACAGTATTGCTTTTTTATTTGCTTTTAAAGTACTCCGGACATGTCATTAAGCCTTTTGCAAGTCCTCCTTTGTAAAATGTACTTGTCGTTCGATTTTTGCCATTTGCGGGCTTGACGGGGTGGTTAGCGAGGGGGAATCGGAGCAATTGAATAGCGATTTGTGATTTTAGAGTTCCAATCCAATCCCGTTATCCTGGAGTGTGATGCAGGCCTCTCAGCCAATAGAAAGTGGTCTAGCTGAGGATTGACAGAGAGAGATTATAAAGTTGCATTCCACCCGCCCATGTTGACTGTGTTGTAGATTCTTCTGAAGTAGCAAACAGGTCCCGCAGGTGGTGGTTTCAGCAGCTATAGAGAGAGCAGTATCTTCCGGTTTTATTTTTTTATATTATTCTAATTACGATCTTGCACTTAAACTTTGATTACACATATTTATAGATTACAAATAATACAAATACACATATATTTAATAACACACATAGATACACATAGAGCTACCCTCCCCTCAATCCCATACCCCCACACCCCATCTCCCAGCAGTTAATAAATACACATAAACATTTTTTTCCCCCATCATATTTACAGTAACACTTATTATTATTCATCATTATATTTGGGGGGGGATTTTAATAGAGGGAGGATAGAGGAGGGGAGAGGAGTGGAGAGGCGAGGAGGAGGAGAAGAGGAGAGGCGAGGAGGAGAGCGAGGAGAGGAGAGTTGAGGTGGTGGAGAGTGGAGGAGAGGAGGATGAGGGTGGAGGAGTGGAGGAGATGGAGAGTGGAGGCGAGGAGGAGGAGAGTGGCAGAGAGAAGAGTGGAGAGAGGAGGAGAGTGAAGTAGAGGAGGTAGGTGATGGCAGGGTGCCCATAGAGATAGGCGCATCCAGTACAGGAACAGAGGGGGAGGGGCATAATTCCAGGGAGGGGTAGTTCGGGGGAGGGACAAGCCTCCGGGGCCGATGAGGCAGCAAAGCATCCCTGTCCACAGTCGGAAGGGCAAGAGGTTAGAGGCAAGTACGGGACCCATAACTACATGAACCAAGAGAATGTGGTCCTTGGTGCAATCCCTGGACGCCCAGTTATCTTTGCGGGGGGAGGGAAGTTAGGCCCGAGCCTAGGGCCCAGGCATGGAAGGAGGTAGTGGCCGCAGTAACAACAGTGGAAACAGCAGAAAAGGGATGTGAGGTCTGTGAAGCACAGGTTTGATGACATCAGGGCCAAGGTAAGGAGGGTGATGGCCAAGGAGGACAGTTAAGCTGCAGTACTAAGTGGTGGCCCCAGAGTGACTGTGAAGCACGAGTGGGAGAGGGTGACCAAGGACCTTCTGAGGCAGTTGCCCCCTGCTGGAGTTTAAGGCCTAGTGGCCCAACAGGATCCAGCGTCCATGTCAGGTGAATATCACTTTCACCAACATGCCACCACATGTACATCACCCACACTACACATGTACATGGTGACCAACAAGGACACTGACATGTCAGCTCTATGGAATTAACATGGGATAGATGGATGCGTCATTAAATCCATGAAGCTGATAAATATCTGTCATTCGTGGGCACAACAACAGTAATCAACCAATAGAAAGTCCATGTATGGGTGTACCCACTACAATGTATCCAGTTACAGACCGCAGCCGGAATCAAAATAGCGTTAGGAGCCAAGAACAATCAAGAAACAAAGAATAGATCATATCTAGCAAATGATAGCTACTCATAGTTGCAATTAATAGAATCATCCAGGACCGAGGCTAGATGTCAGATAGGAATGAAAATAAACAATGTATTATTCATCATACTTAACACATATACCTTTCTTTTCTCTCTTTCAGCTTCAAGGAGGTCTGGGTCCAGTGGTGAGCCAGAGACGGGTTGTCGGCTCGCTGGCAGCAGGACATTGGCGAGCGAGCCCATGCACAGCAAGGGCCGGCGCACGGGCAGGAGGAAAGAAGAGGAGCCGAGGGCCCTGGTTTGGAGAAGGAGGATATCATCTGGGCAGTGGGGTCACCAGCAGCACCATCAGCTGCACCAGCGGCATTTGACCCCACTTTCCCACTCCTCCAGAGACTCAGCCTATCACCAGGGCCCTCCTACTGGAGGGACCAGTGGGGCTTGACCCCACTTCCTCCTCCCCTCAGCAGTGCGGCAGACTGGTCATCACCACCACCAGGGCCAGCAACACCACCACCCGCATGGAGCGAGACTCCAGCCGGGCCCCAGACCCTCCCCACTGGGCCACCACCCCCTCCTAACATAGCAACTTCCAACTTACCTCCAGCTCCACCACCAAGCCAGGCTGCGCAGGCGGAGATGCTGCCCATCATGCACAAGCAACTGGAGTGTCTTTGGGGGATCCAGGCCAGCATCTCCGCCAATCATGCAGAGGTCATGCGAAGCCTGGGCAGGCACAATAGGGAAGAGAGGAGGCACCATCTGATGGCGGAATCTTACCTTGCCGGGCTGCTCAGAATGGGGGCGGACCAGAGTGTATTCCAACAACTGACCACTCTGGTTCCCAGCCCCGCCTCCTCCACCTCTGCGGCCTCCCCCGCTTACCAGCAGCCCGGCCGCTCCTCTCCTCCCCACATGCCTCTGCCATGACCAACGCCACCAGCACCACCACTGCATGTGCCACAGCCTCTTTGGGGATGCCTCCGCCTGCCCCCGCCACCACCTAGGAGACGTTAGCCGCCCACGGTACTAGGCAGAGGAGAATGTAGGGGCTGCACATATGATTTGTGCCTTCTCAACAGCACTCCTCAGTTACAATCTATTAGTCCAAATGTTAACCTAATTTAGCCTGGCTACAAAGTATAGGATCATGGCCTATTATGATGGTGATATTTTGTACGCAGATGGCTACCTCCCATCACATGGTCCATGATCCTCTTCTCTGTGGACACGTAGGGTTCTGCATAACATTTCACCAATTGATGGTCACTAAGGAATGCTGTTGAGAAGAAATGCTTCAGTCCCTACATTTTTAAGGCCTTATTTTGCAGGTGTATTTTGCAGGTGTATTTTCTTTTGTTTTGTTTTATTCACAAGTCCGGTCCATGAAGGCATCTTTTGCATCTGCAAGCATTGTGAAGGAAATGTATTAAGTGTAAGATTTTCCTATAGCCTCTCAGGTGGACATTCCTTCAATGACAGCCCCCCTTAACATGTAGCTCCCACAATATTAAAGCTATCAAATATCCAGATATATAAAACATGATTGTTGTTTTAGTGACAGCCAGCATTAATATATTTACTAGTGAAGCTTGTGATCCTGACCTTAATATCAGTCTGAGAACAGATTCTTGGTTTTGATTTAAGTAACATTGAATCTGGCTGCTGACCTTTGGCTCCTCTCCGTATTAATGGGTATTTTCCTGAATTACTGATATCATGAGTATAATTTAGCATGTGCTAACACCTGTATAGCTGATGGATGTGATATCAATGTTGATTAACAATATCATTTTGCGAAGGTGATAGTACACCTTGACCACTGACGCTGGTCACAGCTAAGCATTTATTGTGAGATAAAACATCATTATTAATGGTCGTGGTCAGTGAGATATTCTGAGAACTAGTTAATGGTTAACAATGCTTGCAGATGGAAATCAGGTGAGTTGGTATATTGTTACAGTTACAGTATTTAGCACTGTGCTGTACATGCATGTTTTATTATTTTTTATCCTCCTCTGTCTATTTTTTTTTTACCACTTCTTTTCAAATTTTTGTTTTGGGAACACACTGTATGTGTGAAACTGGATTGATTTACACAGTTCAGAGTTTTTTGTATCTGTTTCATTGAGCGGATATAGACAAGTTGTAAGTTCTATGCACATTACTGGTTTCTTCAATTAAATGGAGTGATTTCTGATGATCCTTTTATTCATTAGATTTGCAGCAGTGTAGTGACCACATGTGACCCTGATAGGTGCTATGCATCATGCTTATTCTAGACTATGACATTACCCCCTTTAGGTATCCCCTTTTTCCACCAAAGCTAAAAAAAAGCTTTGTTATAACATTCTCACCATGTCAGTGTGTTTTTAATGGCTAGGGTTTTGGAACATCCACATACATCATATTTGTGCCACATTCCTATATCTGTAAACTAATGAGCCCTAGTTACTATGCAATAGATTAATGCATATAATAATAATAACAATAGTAACATGATATATATATATATATATATATATATATATATATATATATATATATATATATATTATAATAAATGGTTAATACACATGCAAAGTCCACTTTGTGATACTGTCATGTTCTGATAAGAATATGACAGGTGATAATGTAATTTGATTGATAGCAAAACACTTAATGGGATGTCACCAAATGATAATGGGTATACATCTTGGCACATAGTGTGGTTTATGTTCCCCTGGTCCCCTTCTGGATCGCTACATTGTATGGGTGAAGAGTCTTATGTACCTCAATTAAGCTGTGAGCTATACCATGTAGGGCCACTGTAGGTTGCCAGGTCATAGCAGAGAGGTCAGACAAATCACAGTCCACTGGAGAAATAACTGGCAACCCACTCCGGTATGTATGCCAGGCAAACCTTGTGGATAAGCACAGACAGCGATATAAGTAAGTGTGCTGCAGTCCATAGAGTCACAGAGTGTTGGACACAACTGAGGGACTGAATAACCAAAAATGACACGTTTCCCTGGTTCTTGATATACGGTATGTCATGTGGCGGTGTAATTTCACTATTTATTTTGTTAATGTAGATCTGATGAGTGAGATTTATATAAGATTATCTTTGTATTTTTAGGGTCTACATTAGAACCTCTGTGAGTGAGAAAGGGATAATATGGCAGGCAGTTTCATGCAATTTAATCAGGTAGTGTCTCTTCAATTGCTTTCTGCATCTTGCAGCATGACTTTCATATTGGCATGTGCATGACTATTCCAACATATGAAAAGAAAATGTTAAGGCCTATTTGTTAATTGTGAATTGTTGTGAAAGGAATTCTAATGCCTTTTTTTATTACTTTGTCCATATTTTAAAGCCTTTGCGGCTCCTATTTGGAACCCATAAGATTTTGTCCGAAATTTGCCGTTTGCGGGCTTGAATGTGTTTGCAGTCTTGAGGAATTGTATCAGTTGAATAACAATTTGCGATTTTAGCGATTGTAACTCTTACGGACTTGAAAGATCAAAAGCTTAGATGGGCTGTAAGTTCCAGTTGTAAACACTGAAAGGATTTCAAGTCCGTAACCCGTAGACCGTTTGCTGCTGGCAAAAAGACACCAATTGAATAGCAAATTAGCTTAAGGCCCACATTACGGGCTCCAGTAACTTAAAATTGCTCAATGGAATGAGGCCCACAGTATGATGCTGTGTAATCTACTGTTTTGGAGCTCCATTCAATTCCAGACTCCTAACACGCAAAGTTAGGGCCTCATTCCATTGAGAAATTATAAGTTACTGGAGCCCGTAATGTAGGCCGTAAACTAATTTGCTATTCAATTGGCGTCTTTCTGCGAGCTGCAAATGGTCTACGGGTTACAGGCTTAAAATTCCTGGGGTTGTTACAACCGTAACTTACACCCAATCTAAGAGTTACGATCCCTAAAGTCGCAAATCGATATTCAATTGCTACAACTACGCAAGCCTGCAAATATTGTCACACCAGTAAATGGCAAATGTTGAAGAAAATCCTACGGGTACCAGATGGGACCCTCAAAGGGGTTAAAGACATGTCCGTAGCACTGTAAATGCAAATAAAAAAATCAATACTGCACTGTAACTGATGGCAAAAGTGATGAAAGACATTAGAATTAGTTGCGCAACAGTCTCAAGCTTGCAAATCGGCAATAAAAAAATATTATTTTTATGTTTTATTTCGGGATTATATCTATCTCGGGAATGAATGAGTTAATACATATCAGGCCACCCACATGGACTAGAACAGTATTAGCATTCATTTTTATTATTTTGTATTTTGCGGGTTTGCAAGTCCGATTGCATATCGGACCTCTAAACACTAATTGATTGACATGTAACCTCCATCATATAGCTGCTTCTAAATGGATAGTTACAGCCTTGCTTAATTGATCATGTTCACGCTCTGAAATACTACATACGATAGTAAACATAGTAAACAATTTTTTTGTAATGTATACATGAATATTTGAGGAAAGTGTAAACCAAAAATGTGTGCGATGGTTATGTCATGGATTAATGCATTGAGTTTTATTTTAAATACTCTTGCCACTAAATCTGGTCGATCTGAAGCACTTTGTCCCTGTTTAAAATTTTCAACTATCTCTGGCCATTGTGGATTACATGTAAATGTTATGAATAAATCTGTTTTTCCAAACTTAGTTACAATAGCCATTGCATCATTGTATGTTTCTTGCATATTGCGAGGCGATCCTTGGAAAGAAGATGGCAAAATGATAGCTCTGCCAGCTGGAAGTTCTCTGTTCTTAGCTAATTCAGCTACATAATCCATCAGGCCAAAATATTGTTCTACCCTAATTTTATTTTATTGAAATTTGATAACATTTAGATTATTTGCTTCTACTTGTAGATATGAATCAGTGATCATGAACAGCAGTTTGTGCCACTTTATATTCCAGCATGGAAATATTGTTTCTGACACAAACTTTACTCTTTGGGTAACTTTGCATTTGTAATTTTGGTATCCATCCTGGCTCACTGTTTGGGAAAAAATTGCATATGCCATGGGATCCAAATTAGTTCCCTAATATATTTATATTTATGAAAGATTGGTCTGGATTTCTTGCATATATTCTAATATCTCATTCAAATAGTGGTTTACCATCGTCATTTTGAAACACCATCACAACCGCATTCAATGTTGGTAAATTATAATGTATTTGATCACAATGCCAAGCTGTCTGTTGTACTCTTTCTACTTCAGCTAATTTTTTGTATGCTTGAGTATATGGGTTGTTGTCCATAATATTATCAAGCTTTTTCAAAACAGTGGCTAAACATTTTTGATTTTCAGGAAGTGTCATACATTGTTGAACTGCTTCCATTGTATCTAAGACATATAACTGTGCAAACTTCCTTTACTCTCTTGCTTTTGGGTGTAAATGTACAGTGCAGTGATAAACTTGGCCTTGTACTTTAAAACAGTATGGTCCATGGCCTGGCACATTTTCTGCTAATATTGCACCCATAGAAGCAAATGAAATGGCACTGTTATAAGACCTGATGTTCTGTTTGAAATTTGTATAATTTGCAAATGTTAAATCAATCATTATACTTTTTAAATATTGTGGAAATGTGTGTCTTTCTGGCAGTCTTACCGTACCTTTTTGACAGCAAATAATAAACTCGCCATCTCTTGGTCTTTCTTTTGCAAAATGATAAGCCCCACAAAATTGACAATCCACATTCATTAACCCACAATAATGTGTTTAGCCTGTTAAAGCATTCAATAAGAGTCTATATAATGCTACTGTTTTCTTTTTTCACTTGACTCTAATTTTCCATTGTTTGACATGTATTATGTGTTGTACTTTTTCTTATCTTTGTAGCTCCTTAACGCTCATTTTTTACAGTCTTTGATCTTTTGTTGGCAAGTCTCTGAAGGTCTTTTTCTCTTAACCTTCTTGAAATCTCCAGCGACTGTTCATCTTTCCATCTTTGATTCCATTCCCTTTCCTTTTTCTTTTTTTGGGGGGCTTCTTTTTGTTGTTCTGCTTTGTCCGCTATTGTAATCTGTAATTGTAAATAGACATTATTATTTTTGGGATTTGTAATATCATGTTTTATTATATAGCAAACAAACAATGGCAAACATGACATTTGTACAATTTTCTTTTGCTTACCTGCATCTGCATTTTTTTTTTTTATTCCATTTCAGTACATGTGTATTTTTGCAGAACATTTATTTTTTCTTAAAGTATTATCCTAATAATCTGTTGCGCCTATTACGGGCTCCTTTGTATTATTTTCATCAATTAATATATGAATAAATATTTGTATTTTCTGCGTTATGTTTAATTTTCCTAAATACAAAACCTAAAGAGGTAATCATTAATTCAACAATGAGGTCATTATAAAATGAATTAATGAATTAACACAGCAATGGGAAAATTAACTCCTAATACTCCTCATGAATTAATAAACTTCTCATTAGTGAAATCTATATATTTCTTCAAAAGTTTTATTCAATATACCTGTGATGTAGTGTAGTAATTTCAGGTTAAATGCTTCAGATTGCAAACTGTGTCTTCTCCACGTTGAGTGTTGAGAGACAGCTGCAAATTGTAAAATGAGACAAAAAAGCTGTTTTAATTTTTTTTTATGAATATCCTGCTATATTTTTTCACTTTGAACATGTTCCCCAATTAATAAATTACTATTTATTTATATTTTTGGTATTATGTTTAATCCTTATCAATCTTAAAATTTAATATATATTTTTTAAGTCATGTATTATTTTTAATCAAGGCAAAACGGAAAGCGCTAATTATGTATTCATAAATAAGGGCAACATGCAATATAAAATTTTATATACCTGTAATCTTCAAATAAATGCAGCAGAGCTCACATCCTCTGTTCATCCAGGTGCAGTCTTGTCAGAGAGCTGCCATCTGTAATGCTGCAGAGCTCACACTCTCTGTTCATCCAGGTGCAGTGTTCTCAGAGAGTTGCAAACTGTACAATGACATGAAAAGCATTAAGAATTATTATTTCAAAAATACAGTTAATACATAGCAAACTTAAAGAGCTAAACATCTATTACAGCAGTCCGTCCAGCTAAAATGTCCTAATTAACAAAATGTAATTTATTTTTTATTAATGTATAGAATAAATTAATTAATAAATCAACCTATTTATTTTTCATATATGCAAAACGTAAACAGCTAAGCATCTATTTGTAAATGCAAGCAGTATAAAATATATACATTTTCTTTTTCCACAATTTTTTTATTTTTTATTAATAAGTCAACTTAAAGAGCTAAACATCTATTACAATGACGCCCTGCTAAAATGTCCTAATTAACCAAATATAATTTCATTTGTATTCATTTAGAGAATAAATTAATTCATAAATAAACCTATTATATTTATTTTCATATATGCCAAACCTAAACAGCTAAGCATCTATTTGTAAATGAGAGCAGTATAAAATATAAAAAAAATCATTTTTTCAATTTTATTTTATTAATAATTAATAAACTAATTAATTAATATACTTTACCTATTTGTCTGTAATATTCAGCAATCAATATTCTAAAGAGCTACCAATCTTTTTGGATTTTTTAGCAGCAGTAAATGAACAGTGACACTATTCATCACCTGAGGAAACAGTGTGAGAAAAGAGCAAAGTGTGCAGTTTTTATAGCCTATGTGCGGGAGCCAAAACCGTTATTTTTGGCGAGAAAACCGCCATTTTACATTCGCTATGTTGTTTTTTGCACGTTACAGTGTTGTGGACGCTAAAATGGAGGCGATTGTCTATGTCTTCCGTAGCTCGCAAACATCCAAGTCCCGCAGGCATCCACCCACGCAAGTGTGTCCCTCGCTCCACCTCAGAGGCCTCCCGTGCACACCTTCCTCCGCCACCTCTGGTGCTGCTGCCTTCTGGGGGAATGCCTCCCCCTTCAACCCCCCTTGACCTAGGGAGAAAGCGTGTGGGCAGGTGAGGTTGGGGCCCTGTAGTAAGGCGGAGGAGGATGTAGGGGCTGCATATAGTTTTGGACCTTCTGAATAGCACTCCTCAGTGACAATCTTTTGATCCAAATGTTAACATAATCTAGCCTGGCTACAGAGTAGAGGATCATGGCCTATGTGGTGATGATATTTTCTAAGCAGATGACTACCCCCCAACACATGGTCTTTGATCCTCTTCTCTATGGACACATAGGGTTATATTTAATTATTCCCCAATTGATGGTCAATGAGGAATGCCATTATGAAGAGATGCTGCAGTCCCCATATTTTTTTCAGGCCTTTGTATTTATTATTGTAATGTTCTAATCTTAGGCACGAATCAAGTCCAGAAAGGCAAATTCTTTATATGTAAAGATCATGTAAGTTGGTTTATTTTTACAGTTAAAGTATTTAGCATTGTACTGTATTTTGTTTTTGTTTTTACCCTCCTCTGCATTTTTTTGATTTTTTATTTGTGAACACATTGTATGTGTGTAACTGAATTGGATTACATTGTCCAGAAGTTTATGCTGTTTAATTGAGCAGATAAAAACCAGATGTAAATGCCATGTGCATTACTAGTTACTTCTATTAAATAGAAATTATGAGAGTTGTATTCATCAGATTCTGGTTATTGTGGTGTAGTGACCACATGTGACCCTAGTAGATGCTATGCGTCATTATTATTATTATACAGTATTACCTTTAATCCCTTAGGTTTCCTCTTATTCCCAAACAGCCTCTTGTCCTTCCAGGATCTGCCTATAACACACACATGATATTAATGCATACATTTATGAGAAGATAATAAAGTTTTGTTATATGGTTATCACTATTTCTGTGTGTTTTTAATGGTTAATGATTTGGCACATTAACATACACAACATTTATGTTACACTCATATATTTGTACACACATCCCTTCATGCATTTAAGTACTATAATCATACATTTGCATGTCACTAATCTTTATTTACTTGAAGTGCGATGTTGTTATGGTCAAGTGCTTACACCTTTAATATTATAAGTGATGTTTATATCCCCAAGGCTTCCCATGGTGACATTTCTCCCACCCCAATTTCTAAGAGGTAAGGCTCTGGTGATGATGTCATACCTCTCTATGGATGTGGGTATATGATCTGTGCCAGTAGTGTGCTGTGGTGCTGATCAAAAGTGTTGCTGAGTATTGTTTGGGGTGTGTCTATCCCTTCAATACATTGCACTAGAGCAACTGTTGTGGTCCCTGTGTGTTTGCAGACTGGTATTAACCTATATGTTCCCCTGGTACTTGATATATGTCATTTGGCGGTGTAATATTATCAATAGTTTTTGTTATAATATAGATATAATGAAATATGTAAATGAATATATATATATATATATATATATATATATATATATACATATATATTATTTGTATTTTTATGTCCACATTTGAGCCTCTGTAAGTGTTACATATTATTTGTAAGGCTTTTCCATGTTTTCTGTTGCAATTTAGTCATATACTGAGTCTTTAATTGCTTTATGCATCTTTCAGCAACACTTTTAATATTAACATATGCATTACCAGTCCAAAATATAAAGTAATAAAAAAAAATGCCTATTTGTTTCTTAGAACGAAAGGCTAGGGGAGAGAGCGCAAAGGTGCAAAAGTGCACCATAAATCCTGATAATGGCAGGGAAATGGAATCCTAGAAGAGAGTGGAGGAGAATCAGGGCCCAGTTATGAAGAGAGACCCTAACTAACTTTGGTACTACAAGAGGTTAAGAAGCTGTACCTCCGTGTCTGTCCTGTTGTGTGTCTGTCCCTAACACTGTGCCTGCTCTCTTATGTCTAAATATACTATGGGAGGGTTTACGTGGGGAAAAGAGAAATACGAAGAGGGCCTAGACACCTGAAAACACCCTGGAAGAAAAATATACTATCTGTAATTAAAGAACCAGGAACCATGGGTCTGTCTCTATACTGATGCATTGAATGCGCTCTAATTACCGAATTAGGGGTTGCCTGCTGAGGAACGTAGTGTGAGTACTAGGGAGTTTTGTCACATCCTGGTAAATAAATAAATACATACATAAATAAATAGATAAATGAGGGGCAAGTGATGGGCAGCTAGCTCGGAGACCACATACCCCTTGAGGCTGGCTTGCTCCCTTTCTTTAGTATATGGACTAACCTTTAGGGGCAATAAAAGACAGGGTATATTTGTGTATTCTACTCCCTGGATGTTGGGAACTCTTACCTTGATAAGTTTGCGTGACTGGTGCCGCTATCAGGGTCCAAAAGGGCGCCTTCCCTTACTCAGGGATTTTTAAAGGGGCGGGACATAACAGGTGACGTCTTACATCACACGCCTAGCGTGCAGTGCCCAGGGATCTCGGAAGTACTACTTCCGATATCGGGGCATGTGTGCTTAATCCAATATATGGAACAAAACCTGGGGGAAATAACCTTAAATGAATGGGGAATATTGGTGTAGATATGAGAGTGTGAAAGGGAAATAAGAGTACTAGTGACCTGAAAAACTGTATTACTATTCCCTACAAAACTCTTAGGCTATGGAGGCTAAAGGTCTGCATAATCTACAGTCAGGTTCATAAATATTGGGACATCGACACAATTCTAAACTTTTTGGCTCTATACACCACCACAATGGATTTGAAATTAAACTAACAAGATGTGCTTTAACTGTAGACTTTCAGCTTTAATTTGAGGGTATTTACAGGTGAACGGTGTAGGAATTACAACAGTTTGTATATGTGCCTCCCACTTTTTAAGGGACCAAAAGTAATGGGACAGATTAACAGTCATAAAACAAACTTTCACTTTTTAATACTTGGTTGCAAATCCTTTGCAGTCAATTACAGCCTGAAGTCTGGAACGCATAGACATCACCAGACGCTGGGTTTCATCCCTGGTGATGCTCTGCCAGACCTCTATTGCAACTGTCTTCAGTTCCTGCTTGTTCTTGGGGCATTTTCCCTTCAGTTTTGTCTTCAGCAAGTGAAATGCATGCTCAATAGGATTCAGATCAGGTGATTGACTTGGCCATTGCATAACATTCCACTTCTTTCCCTTAAAAAACTCTTTGGTTACCCAGATCTGCTGGGGGCACAGAATTGCGGAACATATCAGCCTAAGGAGATGTAGTTGAAGGGACTGTGCACAGTTCCCGCCTGCAGGGCCTGAGAGATGCCAAGACTTCACTACAGAATCTAGATATGAACAGACAAGACAGACCACAACAGACCTAAATACTTGAGAGGAAAAAGCTAATACGGAGTGATCCCCCCAGTGTAATCCATCCGATGTCTGGACACTCAACGGCTACCCCGGGAAGAAGCAGCTCCATAAAAATGGTGAAAAACTAAAAATCATTAACATCCCAAAAAATTGACGAACATTTCAAGGCCTCAGAAACACAGGCGGCACTGATGAAGGATCCTGTCTCGGAGCAATCTGACACCTCAGACTTGGATCCCCTGGAGGGGGCCCCACAGCCTGAAGTCTCCATCAACAGCAATTCAATGGCAAGAATTGAGGCTCTCCTGGCCTCTCACATTGATAGGGCGGTCACATCTTTGCAGAAGGACATACATGAGATTGGCCAAAGGACCCATCAACTTGAAGACACCGTTGACCAGGTGGTAGAGGCCCAGGAGAGAGACAGGGCCACCATCGCTGATAACACCTCCCGTATTTGTGGCATAGAAGATAAACTGGAGGATTTGGAGAATAGATCCAGACGATTCAACCTGAGGATCAGAGGCGTGCCTACGGCAATAGTCGACCTCCCTCGTTACCTTAAGGCCATGATCGACGAGATCCTCTCAGGTCATCCAGACCACGAATGGGAAGTGGAGCGTGCACATAGAGCCCTTGGGGGAAGTCGTAACCTAGACCTTCCCAAAGACATCATTGTCAGGCTTCTACGCCAACAATCTAGGGACCTGATCCTGGCAACTACCCGCAAAAAGGCTATGATCACAGGCCCAGACGGGGCCAAACTTCAATTTTTTGCGGATCTCTACTCTTCCACACTTCAAAAACGGAGGCTGATGAGGCCTGCCCTGGAAGTCCTTCTCCACCACGGCATCAGGTACCGTTGGGGATTCCCATTTGCCCTTATTTTCTCAGTGGGGAGCACCCAGTATACAACGCGTTCTCTAGAAGACTGCCAAGAACTTCTAAAGAGTCTGGATCTTACTGGGGGGGACCCGACCTCGACATCATCCGCATCAGCAGCTTTATCTCTCCCGAAAAGACAATGGTCTGAAGTGACCAGGCAAAAGAGGCCCACTGACCAAACCTCAAAAATCACTCATAGGCGACCCACCCAGATCATGGACTCGCAAATGCAATAACTCAGTTAATGCCATCTCCAGAGACAATCAAACAGGCTGGTCCGCTTGAAAAGGCAACAGGCTACCAAAGACTTATTTCGGCATCCACAGGATTTACAAGAACTCAAAAACACCATACCAAAATTCCCTGGTAGAGACTAATATGGAAGTCACCTGGAACTGACCTAGCCTTTTCTCAGGACGTTTTATTTTTCTTACTTTTTTACATAGGTCCTCAAAGGAGCCTGGGGCCCCAAGCGGGGCCACGTCAACCAAAGACTTTTGAAATGTTGCTAACCCATGTTTTCCTCCCTTTTTAGCAGGTTTTAGCAGACTGATAAAGCTATACGTTTTAATACGCATGCAGACAGTATAGTCAGTCCATCAGGATCTTTCCTCACTGGACCGGATCTAAAGGTTTACTCTGCTTTTAGTTAAGATAAAAAATTATGTTGTTAATGTTTAAATAAGCTATTCATGGTTCTGGCTTTATTCTGTTTCCTTAATGCTTCTCTAGATTACTTTTGCCTGTCCTTGCCGGCGGGAATTGGAACAGAGGCTCTAGTGTTCTAAGAGGGTAGAATGCTTAAGACAGGGCGGGTGGTCTTAGGACAGCAAGACCTCTTGGCAACAACTGTACTCTCTTCCCTTTGTGTTCTCTTCATTGCTGCTCTTCTTGTCACCTATCAGCATGGGCTCTCTTGCCCCTGTACTCCCCCCTACTGCATAACTGAAACCTGCCACCTAGTGCTTCCACATAATTGTTATCTCTTTCTATCTGGCTGTTTAAGGGATTTTGAACCAAATCAGGGTTCACTCTACATAGCTGGGGTAGAGGCGGCGGCCTGTCTGCTTGACAGTGGCCCAAGTTGCCTGGCCTCAGAGAGTGGAGGACCCCTGGTACTATTGGAACGGATCTCTTTTCAGCCTACTGAGTTGGGTTCTAATAGTTCTGAGACACTACCAGACTTGTTTGGTATTATCTTGCCTCCCTTAGACCTCTTGGGACCGCCTCTGCACTACTTATACTCATGCCTCTTTTCCCCCCACAGAGCTAATCATACTGGACCTCTTCTTGGCCGGGCTCAACCACTCCTGTCCCCCAGAGGGGGAAATCCGCTCTGCACTCCCTCCTCGGCGCTCCTCCGGAAGGGTAAGGCTACGCTAATGCACCAGATATATACACCTCTAGTTTACCCATGACCACACCGATGACATTACTTACCCATAATGTGAAGGGTTTCAACTCCCCCTTCAAGCGAAGGAAGGCTTTCCTATATTATAAGACCGTTAACCCCATGGTGATCTTCTTACAGGAGACACATTTCGCCAGGAATAAAGCCCCAACCTACCTCGACAAAAATTATTCTCATTTTTACTACTCTACCCAGGTCTCCAAAAAAGAAGGAGTGGCGATTTTGCTCCATAAGAGCCTCCAATTTCAATTAACTAAGATAGTGGACCGGGAGGGCTACTACATCATTTATAAAGGGGACGATTTTGGGTTCTCAAGTTTCACTGGCCTCCTTCTATGCCCCCACGAAAGCACCACATAAGACCCTGATCAGATTCTTAAGGGTTCTGGAGGAGGGAGAATGGGGCAAACTAATTATAGGAGGGGACTTTAATCTGGTATTAGACCCAGTGGCAGATAAATCTAAAACTCCACAAGAGGATCGCTTCTCCAAAAAAACAGGCAAATCTTAAAACTTCTGCACTCCTTAGACCTGGTTGACGCCTGGAGAGGTCTGCACCCAAGAGGGAGGGAATATACTTTTTATTCCCCCACCCACGGGACTTATTCTCGTATAGACACAATATACATATGTAATTCGCTTCTAGACAGCTCAAACAAAGCGGCTATTGTTCCGTGCACTTGGTCGGATCACGCGGCGGTCATACTAGAGGTAGACCTGGGAGTTCAATTTCGGATGCCCTATGTCTGGACACTTAATGAATACTTGGTATCGCACTCCAGATTCCAGGAGCAAACTGAGAGGGAGTTGGCGGAATTTTTTGAGTCCAATGCGGGTGGGGAGACAGGAGCGGGATGGGTCTGGATGGCGCACAAAGCCTACATAAGGGGGGTGTTTATCAAGCTAGCCTCCCAACACAGAAAACAGAACAGGCTAAAAGAAAAGGAGCTATCAGGGAAACTAACTCAGTTAGAGCGGCAACATCAGCTTTCTCCCTCGATAGCTTTAAGGAAACAGATAGATAAAACCAGGCTAGAGCTGGATAGTATACTGACCATAAAAACGGATAAGGCATTAAGGAGGACTCAACATTTGTTTTATGCCAAGGCGAATAAACCTGACAAGTTACTAGCAAGGAGTTTAAAAGCTAAATATGCTCAAGCCAGGGTATCCCAAATCAGAAATGGGATGGGCGATCTCACATACAGCCAAAACGAAATTCAGGAGGTCTTTAGGGATTTCGATCAAAATATTTACTTCACTCAGAAATTGGCCTCAGAGAATGTTATTCATTCCTACCTAAACTCCCTTGATTTACCCCAGATTTCACCCTTAGACTTACAAAACTTGAATAAAGATGTAACGGTCAAAGAAATTCTAGATGCCATTAAAGAACTGAAGCTAGGGAAGTCCCCCGGTCCGGACGGGTTCACTAACATCTATTACAAAAAGTTCTCAGAAATTCTGGCCCCCCATTTATGTAGTCTATTCAATTCAATTCTAAGAGGAGAGACAACTCCCCCAGAGCTGAACCATGCGGACTTGACGCTCTCCCCCATTATAGACCAATCTCGCTTCTTAATGGCGACGTCAAACTGCTGGCCAAAATTTTCTCCCAGAGGATCTCAATCTTCCTACCCGCCTTCATACATAAGGACCAATCAGGCTTTATTCCAAACAGGCAGACTAGTGACAACATTAGGAGGACTCTAAATGTCATTCATTTGGCTAGGTCTAGAGGTCTCCCTGTGTGCCTACTCGCATTGGACATCGAAAAGGCGTTTGATACCCTGGAGTGGCCCTTCCTATTCGCCACATTGGCAAAGTTTGGGTTCAGAGGAAACTTCCTAAACCTGTTGCGTACATATTATACACTTCCCAGGGCCACACTAAAATTGCCTGGTTCCCATACGGCCAGCATTAAAATCGAGAGAGGTACAAGACAGGGCTGCCCACTGTCTCCTCTTCTCTTTGCTCTGGCCATTGAGCCGTTGGCTCAAGCGATCAGAGTTAACTCCTCTATAGATGGGGTGCGGGTGGGACACCAGCATCTAAAGTGTTCCTTGTTTGCTGAAGACCTTCTCTGCACCCTCACGAACCCTAGCTCCTCCGTAGGCGCCCTGATGGACACGATAGGAGTCTATAGCAACTTGTTAGGCCTGAGGCTAAACCAGGACAAGATAGAAGCTTTGAGTGTTGGGATCCCTTTGGATATCCTGAATCACCTGAAGGGAATACATACATTTCTATGGCCCCCCTCACACATCAAATATCTAGGGATTAATTTGACCAACTCATTAACTAATTTGTATAAAGCTAACTATCCACCTCTCTACAGGGCTCTGCGGAGAGACCTGGAAAACTGGACTAAACAGCATATCTCATGGACGGGTAGAGTAGTCACGGTTAAAAATGAACATATTGCCGAGGCTGCTCTATCTTGCCAGGACGCTGCCAATCCAGATAAAAAATACAGAATTGGCCCGCTTCCAGACTCAAGTGTTTAAGTTCATATGGAGAAATAGACCCCCTAAGATAGCGAGAAAAACGACGTACGTACATAAATCCAAGGGGGGCCTATCTTGTCCTAATTTCCTGGATTACTTCAGAGCAGCCCAGCTTGCCTCTGTCCCCCTAGCTCACTCCGTTCCACTTCAACCAAACTGGGTCTTTGTAGAGGAGTTGCAGATGGCCCCGCTTACGTGGGGTATTATCCTGTGGGCTCCAGGTGCAAGCGCTTTTTACTCTAGAATACAGAATCTCATAACTAAGTTTACATTGAGAGTTTGGATCTGGGCTAGGAGGAAATACAAACTAACTCACCCGGTATCTCCCCTCACATCAATCTTTACATCACCCTCCTTATCAACCACCATCACTGCAGAGTCCAAGGAATATTGGACTTCTCATGGTCTAGATAAACTGGGGGCTTGGTTTGAGGGAGGTTTTATGAGAACTTCAGAATCCATGATTAGGAACTTTGAGGTACCACACCGGGAACTTTTCAATTACATTAAAATAAGGAGCTGGATTGATGAGATACAAAGAACCCATGGGCCCCCGAGGGAATCTTGGATGTCGGTGGTGTGTAAAAGTGAGGCCCTGTTCTTAGGGTCAATATACAAAATCTTCAATAGTCCACCAAGCACTTGGAGGCCTTCCTTTGTATCGAAGTGGGAGTGGGACCTAGGACAAAATTGGGATGGGAATAAATGGGCTGAATCCTTATCGAACCTATCTAAGGGTTCATTTAATTATAGTTTGTTAGAAACCTCTCTTAAGATTTTACACCGGGCATACACAACTCCAGTTCGACTAAATAAGATATCCCAAACAATCCCAGATAGATGTTTTAGGGGGTGCCAAGGAAGGGAAGACTTCATTCACACTTGGTGGAGCTGCCCTAAGGTATTTAAAATTTGGTCTGAGACGACCAGTCTAATCTCAAGAATACTCAAAACCCCACTCCAACCATCAATAGCAGTCTGTCTCCTGGGAGCACGCTTCTCAAAACTGGGAAGGGAGGGGAATAAACTGGCCCAATTGATATTTCTAGCAGCTAAGAATACCATCGCAAGACGATGGAAGAGTAGGGACATTTATTTCCATGAAGTAACAAACATATTACATTTTATTTGCATCAATGAGCGGATGACCCACATCATATCAGATACATATCACTGCTTTCTGGAGGTTTGGGAACCCTGGATTTTATCCACAGATAGTAATATATAATAACTAAGTTAAGGGAACACAATAAAGAAGCCATTCCTGATGTGCGGCTGGGGAGTGGAGTGTGGAGCGGACGGGAAGAAGTGGTGAGAGGACCCAGAGAGATATTTCTTCAGTATTCCAAAGGTACAGAGGGGGAGGATGGTTACCTTCAGATTGGTTGAGCGGGGAATTACTGGGGGAAGACACTCCACCATATGTTTTATACAATGTTACCTGTTTTCTTTCTATTTTATTTTCTTTTATCATATTTCTTGCTGCTCCGGTTCATCCATGGAAATGTGAATTACTGCAACTTGAACAATGTGACCTTATAAGCTGTATATATTGCTGAATATTAAGAAACTAGTGTGAATATATTTGGACAGAATCACCAAAAATATGAAAAAGAGTTGTAATGGAGATTTTATTTAAATGGAATGGTTTCAATATATAATGAACTTGTGGAGACAACTTGTGGACTATGTTTTTCATTATTCTTTTCGTAATATTCCAGAACTTCTCAATAAAATTTATGTTATAAAAAAAAAAAAACTCTTTGGTTGCTTTTGCAGTATGCTTCGGGTCATTGTGCATCTGCACTGTGAAGCGCCGTCCAATGAGTTCTGAAGCATTTGGCTGAATATGAGCAGATAATATTGCACAAAACACTTCAGAATTCATCCTGCTGCTTTTGTCAGCAGTCACATCATCAATAAATACAAGAGAACCAGTTCCATTGGCAGCCATACATGCCCACGCCATGACACTACCACCACCATGCTTCACTGATGAGGTGGTATGCTTTGGATCATGAGCAGTTCCTTTCCGTCTCCATACTCTTCTCTTCCCATCACTCTGGTACAAGTTGATCTTAGTCTCATCTGTCCATAGGATGTTGTTCCAGAACTGTGAAGGCTTTTTTAGGTGTTGTTTGGAAAACTCTAATCTGGCCTTCCTGTTTTTGAGGCTCACCAATGGTTTACATCTTGTGGTGAACCCTCTGTATTTACTCTGGTGAAGTCTTCTCTTGATTGTTGACTTTGACATACATACACCTACCCCTTGGAGAGTGTTCTTGATCTGGCCAACTGTTGTGAAGGGTGTTTTCTTCACCAGGGAAATAATTCTTCGGTCATCCACCACAGTTGTTTTCCGTGGTCTTCCGGGTCTTTTGGTGTTGCTGAGCTCACCGGTGCGTTCTTTCTTTTTAAGTATGTTCCAAACAGTTGATTTGGCCACACCTAATGTTTTTGCTATCTCTCTGATGGGCTTGTTTTGTTTTTTCAGACTAATGATGGCTTGCTTCACTGATAGTGACAGCTCTTTGGATCTCATATTGAGAGTTAACAGCAACAAATGCAAATAGCACACTTGAAATGAACACTGGAGCTTGTATCTGCTCTTTGTAAATGGGATAATGAGGGAGAAACACACACCTGGCCATGGAACAGCTGAGCAGCCAATTGTCCCATTACTTTTGGTCCCTTAAAAAGTGGGAGGCACATATACAAACTGTTGTAATTCCTACACCGTTCACCTGATTTGGATGTAAATACTCTCAAATTAAAGCTGAAAGTCTGCAGTTAAAGCACATCTTGTTAGTTTCATTTCAAATCCATTGTGGTGGTGTGTAGAGCCGAAAAGTTTAGAATTGTGTCGATGTCCCAATATTTATGGACCTGACTGTATCTCTCACCAGCGGGCACGATACATACTACTGCCCATCCTAGGAATACAATAGACCGTACTCTAATGGCCCCATATGACTATCCAATATTAGAGTGTCCCTTCATAGGGCAAAACTCCCTTACTGAGTAAACAGAGGTTTCTCCGCCATTATCAGGATTTATGGTGGAACGTAAAGTAAGTAATAATTAAGTCTTTGTGTTTAATAACATAAGAAGGACCCTTTTATAGAACCCCTCTGCATGATTGTTATACATATAAAGTTTTAGCAGGTACACATTGGTACCTAGTACCCTCCCTCTCTCTTTTCGCCTAAGGGGAATAGGGCTTCCATTTATTTATTGGCACAAATACATTGTCTATCAGTTCCCCCCCTAAAGAAGGGATAGCACACTTATCTCGACAGTAAGGAGAGGCCACATAGTAGGCGAGATCTATATAGGTCTATATTCCTCCCCCGTTCAGTTTATCTATAGATAGTAGTAACAGGAGAGTTTTAAATGTACCATAATGGAGAAAACAACATACTTCCATTCACTCCGGCGTACATCGGGTATATTCAGGTTTATAATCAGTTTTCCTAACTGGTATACCCCTTGCTTTGAAGCCTCAAACATGCATGCATTTTCTGTATAGAATAATATATTTCTGTATAGAAGAATATATTTATGTTAATACCGTACATTATCTTGATGTGTAAAAGGAAACTGTCCATGTGAATCATGTGGACTAACATAGGCGTGAGTTTTAAAACATGTAAAGAATGTAGGACTAGACTACTACTCTAGTAGTATGAGACACTTGTAACTAGAGCATTTAAGCATACCTATGTTATGTTATTTATTACTATTACTATTTTTTTATTTAATCTATTCTATTTTATTTCATTGTATTCATCATTTTATTGTATTTCATCTTTTATTTTATTCTATTTTATTATAAGACACTGCATTATACAGTCCATATATGATTTTTGGTCATGTTGGTTTTCACACTGTTACCCACTGACAAGATTGGAATTGTATATAGATGTTTCCCACATGTGTTCTCTACACAGGGATACATATCATCTTAGATACTAGTAGTATGTAACCTTTAGTATTACCAGAGGTGTCTGGCTTAGTGTGTATAATAGTACTTCAGATCAGAAGGATCTTCAGTAAATCGTGAGAAGCAAGACAGAAGCAAGAGGATTTACATACTAAGAGTCAAGAGTACCACACATGTTCTTTTAATACCCCATACTTCTAAGGTCACTTCAGGTGAAAGACCAACAGATTGAGCTGAAACAAACCAACACAGTCTATCATGAAACAATCTGCACCAGGAGTTCCCTTTGTGCTCTCTCCCCTACTCTTCCATTTCCCAGATATTCAATTTTCATACAACAGAGCTACAAGTGTATTCTAAAAAGCAGCAGTTCTCCGTCAGCAGATTTAACACCCGCTCCATCGGCAACGGATGTCCAATTAGACCATACGAGTCCACTTTTCAGGACTGAGAGACTTGAGAGTACATTTGTGTATTTATGTATTGGTTCACGCCACTTGTTGGGGGTGTTGTCTGAGATATCTCATCACGCACCCAGGCATGTGGAATCATCGGTTTGTATTGTTTCATTTTTCATACCATACTATTTGTTTTGTGATATCTAATAAGACTCTTGGCATGTTTAACATCATGGTTTTACTAAGCATTTAGGCCTCTACATCTAGAAATTAATTATTGGTTTCTTAGAATCTGTATTTCCATGTTTTTTTTAAGTACAGTATTGTGTGTTTAATTGCTGTTACAGCTCTAATAAGTGTTGGGAAAATAACTTACGAATCCTATTTAGTACTCTTAATATTTTTGACAGAAACTTGATACTTTTTTCATTGGCGCCTCAGACTTTATTTGCAAGCTAGAGCTACGGGTCTAATAGAATATAGATTTTGTGTAACTTTAATTATTTAGCGCTTGTAATATTTGAGCTGTGCTAAAACCAAGGGAGTTCAAAGGACAAATTTACGTCCTTGGCTGGCCGATAGCCGAACTCATAAACGGAATGCGAGTAGATAATAGAACCGGTGGCAATATTATGAGCGATTTTAAGTTTATAAATTTACGAATTGGACAATAGAATAGAGCCGACAGTGGTCCACAATTCTCTTGGAATAACAACCAAACATGATTTAAGAATATTCTTGCTTGAGCACAGCATCTCAGTAATTTTGCTTGGTGCACGTATTGTCAGATCAGGCATAAAATCCCTCAAATCCTGGCCTGATGTGCTTTTTTTCAGAGGGTGATTACATTTGAAAACATTTTATTGAAACACTATACAGATAATGAACATTGTTAAACTTGTTGTTTAAATATTTAGCTAACTATGACATGTCCACAACCGGTGATCATGTGCTATGTGTGGCTGCAAGAATTAGATATATAGTTTTGTTTTCTCTGTAATCAATAATTTCTCTGCAGGTCACTAAAATGACTAAACCATCTGACATTATCATCTACAGCTCAAAACTGCACATTGCCACTACTCTGGCTTATTTAAAGGACCACTGTAGTTCAAGAAAAAAGACACTTGTTCGTCTACATAACTATCAATAGTAGCAGTGGTGTAAGCCATGGACATAAAACAATTTGTGTGAAAATCTGAATTTTTGAAGACCATGTTTATGAGCTATAGGGATACATTTTGTGTTTGTTACATTATTTCCTCAGAGCTGAATAATAAGAGTGTGTGTTTTGGCTATGAGTGGAACGAGGGAACAGAGCCTTTGTTAAGATAATTAGATAAGAGTACAACTGACATTACACCCCTATTCCCTCTCTAGCCCAGACTCCTTATTTCAGGAAATGCAACATATCCTTCCAAATAAATAAACACTCTCTCCCACACCCAGCTTCTACCAATGTATCATGGATTTTTCCAAGGCTCTGTAAAGGCATCAAAATGTATTTTTTTCTAAATAAAAACTAAAGTTTAGACTTTTTTCCTGCTTAGTTATGCTCTTAGATTCCTAGTTTTCAAACATATATATTTTTTCATGATGTGTATTTATTTTATAGTGTTATGATAAGCTTTGTGCTGGAAAGCACATGATTGGATTGCGTATTATGGTATACAGAGTCTGTATATTCATAAATACTGTTGTGGAATAGTCCCATTATTGTAAAGGATTTGCCCCAACTCTGTAACATACACTATTCTTCAGCTTTACATGTCATTTATTTTATATTTTGCCTTATGCTATTACATTTAGGGACAACCTCTCCCCTCTTTCACAGTTGATGCGCATAGGTATTGTCACAAAAGGATAGTGATCATGAAGGTCTAGTGTTCTATTAGTCCACCAGGCTGTGTGTGGGTATATAAAATGCTTTGTGCAGGGCATGATGGGGCAGCTGGAGCAATGTACTAGACCTCTTACAGCTGAATGTAAGCAGCAGATGATGGAACACTTGGGATTCTGCTGAGAAGGTAGCACACAGACTGTGGGTGTAGGAAATGACAGGGGTGGGGGGGACAAATCCCATCCAGATTTTCTATGTTTGTATGTATGTATATATAAGCTATTTCACGGCTGTATATACAATGAACTTTATCCCCCTCAGAATTATTCTGGCTCCTACACCCCTGCACACCGTGATCAAGATTCACCAAGCTTCATAAGTGCTAGAAAATGATTCACTACAGTGACAGTTTTTTAAACGGAAACGAGTAGAAAACAACTATTATATTCTCAAATATCCTGTTCTCAGCAGATACAGTTAATCCAGCCCATGGTTTTTTTTTCTAAGAAAAACATATATATTTTAGCATTGTTTATAACAGAAAATACTGTTAGTAGTGTGTAACATAACAGAAGACTGACAGAAAATAACTCATTATCTATATATATATATGGGAGGCATTTAGCTTTACTTGAACCACTTGTTACTTCTTTCCCTAGACAGTCTGTTACATCACTGTCTAATCAGTCAGTGCATTTGTAGCAAGCAGTTTAATGTGGATCTAATTTTAATATATAGTATCCCAAGATAGAAAGTTGTATAACTTTTTTTATACTTTGTTATTCAACAATATATTATAAGGGTTGCAGATTTTTACAATCTCAATTAAAAAAAACTATTTTATATTGTGAATTTAAATTGCCTGATTTTAGATATTTAACGTAAAACTCAGAGGTAAATACTAGAAAAATAATTTAAAAAAAGACAAAAGACGGACCTCGTAATCTAAAACAAAGTAATTAATACAGAGTACATCATGTATTAATCTTATTTTTAATATATCTCACGTTTACTTGAAATACTTTTACTTAATATGTACTTTTTGATTTTACTAATGTAACTATGATGTAATGTTACGAATTTTGCGGTTTGTCTTAATAAAAATAAAATACAAAACAAAAAATGTAATTAAATCAAAGGTTTCCTATTTAAGTATGTATACTTACAGTGTTGCTTTGTTGCTCAGTCCTTCAGTTGCATCCAACTCTTGGTGACCATATGGACGCAGCTTGCAACGCACATCTGTCTGTTTTTCTGGTTGTGCTTATCCATATGGCTTTCTTGGCAAAGATATTGGAGTGGGTTGCCAGTTTCTTCCTTCTCCAGTGGACCGTGATTTGTCTGACCTCCCTGCTATGACCTGCCCATTATGGGTGACCCTACATGGTATAGCTCACAGCTTCATTGAGGTACACAAGCCCCTTCACCACAAGGTAGCGTTTCAGAGGGGGCTCATAAAATAGAACTATCAAATAAGCACTGCAATCACTGATAAGTATTCCAGTAACTGATTACATGGCTCCCTTAGGCTCTCCCCACAGGAGATGTTACCAGATAATTTACTGAGCTGTTACATTGGTCCCACAAGGTATCTCACGTAGGCAATTATGTATTTGTAGCCACGGAATTTAACAATAAGGGAAAATAGCTTCCGAGATTCTGAATAGTCCTTAAATGTTTTGAAGCAACTAAAAGATTGATCTAGCAATAAGAGACAATAAATACTGTAAATCCTCTACCAGCTCCATTTAAGTTATAGAACACCAGTAAATATTGTAACAGGGAGTATGTAAAGTTACCTATTTACTGTTCAAACATTGACTATGGTATCTATGCCTCTTAAACTATCAGAAAGGTCCCGGATGTGGAGGTCAAGTTTTTTGAGAGAGTTTTATATGTGAATTACTCATCTGTAAATAATTCACATAGACCTCCATTTAATTGATTAAAGTTTAGTTACAAGACCCCGAAATGGAGCCTGTGAAATAATTTGCTATTCAATTGGTGTCTTTTAGCGGGTTAGAAGCTCAAAATCCCTGTGGTTGTCAAAATTGTAACTCCAACCCTGCTAAGTCTTCTGATCTGATTTGCAAATGAATGGAGGCCATAGTGTCTACATACACTTATATAAACACAATTTATTACAATTGCACAAGACTTTACTTCATCCTTATCCTAAATTCCTTATACCTCATACCCACCTTATCCTAATTTATACATCCAACTTCCAACACATACACCTCACCGATAACACCTTGATTAACACATAAAACACACATATTACATAAAACATACTATATACCCACCACATAAAGACCTTACTATCAACTCCAACCTATACAACTATTACCTGTGCACCTTATACAATTAGTATACAATTAAAAAAAATCATAGAACACACATATTTTTCAAAACGTAAACCCTTACTACTTTTGTTTAATTTGTGAGTGGGTGGTGATATTGTGTCTTAGTGGTGTGATTGTTCATCTTGAGATGGAGGGAGGAGTGAGGAGAGAGGAAAAGAGAGGGGAGCTAAGGAGAGAGGGTGAGGAGTGGAAGCAGGGAGGGGGAGAAGAATGGAGGCAGGGAGAGGAGGAGAGAGGGATAATACTTAGGTTAGGGGAAGAGTGGGCATGGACAGGTGACCTTTAGACACCACAGGTAGGGCCAGAGGATAGGGCTCTAGGGATGAGCCAAAAGCTTCAGGGCCAGTGCAGGGGGATAATCCTTAGGCATAGTCAGGGGTCAAGCACAGACCCCCTGTTGCTCTAATCATATATGGTCCTCCTTAATGCTGTCCATGAGCAGCCCCATATGCTGCATGGGGGACAAGAGATTAGAGTGCAAGAATGTGAAAAATGGTGGTAGCAAAGGTGAGCACTGTGAGGGTTCACCTTAGCAATTTCGTGAGCATGATGCACTGCTATAATAACTGCCTCGCTAAAGTGAAGAAAATGGCAGAGGAAGCTGCCAGTGCAAGAGCTCAGGTGGTGATCTGGATAAAGTGGTGAAGTATAAGGACTGGGAGAAACTTCTGAGGGGCAGAATGTCTGTAACCACAATCTTCTAGATACATGGATTAATGAACATGGACCACCCTAAGACCTTGCTAGGTGAGTACATGCACCACCATTCATATAACACAATCATGTTCACCAAACATACACTCATATACATAGATATACATAGCAACAGCTATCTAACACAGCTGCAGTCTAAATATCATAAACACAATGTAGCTGATGACAATTAATTATTGATCAGTGTGCCAGAAATGCACACAAAAACTAGGCTATATATATACCATGGATACATCAGCAAGATTATAACCTACATTTTATTAATCCCCAGATTTATGAAATCTTATTTCACTTTATAGTAATATTTTGAAGATGTCTCCTAATCCTCACCATGCAACCCATATTTGAAAACTTTGCTTATAAAAACTCAGAATTATGTTACACTTATGAGAATTAGAACCTAAAAATGTTATTTTTCTTCTACATACCCACAAGCAGACTAAAGGTAGGACCAGGAGGAGTGGTATGACCAGTGAATGTATAGCACAGAAGAGGTAGCAGGACCAGAGGTGCAAAGAGTTTGATCCCACAGATCGAGCCAACTCCAGGCTGCTCTCTGGGGGCCACTGCTGACTCTGGCACAACCCACAGTGCCAGCTTCCATCAGGCAGCATTTGCAACTCCCTCCCCCAGTCAGCCTCTCCCACACTGGATTTGGAGGAACACCTAGACATTAAGCTCCAGTAGCAGCAGAAGGATCTTGGCAGGCACATCCACATGTTGATGGGCTTACAGAGAGAGCTGCTTCACAGGGTCAGGCGGATTGTGGATGACAACAGGATACACCATTGCCAACTTGAACTAGAACTGGAAAAATATTGCCTCCATCAGCAGCTCTATGGTGGGGAAGCTGTCAGGTCTTAACAGGAAATTAGCCTCAGGGGACTTCTTCCAAGCACTGCATTAACATTTCTAGAGGCACTCAGTATCACAATCAACAACCCCAGAAAAGAAGCCTTTGCCACATCTCCCCTGCATCCAAGAGGGGAAGGATAAAATTGCTTCTTTGCATCACTTTATTTATAGTTATGTTTATGTTTTCTCTTTCAGGTAGTATGTTCATCTCCAGGTAGTGAAACCTAATAGAATAAGTGAACATGTACATACCCTGATCTGTGAATACACGTCACATAGATTTAGATTTTAACAAACAGTGGATGACACAATCAATTCATTTTTTTATTTTTTTCAACGTACCCAGCATTCCACAGTTGTGTTCAATTTTTCAGTGACACTTGCCTTGTGTATATGAATGGGATTCCCTTCTCCTAGGTGATAGTCAATTTGGTGTACTGAACGGATGAAGAAAATGTGTAGGCGCTATACACTATGGGCCTCATTCAAATGCAATTTGGCCAATTGAATAGGGCTCTATATAAGCACATATAAGTTTTTAGTCAGTGAACATCTATCCAAAAGCAAGATCTTCACCAACTAAAAACTTCTGTAAAAAATATGCTATGTGCTTATGTAGAGCCCTATTCATTTGGCCAAATCGCATTCGAATGAGGCCCTATTACCGTTAGTTCCATTTTAGGAATTCATCTGTTGGAGAATCCATTCTCTAAATGTTTTGTTATTCTGGTGTACTGACCAGATATGAGTGACATGTAAGTTCTATGTATTTTTTTATACTGTTAGGGTTTACAATAGGTTTCCTATTTTATTTTTAGTCAGCCTCATGGTTTCCTGTTATCAATTGACATCACATTACATTTGCACATGGTCTTGGTACTTTGTTGGCCATGCTTCTTGTAAATTACCAATATTTCTGTAAAGTTATGAAACTGATTTACTGTGTCTGCCTCCTTTTATGATTGGTGATTATTATGTTCACATACACTAGAACAGTGGTGGTGATGTCTGTCCTTTGAGTTCCTCTGCTTGTGTATTAGGGTTCTCTTTGATTGAGTCCTAGTGCATATGCTCTTCAATCTTGGAGTGTTGGCAGCAATAATTCTACTAACTTTACCACCAGAGTATTAAGCAATATGTCATATGTTAAAAGGAAAGTGTAAATTCTAGGCAAAGGGCAGTGAGTATCTAGTTCACCACTGTTTAATTCAAGAAAAATGTATATAAATTCAACAATAAAGTCATCTGTAAATAAAATAGTTGAAAAATGAATGTTAACCTGTTTGAACTGTCTTCCTGTTACAACTCAAATTATTTCTGTAGAATCCACAGAAGTTATTGAGTAAATGTTCTGATTTAAACATTCTTTAAACAAGAGCACTGTAAATGAAATATTGTTTGGAAAATCAGGCAAGAAAACATATCAGTTGATCACTGAAGATATCAATTGGGGCATGGTCACACATGCACACAGCGTAATGATAAGAGAAGTGATAAGTACCGGGTAATTAAACAACTGCCATGTGTCAGGAAAAAGATGGACACAAACCTAGCAACATTCATTTTAAAACCATATTATTTACAGATGTTTTTGTTGAATCTTTAAATACTCATTTCCTGAACTACAAATTAGTGAACTTAAAAATCGGAGTCCTTTATTTGGCGCTTCTACTAGCCCTTTAATGTGTATATTGATTGCCAACACACTGATGAGGTATATTATCATTGCACATCAACATTTTAGTTGAGATGGATGGCATTATATTTTAATTTCACATATATTACACAGCATTACATTTCATGGGATACACATTGAATTCTAAGTTAGAATTCTTGATGAGGCGGGTTATAAATGTATGTGTAGGGTTGGTGGTAATCCATGTGACCCTGTATTAAGCAGGTGTGACTTAGCATTAGTTGGGTGTCAGTGTTTAATTGTGTGAGCAAGTATTCGTAATTGACATTGTAACTTATAGTATTTCTTTTTGTAGAGGGCTGGTTGACCATTAGACAAGCTCATTTTGTGCTGATAAATGTATAGGCCTACTTTTGTTTTATTAGGATCCTGTAAAGTTCCTCCTTAGGCTGTTTTTTTCTTTTTCTTTCTGGTACTGGGATCCTAACATGCCTCTTAAGAGTTGCTTTTGTGTGAGTTTAAGATTACATTTAAATATTTGGCTCCCAACAAGTACTAGTAGATGTTTCGGAAAACACAGAAGCCATGTTACCAAACTTTAAGTAACTTCACTCGGAGAGCAGGGAACACTTCATATGTAGTGATCACTCATAAGAGTTTGTAAGTAAGGGTTTGATACGGGCAGAATGTAATAAATATATTAGGGATAACAAGAACATTTCACTTGCAAGATTTCCTATGACTGCCATGTAATCAAGCCCTATGTTTGCTTATAAGTGAACTTAATTTTATTGTGACCCTGTATTTCTAGTGATTCAGGTATTTTTCTTAAACTCAATGCTTGTGCACTTAAGAAGGAACCATTATATACTGCAATATTCATATGCAATAGTGTCCATTTAACAATGCAAGCACATTTGACAAACTACGTGCTTTATGTATTATTCAATAATCTGTGAATTATCTGTTACTGTGTGCCATGTGTATAAAAGGATTTGAACTATTCTTCAACCCTGGTTACCAGTTACATAGCATACTGAATGTGGTTAAGTGTCAATGACAGTTTCCTGGAATACCAAATGCACTGTATCATCTTCAAGGTCTACACAACATGCTTAATGATAAATGTGCAACACAGCAACTGCATGTAACTTTATATTTATTTCTTTTTTAAAGAACACTCCTTAATGATTTGTAATTCAATATACAAACTTGGTTTCACAGAATTATAATCCACTAAATAGCACAAAGGATAACCCAGTTTCATACACTCAGATGTGCTTTGTCACCTTTTTTTAAAGACACTCCAGTAAAGTTATATGGTGACGGCGTGTCCAACTGAGAGTTACATATAATTGTACCAGTGATGCACTTGTACGTATACATGGGGTGGAATGTTTTCCCATATGTATGATTTGCGTATACAGAGCAACGTTCACATAAGACCAAATACTTGTGATATATTCATAACTGCGTCATACAGCCTTGGGAGAAAAAAAAACCTCACAATAGCACATGGTTTTACTTTTAATGCATTTACATTACTACCATTTTAAAATCACAATCAGCACTTAAGTTATAGTCAATTCAGCAAACAAGGGACGAAAAAATTACGAGAGTTAAGAACTGACTGATACATCCTTAATCTTTTTTTTTGTTTCTTTAACCAATGCATAAGTGCACTATAAGATGATATTTTAGTTAAATATCTTGCTTACAACATACTTTTTTTGTTCTAATTACGCAACAGTAAACCCCATGCTTCACATAAAAAAGTAATTCACGACATTAAGAAAAAATTTACAATTTATGAAACAAGGTAAATAAATATTAGTATTACAGGATCGGAGCTGTACATAAAAGCTGTTCAGTTTCAATCATATAAAAATATGTTTTAGTGCAACCTCACATATATATTGATGCTATTTTTGCTTTACATTTAGACCCAAGTGTCCAAAAAAAGAAAGAAATTACAATTATTACAAAGCAGATACACAAATTCTAAAATATATACAATGTACTGCTAAAAATGCTTATAAGAATATAAGCAAAGTAAAGAAAAAGGCACAAACATCTGTACAATTTAAAAGTACCAGACCCAATACAAGAGTTTAAAGTATCATTTTGGTCAGGCTCATAATGACTTGTATATTTATATATATTTATATATATATATATAGCTCTATCTCTTTTGATATAATAAAAGTACTTTCAAGGGCAAATTATTGTAAAGTACATCAGACATGCTATGAATGTGTTTTCTACAAGAAAAGCAAGTCAGTTCATGATCAGGTCTACATGCCCATCCAAAATCAATGCAGTTTACTAGATTCTGCTGACGATTTTTTCTCTTCCTGTGGCTCTTCTTTCCTACTGTGAAAGCCCAACCTTTTCATGTCCATGCTCTTACTGTAAAATTTGGAATGAGCTGATGTAGACTGTGATGTACCAAAACTGTCTTTTTCGCCGTGCAAGTCAACATGGGTGGATGAGGCGCATGCAAGTGACGTGCCCGCCTCAAGTCCACTAAAGTGCCTAATGCCGAGCTGTGCACTTTCTAAAGTTTTTTGATTGGGCTCAGGAGGACGAGACAATTGGTCCCGCTTTAGCGGTGAACCTTCCTCCGTAGCAATCCTCAGGCAAGCAATGGCTTTTGTGCAAGTACGTATGTTTTCCTCCTGCTCCCTTTCTGTAGGCTTTGAGCTTTCATCTGAAGGGCTTGGCCTCAGAGAGGACAAGGGAGTTGAGGTAGCCCCAGATGAAGAATCTCTTGGAGGGACATGAGGGGAAGAATGTTTGTCAAGGTGCTGTGGGGTACTTTGATACGACTCTGAAGATAAGCTTCCATTGTCGTCTGAGTTCGGGTGCAATGGTGCAGCTGAAGAATGAGGACTGGGCTGAATTGCAGAACTCGAGTGGATCATTTGGATTCCACCAATGGGAATCATCGGTAAAGGTGCTCTTATTTGTTGCTGTGAGTGTAATGGGAGGTGACTGAAAACATAGTCGCTGTGACCCCCAGGATCTTGGCCAGGGCTTTGGTGTCCCGAAGCATCATCTGGATAAGGACCAACAAATGGTACCTGTGGCCAGCTCTTCCTTAAACTCTGCAAGGGACAAAAACAACAACAAATGTAATGATTGAATTCAGCATCAATGTCATAAAATAAACATCAGGTCGATATTATGCTAAGCTTCTGCCCATCCCATCTTCCCCCACCCTCTTTTCCTTTCTTTCTCTTTTCTATATATATTTTTTTCTTTTCTTTTAATTTGTACTGGCATAATATGACAAAAAAAAGAAAATAAACATTCTATAATATGTTCAATCAAAATGATATACATATATATTAACCTGTTTCAACTTCATACAGGAAAAAACATGATTTATGATTAGATTGTCCTCGCCTTTTTCCGTGGAGGGACAAGTAAGACTCAAGTTAGTTCAGCTAAAATCTGTGTTACTTTTTTTCTTATTGTGGATTAAACTGTGCAGTTTACAGATTCATTAGCAGGACATTGTCACATTAAGATATACAGCTAGAAGTAAGTTAATAAGGTACCCAAGCTGGTCATTTACAGTGTGTGGGCTGTATAATATTAGTTGCTAGCAGGGTAGCTAGATAAAGACCCTCTCTAAACCCAAACTTTCCCTAACCTAGTTTCATATTGCACTAGATTATCCTCTCTAACTCTTATCCTTAGGTATTAATGATCCATGCATATACATATTGTATGTGTATATACAGCATGTTATTTTAGGGAACAAGTGCACATTTAAGTAAATCTGTGCCTGCCGTCAATTATAAATCACATTAAAAAGTCAACCAGTAGCCTAAACAGATAAAAAGTTTTTTTGCTATCACTGAATCTAAATGTGGTTGGTAAAGTATGAAAAATATATTTTAACCACTGCAGCATTAGCATTCTCTACTGGCTGTGTAACATAAAACATGAGTCTCATAGAACGATGGTCACAGATGCAATCTGTTTTGTTTTCTGGAATTGGCTTGCATTAAATACAGTACCTAATACTCCATGTAGAAAAGTAAAGACAAATATATTTTGACCTACTATGTATCTGTCTTGTTTTTGTTGCTCAGAGAATAAAGTTGGTTGTACTCGGCCCACTGTAACAGTTTCTTTGTATCATGGCCATATTGTAGTAGAATGCAAGTTAGAAGGCTCACAATGCTAATAACGGTTCTAAGTGTAGAGACTCACAAGCTGAAAATGCTTAAAATGTTACCTTTATTCAAAGATTTACAAAAACTGAGCAAAACCCTATTGTGGGAGGTGTTAACTTAGAGTACCGCGTAATTCTTTCTAAGCTTGCTGGAACTTTGGAAAAACAGCATGATACCATCAATGTAACATAGTAGCTGTGTCATTCGATGGTAAGATTAATTTCCACTATTGAAAACTGATAATAAGAAAAATAATACTTACTCCATGGCCCAGGAATCCAGAGTCGGAGTGCATATAGTGACTCATTGGCAAACTTGGGTTATGGTGTAAACGTCTTCTTGGTGAAAGTGCTCTAATTGTGGCCATATACCTTCTTTCTCGCCTGGGAGACAGGTCTCTCCCAGTAGAAATGTCCTTCCCTGGTGACATTGGTCTCAAAGGTGAGAGGTGACGTCGTGGTGACACATCCCTTCTAGGGGATAACTCTCTTCTTAACGCTGCTTCTCTTCTCGGTGACAGATGTCTCATTGGTGATGCATCTCTCCTTGGTGATAAGTGCCTTCTTGGAGACAAATCTCCCCTTAGTGATAAGTACCTCTTTGGTGAATTATCTCTGCAAGGGGAGGAATCATACCCTGGTGAGGAATGACGGCTACAAGACGAAAAGTCCTTGGGAGATGAGCTAGGTTCAGAAGTAAGCATGTAGTCCTCATCCATAGAGCCAGGTACGTCCATTTTCTCTTTATCATGCTCCAGACCAGTGCGGAAAAGCCTTTGAAATTCCACCATTTGTGAATCACCACACATGGCGCTTGGTGTCATAAGATGTGTAACTTGAATACTGGGCAATGTGGACAGGTAACTCATCAAAGAGTGACCTATGGAGCCTTCGGGTGATGCCCTCTGAGATGCGGAGGCTGCTGTCACAGACAGCGTAGAAAATCTTGGTGGTTGGGGGCTAGTGCTTCTCGATCTAGTTTTGGGTGTTGAGTCTCCCTGGTTGTCTTCAAAGTCATCTTCCTCATCATCTTCATCCTCATTATCATCTCCATCATCCCCATCAGAATCTTCTGCATCTGAAAACTGGTGGTCTATAGATATGCTGCTCTTCTCAGATTCCTTGTGCATTTCTTCAATGATTCCTGAAATTACAAAAAAATGTAAGGTAAGAACATAAACAAAATCATCTACACAGAAGTACTGCCTTTAGTGAAATAAAAAAAATACTGTGACAACGATTACCCACAACAAATAAGCCATTTCAAATGTTGTGAAATGAGTATAATATGTATGAAGATATATTCAACGTTCAATATTTCTGGAATGCCATCCATTATAAAACCTTTAGTGTATCTCAGCAGTACTTGTCTTAATTTTACTATTAGGCATAAAACTGTGTAGTTAAGTCTATTATTTCTGGAGGGATATATGTTGTATATACAGAAATGAATAAAGACTATTGACTTCCAAGGTCATATTTTAAAAGCTTCTTCACAACATGTGTTTTTTAAACTGGAACAATACAGAGTATTACAACGTGAGGATTTTAATGGATCACCAAAATAAATAAGTAATCCTATATCAAGAAACAGATAATGGACTTATGTGGTGTTATTTATAGTTAAGCATCTATAAACTAACAAGACTACAGTAGAAAAGTATAAGGTCCTCTATGAAAGCATGATGAAAACATTATTCTAAATATAATCTAGGAGGGTACTATAACATGTCCATGTAGAAAAACAACAATTATGTAAAAATGTTTGACACTACAGTATAAACATCAAAAACACTAATCTATTTCTAAATACATGTAATAACAATGTAAGACATATGTGTCTGCCACTAGTGTTCACCAAGTGGCCTTTATGATGCACTTGGCCCTCTGAATCTTTCCTTGTGAGCCAATCATGTTCTATGAAAAGCTTGGTTCTCTTTTATTATCTAGAATAAGGTTCTGATCTTATATGAAATAGCACACATATATATGGTCAGAATTATATGCCCATGTGCTTTTTTTAAATGTTATAAATCATTGATGCAAATTAACATTGATTTGAACTAACAGCTAACAATGGTTTGAATTCATGCTGACAAATTTGTCTTTGACAGAAGAGCCCATGTTGTTCTCTAACTGAGCCATACCTGGCCCTGTAGCCATACGATGATGGCCCCTGCTTTATAATTCAAGTTCCCCTATCTCCTATATCTCACTCAGTGAATTTCCCCAATGTTTCTTATGTATGCAGCAAATATTTAAAAGGCCACTGTAACTGTCCAGATTCCATAACTTTTAAGTAGTACAGATCAGTAGAACCAATTGATGAGAAAATTTACAGTACATTGAAAATAGTCGATTTCCAACTCCTCTTTATCCTGCAGCTCCTCCTGCCTTTTACAAATTGGTTAATATTGATGGCAGAGTGTACTATCACCTCCGACGTCAGTATCATTGCTCCACAATACACCAGTCAACATAAAATACAGTCTGCCAACAAAGCTAAACTATTTTCAGTGTAAGTTTTTTCACAAATTATCAACAATTTTAGTCACAAAAAGCTGATTGTATACTTTGATTCTCACTGCTTAAAGGTAATGCAGTCTGGTGCCTTACAGTATTCTGTAAAAACATCATGCAGCCCTCTCAAGAACTCAAAGGCTGCATAACTATCCTGTCAAGGGAAAGAGAATGCTCATGGAAGATGTATTAATGGAGAGCACATTGAAATGTTCTATATGCCTACTGAGATCTCTAGATAGAGGATAAGACATTTCAGATGTGTACAGTTAATTCTTCACCTCTACTGCCAGTTGATTTAAAGCAAAGAACCTTTGATTGAATTCCAGTGTACACTTTATAAAATCAGTTTTTGTTCACTTTGATGGTGGCCAGTCTGTTTTACTTATTTGTATTGCATTTTACATGGATTTATGTCTTTGAAATGTTTATAACGTTAACATTGGAAAATAGAACTGAACTGACATGACTGGATCAGCCCCCAAATATGCTTAATTCCAACTATATAAAAACCTGAAAGAATTTTTACTTTTGCCTGAAATAACATTGCTGGGAAAAGACTGCTTTTCCAAGGATATACAGTGCCCTCGATTCTTTTGCTCATTAGCAGCTGTCTGCTAGACAGATAGAAACATATGTTACCTTAATAAGTTCACTGAGATTGGGCTCACTAAAAACAAAATTGACCAAACCATACCCAAGTCATTTATACATGAAGCATTTTTTTAGTTAATCACAAAGTGGAATTTTCTAGTGTTGTTTCAAAGTCAACAAAAGAAGACATGCTTCCCCTGTGCCTTTAACATTAGAAGATCTGGAAACATCAAGATCTACATCCACAAGTACATCTTCTCTGCATATTGTTCACCAGTTACATTTGTGTAACATTAACCTAGAGCATTCTGGAAACATTCATAATCTATAATAATTACCAACTGCAGTATCTAGCCACATAGAAGAATATACTGTACATGTTTAATATAGAGCAGGCGAGATACAGAATGGTTTATACTAATTCTTGAAAGACAAAGGAAGAATATGGTGGCTTGAATCTGTGGTACTGAAGGGGTTTAATCAGGAGCAGATAGATAGGAATGTGGCTTTAATTAACTACATGTCTAATCCCAAATGTATTCTTCCACGTTAGTTGTGTGGGCGATTCATAGTCATTCAAAATACTAAATTAGCTCATGTTATGTACCTGATTCCTCTGCTTCTGCATCATCTACAGATGTCATCACAAGTCCAAGCTCCAGGCATTTTTTCATGTGTGCTTTCGATTTCATATGTTTCGTCAGATTTCCTGTAAGGAGACAGAGTTGAAGCTAATGAGTTAGCAGCAATGCCGAGGTCTTTTCAGGTCATTATTTCCAACTAGCCTCTCTTTTTGAACACTTGAGACCAGCCAATTTGTACAACTGTATCCCCTTCCCTACACTGTTACTTTACTGATGAAATCTCACATTTTGCTCATTAAAGTAAGACGGATAGTCTGCTGGGAGACACAACTTTTACATTTATTTGTAAGTATTGTAGATATTAACCAAATTCTCTTACCAGATAAGGACGACAGGTGTCAATTTATCACCCACCATTTTTTAATAAGCAGTATCTTTTAATCGACTAATTAATTATATAGCCATCATTATTTATCCATAGTTCTGACAGCTCTAGGTACTTCTGGAAATTAGAAGTGTGCGAGCCATTGTGAGAATCCCAGGGAGAGACTTGTAATTCATACTCATATTAATAAGCTAATGATGGTGCCAAATGTTGTATTTTATTAAAATGTAATTTATACAAAATCATCTATGGACCCAGCAGTGTACAGATAACACAAACAGATAAATCAAACGCTGCACGTTCTAAAGACAACGTTTTCAGTTGCCTATTTACTGCACAACTTTAGTAGTAGAGTCTGGTAATTTGTGCTGCACGGTCAGCCACAGTTTTCAAAAAAAGAAGCTCTACTCTAAATGAAAGCTGGATATTTTTTTGTGGTCATTCAAGTAGTATGGAAGTTGTGTCTTTCAGATGATTCAAATAAATAACTACAATATATTCTTTGTTGTTCTACTTGCTGGTAAACAGCTGAACATATTTCTTAGTGATTATCTCACTCTCTTACTGTGATGGTATATTAAACTAAGAGTATTTTGTATTTTAATAGATTACATCCAAGGCCAAGCTAACATCTTACAAGAATTCTTTTACAGACCATATTGATTTCAGCAGGTTCAATGCAAATCCCAGCTTCAATTAATAAAAGCATCCCTGGACCAGTGGCAACAAATGGAAGTCATTTTTCTGCAGCTGAATGTATGTGAACACTAGCTATCAGGACTCTATCAATATTTAATGCAGCTACGGATGGAGTCGGCCACCGGGGAGTCTGTGGGCCTTTACATTATTGATAAACTTGAAACTGACCCACTGAAAGGACTGTGAAAGCACACTTTTCACTGAATGCCTCTCTAATATCCTGCCTGTGCCATCCCTCCCTGCAGCACTGTCCATATCAATAGAGTTGTAAACATGGCCTGTGTCAGAAATGCAACATCAGAAACATCTGTCAGAGAGCCTCCTAATTCTTCTGCTGCCTCGGTGCAGACAGATTGGCATTATAAGAGACCTATATTTTATAATTAAGTTACACAAGGAGTCTGGATGTCTCATGCACAAATCCCAGAACTCTTTAGTTAGCACAGAAACAAATTTACTATCACAGCTTTACACATAAATTATACCTCGATAAATGGTTACCACAACATTAGTCCTTCATTGGTGAGGGAACTCTTTTAGGAAGAAAAACAGCAGTCACTGCTTTAATTCCTAGTACTGAGTTGTCCTAGTGAGGACAGAGACCCTACAGGGCATGTAACTGGAGCTGTTATCAATGGGGACGCACCCTCATTAGTCACAAATGATATCACCGGCCCTGCGGGGAGGCTTACAGCACAGGGAGCACCCACTATTTTCACGATAATATAGCTAGCAGAAAGATCTAAATGTCAAAGATGTAAATCACTACTATTGTATTGGAGAATGCATGCATAGCATTAAAGCTCAACAAATTCCAGCCATAGTCTTAAGTGGAATATCTCCATATGTGTGTAGTCTATCCTTTTACTGAATTTGAGATTATAAATCAGATAAGAGAATTATTACATGTGTTAGATCCTCTGTCTTGACAATCATCAATTATAGTGTAAAAATGACAGAATTTGTGAATGATACCATATATCACAGCAATCAAGTGCACTGCAGAAAAGGTGGATATTCTGTTCAAGTGTACTCACTAACTGAAATGTTTAAGGCTATTATGGACCATAAGCCGAAAACAAATCTTTTCCAGATGCTCAAATTTTAAGGGTCCACTAATCTCCTTCATAAAGAGCGTCACATTTCACAATTTAACCACTCTTAAAAGTATATGGGTGCCCAAGAGGTAATGGTAAGATACATTTTTATTATTTATTTTGTACCTGTATGGACAACATAAAGAGCCTATGCTGCTTAAAGGACAAGACATTTCTAAGGCAGAAAGGGTAACTTGTATTTCCTTCCTCACTCCCAGTGTCAACCTCCCTCTCTGTTGGGAAATAATAATAAATAGACAAAAGGGGAACAGTGATATATTAAGGTATACAGATCTGATGTGAACAATTGTGATACATGGGCAATATCAGGTTAATATATCATGACATCATGACAATAGTCTTTCATAATTTTCATGCTTGAGCATAGACAATTATGGACGGTTATCCTTAAATCCTGGCCTACTAACAAGCCGTGAAAGCAGGGGTTAACAATTACTAATCTTTGATATTTGCCATTTCTACTAATATGGGTCTGGGAACTATAAAAAACATTTTCACATTTACAGTAACATGAAATTAAGAAAATCATCTTTAAAAGAATACTGCTGCTTTCAATTTTTGTTATAGCCAAAACTTAAATTACTTGTTACACAAACTCAGCAATATAAGCATTATAAACCACTGAGGCAGCTCACTAATGTTTTCGATGGAAACCTACACTTTTGAACTTCCTTTTTGACTGACAACTGATAATTCTTTTTTTGGTGAGAGTGGGTGTGAAGATATTAAGATTTATCTTTAAACTGTTTCCATTCTATTCCAAGTAATTGTCAGTTTAAGCATAAAACATCATTTTTGGCAAACTTTAAATGTTATTAAATCTAATTCTTCTTGTGCATCAGTGTTTTTTTTTTTTTTTTACATTTTATTAGAGCTTGTTTGTTTTTTAGAAATACTTTTATGTGATTATACTATATTTAAGAATTTCTCCTTTTCTTTTAGAGCACTACAGAAAGGTGTGATATTGATTGGTATCAATTCCAGTTGTAAGCTTAAATAACAATGGAACTAGGTACTTTTTTAAGCTTTCTTTGCAAATAAAAATGTTTGTTTTTAGCATTACGAAAAAAACACTTTAAAAGACTAAATAGCACGTGGGAGAATCAACATAGTCTTCTCTCACAAAGGGAAGTGAAAAGCAAAAGTAGTAGAGCAGCTGCTATCAACCAATATAAAAAGAACCAAATATTTTGGCTGCATTAAAATATGTGATGCTCCTCTCATAAGCTTTTTAGATAACATTTAAAATGACTTAATATTAAGCTGGAAGAAAAACATATTTTCAACAGCCTATTAATAAGACTTCTTAAAGAGACTGGAAACCTTTTACTCTTATTTATTGTCATTCGTTTAAAAGAGGATGGCTTAAGCAGTAGAAAATGTTCTCACATGAAAAAAAGAAGTATATGAAGTTCTATGACTTTAACTTGCATTTTGCAACACAGATGCCGTCCAACAGATGTTGTCAATTTTTAAAGATGAGAGATCTTAAAGCATTTAATATTCAGGTCTGCAAACAAATTCCTTGGTTGCAGGATAAAAATGTAAATTTATGGATTTCGGATCACTCATTATTCAAAGAATTGGAGTAGGTTCACAAAGCGTTGCAGTGGCAGCAATCTATCCCTATATATTTTACATACATTACAGAAAAGTTTGTTAGTAAAAAGCAAATAATATTTAAGTGTACCTTTTGTTTTGAAGGCAAAGTTGCAGAGCTTGCATACGTAAGGCCGTACATCCGTGTGGGTGCGGATATGCTTCTTCAGCATGCTTGGCTTCTTGCACCGTATACCACATTCTTCACATATGTACTTTCCACGACCTCGTCCTCTCACATATACATAATCTTCATTTGATTTGAAACTGTTGTGGAGAAATGAAAAGTGTGTATTCAGTTGTATTTTACATGACTTAATGAAACCGCACTGGCTTGTATCAAAACTGAAATCTGCATCTTAAGAGCATTTCTAAAAAATAATTGGAACATAATGAATAATGAGTCAAATGAGAAAAGTAGATTGCTTACACTATTTATAGGTAAGCACCATACCTTGATCTTAAGTGAAAGCTGACAAAAAAAACCTGTGGGATGTACTAATTAATTTAGGTAAAAAGCGGGTTTAAACATGATTTGTCCCCACTGCTACTTCTAGGTAACATGTATATATGTTTATTTAAAGCGGGTGTCGGTGAAAGTCTATTTATTTAGTGTATTTTTACTTTAACTCTGATAAATCTAAAATAGATAATAATGAGTGTTGTATATGTTCATTAATAAAAATAAATGGATAAATCATTGTATTTCTTTCCTCAAGCCACATAACTATATACCGTAATCTAAATAAAACACTACTGTTAATCTAAATAAAAGCGTCATATTTACATTATATATACTGTAGGATATTAAGCTTCTGGTTTCAACTTGTTCTGACAGTGGCATTGAAATATAAAGGTGCAGAATATGAAGAAATCAAGAAATTACAGGAGGTGTATGTAACATAAGAGTGATGATACCCTTACTGTTATATTTACATCTAAAAGTGTTATATTCAGAACAGTAGGTGGAACAGCACTTTGACAAGTAACACTTATCGTTTGCTTGTGTCTAATTAGCATTTTTTACACTTTTCCTATAATTATCCACCTTACTGGACTGCATTTACATATGTATTTATAGGTATAATGAAACTAACCTTAGGCTGTTATACCTGTAGCAAAATGCTATTCAAGTAGACAAATTCATAAGCTAAAAACGAGATCTGGAAAGCTTATCATATTCTCTCATTAATCACCACTGAAGTCAGCATATATGTTAGAGAAAAAAACAATGAAAAGCTTTTCACGGGCCACAGAACAAAGCCCAATGTTTTTAGCAAGCTTTATATAACATAAATTAAAGGTGCTACCTAAAAACCTTATAAAGTCTGGTTAAGTTTATTTTTAGATCTAAAAGCTATGTATTTTTAAAAAATGTTAAGCAAATGTTGCTACAGTTGGGCTCATGTGCCAACTAAGGTCTATGTCCTGGGGTTGCTTTTGAATATCCTATGATGATTAGAGGCATATGTAAATGTTCTATTATGCATTTGGAAAGGTAGGTTTAAACAATGCAAAAGTGTCTTTTGCAGGACAAAACAATATTGGAACGTTTATAATTTATGCAAACTGCATTTCCAACAATGGTAAAGGAACATGGAAATTACCAAAACTAATGCACATCACAAGACAGGACTGAAAATCATGCGTATAATTTTAAAAGTGATCAGGTACTGAGCGAGTTATAGGCATATTTAATGATTGCTGGTATAGCCACTTAAGATTTTGCACAAGACGCTGCACAGAAAATGAGCATGGAGGCTTGGCCGCATATGAGCATGTGGTCAGTCTGTCAAGTTAATTAACCTGTGTTGAGACAATCCTAGGAGAGACAATCTGCATAGTCCAGTAACCAGTGCTTTTTCTGTGTCATTTGCTCTACTGCATGTTGTCTTTATTTCTTGCAACCCTCTGACTGATGACAGAAAGTCTGGTGACTTAAGAGGTCATTTAATGCTTCATTTTGCCAAATTCAAACTACTGTGCCTCAGGGCAAGGCCCCATCAGAAAAGGTGCATTATAGCTTTTAAAGGTTTAAAATCCTTTTTATGCAGAAAAAGCCTTTGGTAACTTTGTTTTATAATATTTGTTACACAAATATGCAGATTCAATTACAATTTAAACATGAAGCAAAATACATTGCATGTCTAAAAGCAAGTTCATAAACCTTTATCCTGCTCAAAATTCTAATAAATATATTGATTTGCAGTGCACTCTGGGAAAATGAGCAGGGATTAGCTCACAATATGTTACACTCCTAAATCCAATGGCCGTTTTATACACGGCCCCTTTATATGATATGCTTGCACAGCTTTTTAGTGTAGCACAGGATGGATATGTATGAGTCAGTTAACCTACCATTTCAACATGCAAATGTTGTTCTATTACAACATTTTTATTTTTACAAAAGTTAAGAAGATAAATATTAAAGCAATACAAAAATAGTTTCCAATAAAATGTTGCCCTACGGACTAAGGGCCTCATTCAATTGCGATTTTTTTTTACAGAAGTTTTTAGTTAGTGATCTTCTACCCAAAAGCAAAGTCTCCACTAACTAAAAATGTCTGTAAAAAATATGTGCTGTGCTTATAATGAGCCCTATTCAATTGGCCAAATCACAATTGAATGAGGACCTTAATGAGACAAATTTAGGAGCAATTTCCATCAACTAATTAGAAAACAATTATCAATATTTTTGTATTGACAAAGAGGGCAATAATACAGCAGTTGGTAATTTTTGCAATGCTATCTCCCGCTCTATATGAGGGGAGGTCAGGGCAAAAGAAGCAACAAACTGCTCTATAAGTAGACACTTTAATGTACATTTTATAACCAAGCATCAATATGTTTCAAGGAAAATTCACCACTGTACACTCAAATTCATGACAGCTCCTTGGTTTAGACTTGATGCACTTACATCTAAGACGCCCTTATCATATATTTCAAAGCCAACAGCTGTTCAGTCTGTTATGTCTAACAAAATCAAGTCCTTGATTTAAAAACAGTAGTGTAAAGCTTCAATGCTACGTCTCCATTAATGCTTACGTCTAAAGCTTGAAAGAGGTGCCATTTAGCCATTCTGTTTAACAAGTGAAAACAAGCCTTCTAAATGTTATCAGGCCAGAGATCTTTGTTTTCAGATATGCACTGCTGACAAAAAAAATCCTATACGTTAAATTAGTTGCATACGTCAACAACTTTGTACGTTGCGGTAAAGATTTCATCAGTTGGCAGGCAAGCATTTTCACTTTGCAGTTATATTCTCTTGACAATAAGGATGTGGATCAATAATTTGCAATGCAGTTAAAACACAGATTTCATTTATTTTAATGCATGTCTTTGGCTGTGGTCAATGTATCGTGATGTGGATTAACACTATTTAACCTCCTAGTGTTACAACTTTAATATATGCTGTATCTTAATTAATAAACAACATAAATATTTCTAAGTGGGACTAAAAATGCACAGCACAGTTAATTCTTTTGATTTACTCTGAATATCAACATCCATTGCTAAGTATTTTATGGGAATTCTGAAGTCAGAAATATAACATATATATTCCTGTATTAATAATAATAATAATAATAATAACACAATTCTTTATATAGGCTTTCTATTTGCCACTACCGGTCCTATTTACAGTCTTCCCTTCATCTTGCTAATGGGACAATTGCAGATTTATCTGCAACAAGGGCCCATGAACACACGCTCCTATATATTTCACTTGGCCAAGCCATGTCACCGGTAACAAAGCTGGCACTGGAGACAGCAAACAGGCAAGTCACATATATGGGATACAGCACTTGTGCTTGTGTCTCAGATACAACTGCTGCATTATTAATAGTGGAACATGGAAAGCTTAAATCATGTGTACGTAGCTTATCCATTTAGTTTAGTAATACATTGAAACAAGAAAATATGTTATATGCTAATATGTTATCGGGAATAGTGATTATTTTTATGACTTTAGTGATCAATTAGGAAAATGAAAGAAGAGTACTGCTGTGCATAATGTAGATACAATCTAGGACCCTTCCTGTTTCCTCCTTCTACAGTAGTGGTGTGCAACGGCCACTGCGTGTCACAACGCTGCCGCGCCGAGCCTTTGTTCAATTTTTGTTAGGGTTAGGTTTAGGGTTGGGGTAATGGCAGATGATAAACATTACATAGCAAAGTAGTGGCATGCTGTGCGCACTGCATTTTTACTATGTAAAGCTTATTATCTGTCACTACCCTAACCTTAAACTCTAAGGCCCTCATTCAATTGCGATTTGGCCAATTCAATAGTGCTCTAAATAAGCATATAACATTTTTTTTTAAATCAGTTTTTAGTTAGTGAAAACCTTCTTTGTGGATAGATGTTTACCAACTAAAAACTTCTTTAAAAAAATATGTGATGTGCTTATTTAGACCTCTATTGAATTTGCAAAATTGCAATTGAATGGGGGCCTAAGTCTAGCCCTCTCTGTAAGAACAAAGCCACCATCACGACACGTACTGGCCGCTCACACCACTGCCAGAGTGGACGAAATAGGAAAGATCTAAAATATAGAATTGTGAAATGAGGCTCCATGATTATTGCCTCAATATGATAACAGTGCAAGTAGGAGCTACAATAAAGGGAACATACATACAAATGTGTGAAATGAATATAAAGATTTACCAAGATATTGTAGCTCCTAGCCATTGAGGAAATAATGTAATTGGCTCTCCCTTTTTTTCTAGTTTGCATGCTATATGGTGATATTTACTAGAGCCATACATTGACAGTACAACAGGTGTAGTGCACTTGGAAAGCAGCAGCAGGTGTAATAATAACCAGTTGCTAGCAGACTTTAGCATAGTAAGGCCATAATCTAGAGCAAGGGTGGGCCTGGAGGGCCACACACAGGCCTGGATTTGAGGATATCCCTGCTGTGCACACGTGAGTCAATCACTTCTTCAGTCATCCTGTGCACAGAAAGGATATGTTCAAATCCAGGCCTGTATGTGGCCCTCCAGGACCGAACTTGCCCATCCCTGATCTAGGCAGTTTAATTACGGAAGCTAGAAATCTTATAGGGAGCTATATTTGTTGCTTCACACTTGAAGCTGACACTGTGAGTAACAGGCAGTAATATATCAGGAGACACAAAACTGTGAGAACACAGCTCCTTTTCTTAGAAACTACAGCACGGTCCCAGATGGGATTGTATGTCATAGAGAGCAGCTTCTGCTTGAGGTGATTTGCAATGCGTGGGGTAAAAATGTCATTGCTTATCTAAGATCTTTATTCAGAACACTTGCACATCTGCTCTGCCCTGCCAGCATCAGAAAAATATGGCTACAAGGAACAGATATAATAATTTGCAGTAATTTAGCATTAGAATTATAAATACCAATAACAAAATATTGCTGCTGTGATGGAACCTATTTCAGTTTATATTTCTCCTATTAAAAAAAATAACAATATTTTTGAATGGAGCAAATAATTCCCTGATCAAGGCCTATAGCATTAGATAAAATCAATTTAAAGGAACACCCCAACATGAAGCTGATTTAATTTGAAAGAGAATTATAAATTGGCTATAAATTGCAGCTTTAGAACAGATTTTGTGGCCATGTATGCTAATGTGTGGCTCGGTATGCTAATGTGCCAGGTAACATTGCAGGTGTTTATTTTGGCCACTACAGACACAGACACGTAGACTGTAATCCTAATAAGCACATCATGAGCCATTCACTTACATATAAATAGAGCAACAACATGGAATTCCCTAGGACTGATTATCTATCGAAAAAAAGGATAACACAACATACAGCAAGTTTTTCATGATCTTAGGGGTTACAAATTCCCTTTAAATCATTGTGAAGCAATCTTTTTTTAAAGTGTATTAAACCGTTAAAAACATTTTTGTTTGTTTGCATTCTTAAGTTGTGTCCAACTCTATGAGTCCTCATGGACCATAACACACTATGCTGATCAACTTGGTCTTCCTGGCAGAGATACTGGACTGAGTTGACAGTGCCTTCTCTAGTGGGCCATCGCATATAGCTTCTGGTATTCCTAGGTGGTCTCCCATCCAAGTACTGATTAGTCACAGCCCTGTATGGCTTCAGGTGGTGTGACCTCTTGGTTCTCTGACCCAGGTCAAAGTGGTGAAAAGCACCAAATCCTAACCACTGGACCTGTTAAAACATACTTATGGGTTAAAGCAAACTTTTCTTGTTTATGTATTGTGATATCAAAAAGTGGCATGCTACCTTCATTGATTTAAATGGAAAGGTGATAATAATTATTTACTTAAACGGCCAGTGGAGTGCTTGTACAAAATAGTTTAATTTGTTTATTTAGTTACTGATTAGCAATACAAATCAGTATTTGAAGAAACAAATCAATACAGCTTTTACAACTGAAATTCACATTTTAGCTTCCAACAGATGTGTTTCTCTCCACCCCCTGTTAGATGTCCAGGAGGCAAAAGAAGATTTGCCCAGAAGTTCGTCCTAATTTTCCCTGCAGGAACATATGCAATAGGAATGTAATTAGCACAATAGATAAAGACTTCTGTCAGGACAGCCCTTCTGAGTAGATTTCTGTATACATGATAAGGAAGAAGAGCAGGATATCTGCTAGTGTCTAAAACAGTAAACTCCAAATGTAAGTAAAAATAAAAATAAAACACATTTTTTTGCTACAAATGATCAGCCTTATTAAATTGTGATTTGGTAAATTTAAAAGGGCTCTATATAAGCACACAGCATATTTTTTTACAGAAGTTTTTAGTTAGTGAAGACCTTGTTTTTGGATAGAAGTTCACCAACTAAACTTCTGTAAAGAAAATATGCTCTAGGCTTAATTAGAGCCCTTTTAAATTTACTGAATCGCAATTTAATAAGGCTGTATATATTTTTTGCTAATCAGTAAGTAATTAAGTAAACCAAATGAAAACATACTGTATGAGCAGTACAGTGACAATTTAACCCAGTAAAATGTATAGTTTGTATAAGAAGTCCATTGATCAAAGTACTTCACTCCTCTTCTCCTTACAAATTAGTTTACACTAATTAGTTTGCACATATGTGTAACATTAGAACACTACCGTGCATATGTCATAGCTGTCTGGATTTTGGTCATTCTCATTGGGTATAGATGGATATACCTCCAGTTGCTGCCAAATAACCCTCCACTGTAAATCCATAATTGGGCTGGTTTAGTAATGCCAAGGGACATTCATACAATTTGTTTTTTTAACGGTTTATAAGAAATTGCATTAATTTAAAATTGTTCTACCTTATGCTGTAGGTTAATGTTTTGTGGAAAATATTTTCTCATAGTTAAGGCAACTGAAACTATTTTTTTTCCTTCTTCATACTTTTTATCCATTTGTCAAAGAATTTCATATTAATAGAAAGTATTACTCCCTCACCAAGAACAAAAACTATGAAAACACCAATCTCAATCTTATCAGCCCTGTGGAATTTTGTAACTTTTCTTATGAAATCTATGCATAAATATATTATTTATGTGTACTCATTATAAATGAACTTTCAGAGGTTTGAAGTTATCTTTTGCACAGCACGCTTGACTGCATGTGAAAATGACATGAATATTATTATCAAGCTATTCTTAACAAAGTCATCCCAAAGCCTATGCTTAGCCAACACTGCAGACATTAGTCAGTCCGAAGATACTTGATTATTGCATCATGAATATGGGATGCCATTTTTAGTGAAAAGGAATAGTAAGATATATTAATAAGGCTTTAAAGAGACACTGTCACACTTGTACAGTTATTTATTCCTTTTTGGTAAAGTTACAATATCTTAAAGGAGAACTTTCTTATTATTGTACAATAAGACACAGAATTTCAGCATTAATGTGAGTTAAAGCACTAAAACGTATAATGAACTTGAAGTCAGTTCCATTTATGCTGACTCCTCCGCCATAGTCCTATCCAAGAATAGGATCTTACAGTATACCTTGTACTCTAAAGAAAGAAACAGCACACCCCTGATACAAGAGACACACCGACAATGCACCTACGGCATCTGTAATTGCCTCAAGAAACAGTGGAAAGTTGAAAATATTTCAAAAACAATATTAGGAAGGTAGAGTGTTATGGAAAATATGTTCAATGTAAGTTATAGAAGCTAATTTTAGAAGCTAGTTCTTCCTAAATATATAGAGTATTTCTCAGATTCATTGAAATGCATTGCAATGGTCTATATACCACTATGAGGGAAATTGCCACTAGGTGTCACAAGAGAGTCAAAATGGCAAATAAAAGGGCAATACCTTTTGACTTATACTGTATCCTATGACAACATGTTAAAATTAGATGCTGTATAGTGGTCATTTATCTATTTTGGATGAATACAATAAACCTGTAAACAGAGGCTTTTTATGAACAAACATGTAATGGATTGTTATCTTACCCTCCTTCAAAGATTTTAATCCGCATTGGTTCTGTTTGTTTAGCTGAAATATCTTTCTCTCCATGACTTTCTCCCTTTGTCCTTTCTTTGCTGCTTCCTGCAGCCTTCTTTTCAAGTTTACTGCTAACCAGGAGGGACGGCTCAGGTTTCATCTAAGTCATAAAAATAAATAACAGGAAAGTTGTGTATACTCTCTGCAGTCATTTTATGTATCTGTACTACTCGGAGGTCAATGCACTCACCTAGCTACATATCGATTCATTCTAACATGAATATTGTGACAATGAAAGATGGGCCAGAACATTACTCAAAAGGGCAGCTTTAAACTTGCTCCCCACTAAATATTATCTATCTATCTATCTATCTATCTATCTATCTATATATATTTATATATATATATATATATAATGTTAAATGTGTACTGAAATATGTTATAAGCCTATACACAACAATGTGCTTCTGTGCACTATAAAATCAGTTTAATTATCTGATGACCTATTGGCTTCTGCCTTTATTTCCTGTGAATATAATAAGAGCTAACTTATTGGAACCATCAGTCCTAATGTGTTAGATATGCCTATATTACTGCAGTCATCACTGCTTACAGATTCAGCCTATAAAAAAGTGATCCACGTTAGTTCGACATTAACTGTAATTTGTATTTTCATAAATGTAAAGGGAATAAATGCCTAGGCATGTTTCATTAGCCACTTTATTTATTTGCTAGAGCAATCTCCTTTGAAGCAACAATTTCACAGTTTAGCTTTACAAATTTGTTTTGAAGGTTATATGCATACTAGTAACTTGGAACTAACTATGGGTGAGTTATTTTATCTATATATATTACAACTGGGTAATGAACACAGATAACACCGTTCATATTCCTTGTATTACCTGTGCAAACTGTTGTTTCCATACACTTGATGATGTCAATTTGCCAGCTCCAGATCGATGCATAGCTGCCGTGGTATAGATTTCTACAGCATTCTTCTGTTTGGATTTTAGAAGTGCTAAAGAAGCTCTCGTAGTAAGTCCTGATGGGTTGGGATTACAAGAACTGATGCACCATGAAGAATAAACAGATGACTTCAGAGATGCTTGTTGTAAATGGTTGGGTTTTGCATAATTTAGGAAGCACCAGCTGACAGTGGTGGTGGTACGCAAGCTGGGAAACTGAAGTGTATGATGGAATTCTCTGGCATCTTTTGCAATACCCGATGCTCCCTCTGTTTCACTGGGACTAGCTGACATTTGCATCAAAATACCCTCAGATGGCTTCTGGTTCTTGAACAGATCTTCCTCAGTGATTTCACTTGGTGTTCTCTGTGGGCTCAAGCTCATATCCGATGCAGTTTCCTCATCATAAAATTCATCAGGTGACATGTGGCCTTCAGGGGAGTCACTGGGCTTAGCCTCTGACAGTGACTTTTCTTCCACAGATGACTTAGATTCATATGGGTCTCCATCAGGTAAGTTACTCTGTGAGGAATTTGATGATGACGAAGATGAAAAGATACTGTCCTTTTGCTCTGTAGTGCGACCTTGTCTTACCAACTGAGGTTTCGATGCTCGTGCCAGATTCTTCTTTATGTCAGAATTAGTAAGCTCAACTGCACTCAATTCTTTAACAATTTGACCATACATCCTTTCTTCTTTGACTCGTTTCTGCTGTTTGGTTTCCATAAAGAGTTCTAAACTGCTTGCTGGAGAAAGCATGCGTTTGCCTCCTCCAAATGTGGATGCACTGTCAGAGCTAGAAGCCAAACACAATGGTATTGCAGATTCCAGCCCTAGTGGTATTGTTTGTGGCACTTTCCACAAAGGATATTGTTCAAATCCTCCACAATGTCCTAACATGTCGGCTATGTTGAATCCCAATCCTCTCATGGATGCATTTGTTGACAGTGTCCTCTGTGATGTAGTTCCATCCACTTTGCACATTACGATTGATGGGTTATTGGTCTGTGCATGTGTTACAATAATTTGTGAAATGCTGGTATACATGACACTTCCATAGGATGGCACGTGAGTCTGAATTCTAACTGGTACAACAGTCCCTGGCCACTGCTGAAGCGCTCCAACATTCTGAGAGACAGGAACCATCTGAAGGTGTTGGTCAGTGTTGGAATCACTTGATCCACCACTGTGGTCTCTTGGTAGTTTTGAAAGCATAACTTTTGATTTTTGAACTGGTTGATCCAAATATGGCTGGTAACCTTTTTCCATATCATGCAGGTAACTTAGGGACTTGCTACCTGTATGTTCTTGAGCAGGGTCCAGATAATAAGCTGGGTGTAACTCTGACTGCATAGGCTGCTTGAAATATGTCTTGTGCAGTTGTTGTAAATGATGTTGGAAATGTCTCTGCATTGGGTCGACACATGAGGGCCACAAAAGAGGATGATGAACAGGTAATGGAGCCACGCATGCTGAGGTATAAGGAAATGTACTGTGAATGGATGGAAATAAAACTCTTTCAGGATGTGAAAATGCATGCTGGTCAGCTAAATGTCTTTTGGATATATAAGAGGGTGGATGGGGTAAAGGATTTCTTAATGCATCATAGCTACCAATGGACTGTTGTGAATAGTGGGATGAGGTACTGGTAGGTTGTGCAGAAGTACCAACAACTACATTTACATTTCCAGTCTCTTCAGAATGAAGACTTGTAGAACTTGATAGGGAAGATGAGGGGGAATGATGCCAAGCAACCTGTGCGGACCTGCGACTGGTATGCAATGGATCTAATTGCTCTTGACTACCAAGCTGTTCCTGCTCTGACTGGGTATTTTCAGGGAAACCACTAAAAGAAGCCTGGCGAACCAGAAAACATTTTTTCCTTTCACGTGCTGGAGATAGTGTTGTAGTAGTAGCCCCAGAAATTGAAGCATGAGTTAGATTACCATAGTCAAATGACTTGCTCCTGATCTCAGGTATTTCAGTGAGGATTGGGCATGGTATCTGTTCTGAAGAGGAGCGTCTCATTTCTTTTTGGTGGTGGTGGCTAGGCACAGAAAGGTTATAGGATCCAGGAGGGACGGTTAAAAATTCTGCCTGCCTTCCTATTTCATCTGGCTTATTGGGGGTTGCAGACTTCATAATTTCTTCCCTCTCAAACGACATTGAAAAGCTGGAACTGTGAGATAAATTACTCTCCTGACTAGGACTACGTGAAAGACTTGTGCATGTTGATTCAAAGCTGGATTCTCCAGATGAATTCTCCATGTCAGCCAGACGAAGGCGTTTCTTTTTTGGTGGTAATTTCTCTGCAGGAAGCTGAGAAAGAGTTTCACTCCTCTGGGGCCACTGAAATTCTTCTGGTATCTTTTCAGGTTCTTTAGCTGGGGGAATTTCTGGCTCCTTATCCGGTTTGTCTGGCTCCTCTGTAACACGAATCTCAGGTACTGTTATATTGTGTTGGCGAACCAATCTATGTGGCATGTGATATGTTGATTGCTGAGATGGAGAGGGCCTGTCTGTAGATTCTGAATTTTCTGCAAGTGGAGTCCAGTCTGGGCTCATTGAGGACATTGTATTTCCACTGTCACATGTTTCAGAAGGTGAGCAAGCTTTATCCGACTGGCAAGCTAGCAATTCTGTAGACTCAGATCTTTCAAAAGAGTTAGGCCTGCTCAAAGAATTAGTGTGCTGAATTACAGATATTACATTGCCTGGAGGCTTTCTACTTATCAAGTCCACATTTTTATCCTGATCTGTACCTGATGCGTCATCTAATACAGTCACTGGACTGCCTGATTGTAGAGGTGGTCTACACATATCAAAACGTTCTGGTTGCCCACTATAAGGATACTCCTGTCCTGAAAGAGCAAATCCAGATCTGGCAGCTTCATGAGTCTGAGATTTTATATCAAAGTCTGACATGGCTGGGCTACCTACAGAACTGCCTGTCCCACTGCAAGGCATGGCTAAATCTTCCTCATCACCAACACTTTTCTCCTTTCTGCGCTTTCTGTTTTCTACCACTGTACCAAACCTAGAAGATGAAGGTGCATTAACATCTATAAAATATTCTCCTCCAGGTTTGGCTCCACTTGTATGTTGTGCATCTCTGTATCCAGTTTTATGACCTTCTGGTTCATCCCACCTTTTATGATGCATACCTGACATATTACATTCAAAAACAATTCTCTCTCCACGTGCCATTTTCTTTTCTTTTGAAGATAGAGTTTTTTCATGCATTGTTACCCTGTTGTATGTAGCAACTGCAGTCTTAGGCTTCCCAGTATAAGGATCACAATCTGAATGACCCTCAAGGACAGAGGGTAGCTCAAAGGCTCCTTGTCTTCTTAGCAATCGCTGAGGAGGCATGCCCCCAGCACCTGGATAAAACACATCATCAGAACCTGTCATACGCTCATCAAACGAATGACTTCCCCTTAATGAAGGTGGTATGCTTAAATTAGTTCCAGATGATGTTGGCATTGAGTTGCTTCTTATAAGCGGTGAAGTATCCCCTGGAGCATCTAACAGCATTGTTTGGCCATGCTGTATTTCTGGATACAATTTAGCATCACTTTCCGTTTCAGTAATAAGATGGGTTTTATGATATTCAGATGCATGAAAGCCAGGTAATCTGCTTGACTTCATGCTCCTCAGCTTACTAAGGTCAAATAACCCTTCTCTCTTTGTAATAAGTTGTGAGTAATGTTCTTCAATCATACCAGTGTTGACAACTTGTAAGATGGCTTCTGGGTTTGATACTGCACTTCTTGGACTGAGCCTACAGTACTTTCCAAAAATGATCTCTTCATAGGATGTTGCATTGGTGTTTGGAGGGCTGATCTGCTGCTCTGCACTTTCTGAACGAGAAAAGTAACCTGAGTCAGTGCTACCTTTACTATGTGGGCTCAGAAGATTTAAAGTTTTGTCAGAGTCTTGCCCTTTCTTTTCTGTTAGTCTTAGTGCAAGTTTTTGCTTGATTGTGTGTGACTCATCTGGTTTACCAGATAATATTGGGTTTTGCATGAATTCAGATCCCATAAAATGGGGGCTCTCGCCTGATAACTGAATACCACTTTTTGGGATTATTAGTATTGGCACTTTCATTGGGCCTCCCAATGACTCTTCAGAAGTAGGGAAACCTGCATCTGATACATCTCCACCTCTTACTGATACATCAAGTGGCATCTGTGAAATTGGGCTCAGTTTTCCAGAGCCTTCGGCAAGCAACAAGGTCTCTTCATCTGTGTCAGTGCTCTGTTCTCCATCAGAATGTATTTCTGTTTCCACATCGATGCAAGACGCATCTAAATCTAACTTGGAAACAGCTGAGTCTGTAAAAGGAACAAGTCCCGCTTTGATAGCATGAGCATGTGACTTCCTGTGCTTGTACAAATTGCTCTTTGTCTTGAAGGAAAAGCCACAGGGAACGCATGGGTATGGACGTTCTCCTGTGTGAGACCTAATATGTTTTTTCAGCACACTAGGTTTGGCACAAGCCCGGGTACAGTAAGGACATATATATTTGCCAGGTTTTTTGGGCTTTTGCTCCTTTTTGTGAGTGTCTTCAGACAAATCAAGAGATTTTTGTGAATATTGGCTATAAGCAGAAGAAAGTCCTGAAAATTTCTTCCTGCTGAATGCTGCACAGTGTCCATGCATTGGGAAGGAATACAAGTCCTCTGAGGCAACAGGTTGCAATTGACTATTATACAGGTAGGCATGTCCTTCAAGGCTCTGATGTGGTTTGGTGCTGTGCACTAACCTTTGTTGGTGAAGAGTATGTTGAGGAAAAGAAAGTGAATGCCGATGTGCGTAAGTCCCAGGACGTTTTGTTGTGTACTGCTTTTCTGGAATTGGCTGTGCAGTTTCATTTTGCAAAGCCACTTTCAAAGAACCAAAATGCTGTGCTGATGGTGGGTTCCCGAGACATTCAGGGTTAATTTGTGGCTGCCTCTCTCCTTCTTGACTGCCATAAGTGCTCATTGTTGCTGGATTCTCCTGTCGCCATCTACTTGTTACTTTATCAGATTCTCCAGATCTTGAGGTAGCTTCTTGCCTTATAACGGTATCTCCAGAGTCCATTTTGATACACAAGGTCTTAAGTGCTAGCTTACTTTAATGCTATACAGACACATGGAGTGTGTCAGACTCTACTATTCAACACCACATGGCTCCCATTTTTCAAGTCAGCTAGTGTGTAATTCTGCTTGAACTCTCCTATGCAGTTTTATTAATGGATCAATTGAGAGTTTTGTGCATAAGCATATTATTCCAAGGTGTTAATATTGACTTGATGACTTTGCTGAGTTAGGCTGAGCCACTAGAGAACAGACGTAGTCAACATTGCCATGGATGTGCAACCTAGGAATAAACAGAGATAACTGTAAGCTTCTCTGATATTAAATATGTGACATCAATAAAATATTATGTTACAATTTAAATACAGGAAAAAATAACAGCTTCTACCACTAGTTTGGAATAGATAAACTTGATAGACCTCTATGTGTAATATGGCTTAAAACAATTTAAAGCTCCTGCTCCATTTAATAAGGAAATTGCTATATGATAAATCCTTGCCTAACTAATTCAGTATGGTGATAAGTAGCATATCTACAATTCCAACAATCAGTAGTCAATTCAGCTAAAGTAATGATATTCTAGATCAGTGCTGTCCAACTTGTGGATGTGGCCTGTTAGCTTTTTTTTTTGTTGTACACTAACTTCCAGGTAGAATCTCCTCACAAATGTAATATTATTAAAAGAAAACACTCAGGACAGTTAAAACACTTTGGACATCATATATAAATTCCCAAATATTTAGTTATTTCAATAGATACATATATATATACATATATACATATATATATATATATATATATAAAATTCACCACAGCAATCATTTATAATATGGTGGGCAAAAGAGCGATAGGAGCCCTCCACCATAGAGTAGTACAGTAAATAAAAAGTACATCTGTGTTCACATTTTGACTGTTTAAAGCAAGTTAAAAAACCTGCTCCCAGCTCAGAGTTCCGAGAAAAACAGTTATTACACTGCATTTGCACAACACAGGCTGAGATCTCGCTCCATGCTGATGATAGCCAGTAAGCTTGAAACAGCTGTACATGGATTGGATACTCAGCCTGAGTTTATTCCATCTTTGGCTTTGCATTAAAGCTGTGTAATACAGCATGCATAAGCTTAAAGGAAGCCATATTTGATAATGGCTACGGAATGAAGAGCGAGTAATTTGTGGGCATATTTGTGTGTCCCAGCTCAACTTCCCAGAATGCAGTGTAATAACTGTTTTTCGAGCTGGAAGCAGGTTTTTTAACTTGCTTTAGACATTCAAATGTGAACACAAATGTACTTTTTATTTATTATATATATATATATATATATATATATATATATATACATATATATATATATTAATCTATATACTTACATATATATTTTCTTAAATATATATATATATTTTTAAATGGACCACCAGCTCACTAGGCAATATAAATCTGGAGCAACAACTCACAGGCTGTTAAAAATCTGCCCGCCCTACTAAAGAAATTGGACAGCTGTTATCTAAATAGTGATGATGGATATTTATATAGAACGATAAAGACATTTCTCTATGTGTCATTACCTATGCTATCTTCCTTCCTGTGCCCGTTTTTCAGTGTCATTATATTAATGTTTGGACTAAGTGAAAATGAATTAATCACCCCTGTTCTAGAATTTAGGATATCTATTAAGAGTACATGTCATTATCTACACTGAAATGCTAAAAATTCTGACCACAGTTTACCCCAGTGATAGGCAATGTGAATACGTAAGTGCCATCTCCAGGCCACCATTTAAGCATAAATGGATCAAATTAAAATGTGTGTTTAAGCAGATGTAAACCATAACTGGTAGTGCCTTTGAGAAATTAAGGTACCTACACCTGCTTACAGTACTGTGTCTTAATAAAGATATTTGTACTTGATTAAAATATCTATAGGACATTAACAAGTAAGAACATTTTATGCTTAGTTCGCAGTTCTTAAAAGTTATATTGTTTTTGAGAAAGCTTGCTTTTTTGTATCTTTTAATACGTATCACATTTGGTACTTTTAATAGTATTATTAAAGAACCACTCTACAATGATAAAATGCATATCTTTGAAATGCTAAGTCTGACTAATTAGTCAAGGAAAAAGTCATATAGATCATTTTAATTAGATACAAAAATAAAATGTGATGTGTTTGCTGGACACTGAAGAAATCATTGGTACTTTGTGTGTGAGAGGGGCGTTTACATTTCTGGAAAGCAATACCCACATCTACTGATTCATGCAGCCTACGTCTGAGCCTGTGAGGGGGAAGGGATGTAGTGTCAATTTCAATCCGATCTAATTATCTGACAGAACATCTTCAGGCCTTGCTGTTTTCTCCTCCCCCACCCTCCCACCAATGATAGAAAACATACACTTATCATTTAGTAAAACAAGACAAATTTGTTTTTTTTTTCATTAAAAAAATCTACAAAAATTCAGATTTTCCCTAACCTGCTAATGTTATCGGTTTATTACTGAGTTCATCATTTTTGAGCTATAGTGATCCTTTAAGTAGTTTTGCAAAGCAGAGAGAAAAAGAGTCACAAAAACACAAAAAATCACACTTCATCCCTAAACTACATGCTTTGTCATATCTTCTACCATACTGAGATGTGTAATAATAACCTCTACTACTGTTAGAACCGAAAGCAATAAAATTAAATATCTTCAAGTACCTGTATCCGATAGAACTCTCTCACTCATGGCTGTTCTGAAGATTTCTGTGAAAAGAAAAAAATATATGATTAGCAGATACTTTAATTTGTTTCCCTTTACACAGGAAAGAAGCCCTTGAAGCATAAAAAGGAAGGGACAATATACTAAACTTTTAAATTCCCTTATACGTACGATTTTTGGGCAGACCTCATGTTTGCATAATGAAAATCATTGCGCCCAGCTGCCAAGAATAACACGCACAGGAAATGAATGGTGAAAGTTACTTATTTGCTCTCTGCAAGACTCTTTGTATTATTAAATGGCTGTGTCTGATGCCATCCTTAGCACCTCAACAGTGATGTATTTCTGCCTACACCTACAAGGCCCAGGCCTAGGGCAGCACATTTTCAGGGTGCAGGAGCCTACTTTAAATTGCAAATACAGAGTTAAGGAGAAGAGCGTTTATATGCACAGAAATGGGTTTATACAGTGGCATTTCTGTCAAGAAGTATAGCTGACATTTTTTATATTCTTTCGATACATACACATATACATACATACACACACTATATATATATATATATATATATATATATATATATATATATATATATATATGTAGTAATCTTACCATAAGGACACAGCAAGGGGAAAGGAGGAGTACTAAAGCGTGTGTGCCCTAGGGCAGCATAAAACCATATTACACCCATGTACCTAAGCATGTTCGTGTTGGAGGGCAAATGGCACACTTGTTCAAATATGACATGTTAATTTTCACATTATTGGTAACATTAAACAAGTACAAGTCCAAACTATTTTAATAAGCAAAGTATATATATGTAAACAATGTTTTACATAATTGATGTACCTGACTTAAAAGGACACCACCACTCCAACAACAAGTTAGTTTAATAATTAAAGCTGGCTATACATTATAGTAATCTTTTTTTCTACAGTAAATAATTCCAGAGATATTCAACTCCATGCTAATGTATAACTCTGTATGCTAAGTTGCCACTCAGACTGCTTCATAAGTGTGGGGGAAGGGATCTAACTGCAGGAAGAAATACATAGACATAGAAACAGAAATAAATAACCAGACTGTGATACTAATTAGGAAACCAGAACAGCTAATTGGTTTAATTAAAAAGTTAATCTTTTGTGAGGAAACGTACAGTCAAAATAGCTGTTTTGAAGTGATCATTAGGCTGAAGCTCCTCCCAAATTTTTTAAACTGTAAATGAGTGTGGGACACAATGGCCAGCAGCTGCCCTATCATTGTACATCTTTGGTGGCATAGTGTAAGGAAATGTACTCCACACTGTGCCATATTTGAAACAGGTGGAAATAGCTGGGAGGAGCTGCAACTTAAAGCAGCAATTTTCAGCATATGTTTTTCACAATAATTAACAGTACATTATAAAATTGTTTATACTGATCTTTACTATTTAAAAGCTATTATAGTGATACTTTATCCATTATGCAACTACAATGGTATTGTTTTGTGCGGACCCCAAGTTCCCCTTTCTAGTTGATCTATTTATAAATGCATTTGTTTAAGTTAGGTTATAACATGTTGCTGGGACTTAGCTATTTCCCACTTGTTTTGTCCTGCGCGGAGGCTACTCAGGCACCCTGCATCAGCCGGAGTGACCCAGCGGAGCGCGGGCACCAGTGATTGGCTGATGCGCAAAGGGGTGCGGGACTTTCGCCCATTTCCCTAGCTTTTGCAAGGAACGGACACAGATAATGTTGCTCCTGTCAGAGTTGCATTAGGTACCTTTTACATTGAGTACATTATTCCCCAAGCTTGTCAGCACATAAGGGGTGTTGTGTACCTGTGGGGGGTTATTATTTCTCCATTCAGTTTGGTTGCACGGGCTGCCTGCTTGTTTCATTATGGATGTTTCTGAGCTTGAACACCTAATAGCATTGGTTAGGTCTAGGGCCCTGTGCCACGGGGTTAGATGGGTGGAGGACAGACTGGGATCATCCCAGGCTGTGGCTGAGGACCATCTGAGCATGGCCCAGCCTGCTGTGGCTGGTGTCCTGGGTGATTTGGAGGTCAGTGGAACAGTCAGGCACCCCAGTCACTCTGAGCCAGCCTGCAAGTACCACATTAAGTGCAGGGGCCAGGAGAGTCAGGAAGCCATACCCACCACCCCGGGAGGCCAGGGCCTATGAGCAGTGCAGGTGAGGGCCTAGCCCCCCGGTCACCAACAAGCACTTTGCCCTAGGGTCTATATCCGCACGTCAGATCCACGCACACCCCAGCAAAGGGCTCAAAGGGTAATAGAAAAGCAAAGAGCTCCAACCCAGCTCCTACAGCCCTCCCATGCGAGCCATGCCACCCTTTCAGAACAACCCCGCCACAATTGCCTCCCCAGGCCACAAGACCTGCTATGCTTTCAATGAGGATATTTGAAAGTGAGCACCAAATTGCCGATTCAAACACACTTGCTTGGACTACGGAGGGGAACACCCCCTCGCCAGGTGCAAGACGCCCATACGGTTGGCTGCAATGCTGCCATGGCTAAAATGCTACGGTAAATTACCGGGTAAAGCAGGTGTGGCCGAGGTCTTGAATAATGGCTTTCGGGATGGTACGTGAATTGGTCCCACCGGTTAGCTGCAGTTACAACATACAGCTGGGTTTTCTGGTCACGGACCTACAGGTGCGGTGGTTTGGTATTCGCGGCTTGCGATGGTCACAGGAGAGTGGGCTCCTGGACACCTACTCCCATCACCATGGTCATCCTCACCTCTTGCTCATTCATGCTGGGAGCAACAACCTGGGCATAGTCCCCATGCGCAGGATATTGAAAGATATGAAAAGAGACGTGGAGAATTGGGGAGCCAAGTTCCTAGGCTTCTGGTCTGAGATGATAAAGAGGCGTTCATGGAGGAACGCCAGGGATCCGATATTTCTTGACAGGGCTTGCCAGAAGAACAGATGGAGAGTTTTGTCGGTAAATTGGGATATATTTCAATTCAGTACCATGAGTTTGAAACATTAGATGGTGACGATTTTTTTATCGCTGATAAGGTCCATTTGACAGAAATCGATCTTGAGCTCCTCACTTTTTAGTTCAGTGAGGGAGTCAGGTAGGCCCTAGCTTTACTTAAGGAAAGGAAGAATTGCAGCCTCAGGAGGTGTCCCTCGCCTGTTTTGTAACGGGAGGTGAGTTGCCCGGCCCACTGGCCTAAGTGGACATTACTCTACCTCACGGGTGTGCTTAGAATAAGCATTGGGCCCAGGGTGTGAGAACACTGTCCTTGGTGGGGCTCCTCCCACAATTATGTTATTTATCGTTATGGTCATTTGTTATGTTAATAAAGCTGTGGCCCTTGTTTCTCCCATCCGGTTGTTATGTCTTTATTTACTTAAAGCCTCATGGCTCATGCTTGGGTCATGTTTGTTGGAGCTGGTATGCAAACCGGGAAGTCTTTGCTCATGCAAAAAAATGATTGCACCCTGCCCACTCTTGCATTTAGGATGTCTATTATCAATAGAATGACACTTCTCACTATTCATGTAGCTAGATTTGTTTGTTATCACCTACATATCGCTTACTTTCTTTATAATGTTCACAACATAAATGCTATCTACAAATATATAGTGGTGGATAAGTCACAGGAGCCAAAAATACATATTCTAAAATCTATAAATACAATACGTGATGCATTATACAGATCTGTAAATATAAATCATACCTGATCCATCTCTAAAAATAAATACACATATTCCTATCCTCCCACATCATCAGAGACAACCCAATTGTGTGTGATAAATCTGTCAGAATCCTCATCATGAACAGTTTCCGAGAAAAGAGGCATAACCAGCAAAAATATATAAAAAAAAAAACACAGAAGCCGTTCCTTAAAATAAGTGGAAAAAAAGAAACATTATCTGCCAGGTATTTCCACGGAATTAAAATTAACATGTGAAGTAAAGGTGATACTTCAAATAACTGGCTGACTAGGATCTCAGGCCTCATAGGTCACAAGTTTTCAAAGAAAAATGTTTCCAAGAAAAGAAGTCTGCAACGTTGAAAAATAAGATCACTTCATTGCTGGTAACAGGAGTGAGTAAGCATGCAAAAAAACAGGAGATACATTAGAACATTTTAATAAAACTTGGCTAGCATTAAGACTCCTATAGTAGTAATTCCATAAAAAGTAATTTAAAAGACTTAAATAACCAATTGTGGTCACATTTTTATATGGGCAAACTCTTTTTAGAAAGCAATAAAAAATAAATAAATTAATTAATTAATTAATTAAACAAAACCATTAGATGTTAAAAGGGACATGGAAGGATTCTGGATTTCACTATAATTATAATATACCTATATATCTATTTCATTTTATGTACTTTACTGTATTAAGAAGTGTTTCAAAAGTTCTGTTTCTTTCTACCTAAAATCATACAATTAGTACCTGCTTGGGTCTGCTCTCTGCAGCTCATAAGGACACTGGTGATCTACTGAAACCTACCTCCTTCCTTTGCACTTGCTCAGAAGAATGCAGTCTTAACTCCTAGAGATGTGAAAAGACCCCTCTCACATTTATAACCTTCACCAAAGTGTCATGGACTCCTCCAAGGACCAGCAAAGATATCAAAATTATTTTACATTTACATTTTTTCATCATACAGCTCAGTGGTCATTTAACTATCACCAACCTCTATTTAAGATATAGATGACTACATCTAATGTAATTGTTTGAATTATGAGATATGAAATAAATCTGTTTTAAGCATCATCTGTCTTCTACCATTTGTTTTACATTCTGCACAACCTAACAATGGTTATCAGCTGAATTCTTGAAAATGTTAACAATGACCAGATTGTTTAATTTTGAAAAAAAAGTGTACTGTTTTATATGAATTTTGTATTTGGCTCATTGTGTATTTGTTTTATTTTTCATGTGTTATCCCCTTAAATGGATTGAGTAATCAAATGTAATCTCAATATTATTATAAGTACTCTTTGGCCATATTTTTATTGGCTCCAGTTTAGGAGGAAAAAAATGCAAGTTTTATTGGTCACTTCACTCCTGCCCAAGACTGTGTACATTAAACACTATTAAAATGATACTCTAAAGTTAGTTCATTTCCTAATTTTAATGTGGAAAGTATTATAATAAAATCAACTTCAAGTACATGTTATGTTTTCTTGTAGGTGCCTAAAAATCAATATGGCTACAAATAAACAGGCTTTTCTTTTTATGTCAAACATGAAAGTGTTAAGTGGCTCTGGTAATGCATTATACAAACACAAATATTCTGTATTTATAGAATTAGGATTTTAGCCAGACAATAAAGCCCTTGCCGCCCAGACGTATTTAAGAATGAGCATTCACTTTACTACATAATATTCTGAAATAAGTAGTTAGTCAGGGGTGTGTTTCAGCCTAGGCCCACAAAGTCCAGGACTAGGACAGCAAATTTTCAGGGTGCAACAGTCTGTCTAAAGATGCAGTGCAGTACATTAAACTATGACATTTTATATCATTTTATAAACACACATAACCTTCAGATGTGAGCTTTAGAAAGAAGATGAAAGTGGGGCCACCCGAATATACCATAAGGGTTACAAAGTTGGTAGGTAAAAGGGGAAAAAGTGCAAGATGCAAATATAACGCAAGGGTTAAAATTTACAGGAATTGTAGTAAAAATATGTGCTGAATCCTGTTTCAAAAGCACCCCAAATGGTGCATAAATGTTTTAATTTTCAATATAACAAGTATATACACAACAGAATATTATGGTTAATGTCACATTTATATACATATATAATATGAACTGTATGCTTGAGACCTCCACTCCCATTCCCACCAGCTCCCGCCCTGCAGGACCCCAGGGGCCGCAGCCTGTGGTAAATGCAGCACTCAATGCACTGGCTGCAGCAGCAGGATGCACTGTAATAAAGACATGACAGCAAGCAGAGGTTTGTTCCTGCATCGGTGGGAAGACTACAAACTTCATTTAACAATAAGAACTGCAGGGAACCAGTTTACCAGAATTTAGTACAGCTGTATCTCGAATATATCCTCCATTTTTGGTTAAAATGGAAACATAAAAAACTAGCGGTATACTCGAGTATCTACAGTAAATGGCCTGGTGCAGCATAGCTGGTTAAAGAGATACACAAGATCCATGTTTATTGAGGGTCCATTTACACAACTATACACTAAAACTATTTCTATTTTAGTTTTAATTATGGAAAGCTAATCTTAGAGGTTTATCATATTCTGTTTTTCTAAATGTTAGCTGTGTGATGCCATCTAATGTCCTTACTCAATTTGGCAATGTGGCAATGCAGTTGTTGTCATTTATCTCGAGAGAAAAAGAAGTGTTTCACAGAAAATGGTGTTGCATTTTTCATGACCAGGGGTTCCACAAAAATATTTTCCCATAATATATCTGTGAAGCAACGGCTGTCCCTGTGTCATCCTGATAAATTTTTCAGTAATTGGAAACCTTTTTTGGTCCATCTGGGAAGCTGTGTGGGATTTTATAATCTTAAAGATGGTTTAAAGGTTAATTTGGAGCCTTTTAGGGCCCTTGGGTTCTTACAATACTCTTGGACACTGAAATGGTTCCATGTCTAAATTAATTTGGGAACACTGGGGTCAAGAAATTTCAACCATTCTGCTTTCTCTTAATATGGTTTGATCTTTGATTAATGAGTCTAAACAAGAGTAAACATGTGTATATCAGAAGGGAGGACGCAAGAAACCCCACCTCCTATGACTATATCCACTAAGAGTCCATCCCACTTCTGAACATAATTAACTGAGAGTTTAATACTATGCAACAAGCCCAAATAGATCCAAAGCTGCTCTTCTATTTTCTTCTCACGGACAGGTGAAACATGAGCGAGCCATGCTGTGGAACCATTCATAAATTTCAATAATTTTTTTCTCTTCTAAATTACCAAATAAGTATAATGTTTTACTGAAATCCCCTAGCAGATGTCAAGCTGTAACACCTGGTGCTACTGCCAGCGCAGTGTCGGATTTCCATATTTAACTGCAAGGTGAACTTCTCAAATCATCGGAAAATATGGATGTAATCATCAGCACTTCTGGAGCAATTTGTATTGTAGATTACTATTCACATAAACGGAATGAAAAATATATAATGCTGAGGCAATAGTGTAACATAGTATGAAATGAACTGAATTCCCCATGCTTAGCCTGACACCCTTAAAGGTATATATGTGGTAGAGATAAAATAATGGGGTAGATTTATTCAAAAGTGGAATAAAAAAGTGGTGCTAATAACTAAACTTAACTTAACATTATATAGGATACTGTTGGGGCTTGCTTAGACTGTGACTGGCAGCTGGGTCATTGATAACAAAATATACTATTAGAACATTAAAGAATACTTTATGATTTTATTTGGTAGACACTAATTTTGATATTTTTTACCCATTAGTATGGGTATTACACATTGTTTAAACTTGTCCATTAAAGTGACTTTGAAAGCATTTTTTTGCTGCATCTGAAACAAGGTATTAGATGACATGCCACTACTCTGTGTTTTTTTTTTCTCAAATGAAACTCTCAAGGCAGAAAAAACTAGTTAATTTATCTGGGGTCTTGTCCATGTAACCCAATGAGCAGTAAATTAGCTTTATGACTGATAATTGTCTACCAATGAATTCTACAAATGTATGCATACATTTTTCTGTTTGTTTCAGTGAAGTTTAAACAGATATTACTTAATATTTTTTTTTCTTGCAAAACACAACTTTTATAATATTGAAAGCATGCTCTATTAAATTCATGAATAAAACAAATGGAACCAAAATTGCAAACATCCAAATTACCACAAGGGAGCATACCCTTGCCAATATGTGTGATCACCTTTCTGCCCAAGATATGGTAGTAGAACACCTGAACATACAGTGGGGGGGAGTATTCAATCCCCTGTGGATTTTTAATGATTGTCCACTGACAAAGAAATGATCAGTCTATAATTTTAATGGTAGGTGTATTTTAACAGTGAGACACTGAATAACAAAAAAAAAAAAAAACAAGAAAAACGCATGTCAAAAAAGTTATAAATTAATTTGCAGATCAGTGAGGGAAATAAGTATTTGTTCCCCTATCAGTAAGCAAGATTTCTGGCTCCCAGGTGTCTTTTATACAGGTAACGAGCTGAGATTAGGAGCACTCTCTTAAAGGGAGTGCTCCTAATCTCAGCTTGTTACCTGTATAAAAGACATATGTCCACAAAAGCAATCATTTAATCAATCAGATTCCAAACTCTCCACCATGGCTAAGACCAAAGATCTGTCTAAGGATGTCAGGGACAATATTGTAGACCTACACAAGGCTGGAATGGGCTACAAGACCATCGCCAAGCAGCTTGGTGAGAAGGTCACAACAGTTGGTGCGATTATTCGCAAATGGAAGAAACACAAAATAACTGCCAGTCTTCCTCTGTCTGATGCTCCATGCCCTTGGAGTTTCAATGATCATGAGAACGATAAGGAATCAGCCCAGAACTACACGGGAGGATCTTGTTAATGATCTAAAGGCAGATGGACCATATTCACCAAGAAAAGAATTGGTAACACACTATACCATGAAGGACTAAAATCCTGCAGTGCCCCGCAAGGTCCCCCTGCTCAAGAAAGCACATGTACAGGGCCGTCTGAAATGTGCCAATGAACATCTGAATGATTCAGAGGAGAACTGGGTGAATGTGTTGTGGTCAGATGAGACCAAAATCGAGCTCTTAGGCATCAACTCAACTCAGCGTGTTTGGTGGCGGAGGAATGCTGCCTATAACCCCAAGAACCCCATCCCCACTGCTTTGGGGTGTTTTTCTGCTAAGGGGACAGGACAATTGCACCACATTAAAGGGATGATGGATGGGGCCATGTACCGTAAAATTTGGGGTGAGAACTTCCTTCCCTCAGCCGGGACCTTGAAAATGGGTCGTGGATGGGTATTCCAGCATGACAATGACTCAAAACACACAGCCAAGGCAACAAAGGAGTGGCTCAAGAAGAAGCACATTAAGGTCCTGGAATGGCCTAGCCAGTCTCCAGACCTTAATCCCATAGAAAATCTGTGGAGGGAGCCTTGAAACCTTAATGCCTTGGAGAGGATCTGCAAAGAGGAGTGGGACAAAATCCCTCCTGAGATGTGTGCAAACCTGGTGGCCAACTACAAGGGTTTTGCCACCAAGTACTAAGTCAAAGGGGTCAAATACTTATTTCCATCATTGACCTGCAAAGCAATTTATAACTTTTTTTATATGCTTTTTTGTTGTTGTTGTTTTGTTATTCTGCCCCTTACTGTTAAAATACACCTACCATTAAGAATTATAGACTGATTATTTCTTTGTCAGTGGACAAACGTTCAAAATCAGCAGGGGATCAAATACTTTTTTCCCACACTGTACAATTTGTACTATCCTTTAATTTGTAACATTCAACAAAATTTCAACTACCATTTTTACCGGTGCATCAATATTATTTTTATCCACCAGATAAAAATGTAAGCGAACTATATGAATATACCTCCTTCTAGGCTCTACAACATATTTGAACATGTGTACCTATTAGCAAAGTAATTGAGATACTGTCAATGGAAGCAGAGTACTTGCAACTCAAGTGATACAGATAAGAGATGTCACAGTTCCCTGGATTTAATTGGTTTGTTAAGTCTGCTAAAGACTATTTCCTATTGGGAGGATAGTTATTTAAGCTTCTGCAAAGCATGTTGTAATTCCTACAATGCTCAGTGAATCTTCAAGAGTGATTCCTAGGCTGCAGGGACTACTCGGTAAGTAGAAGTAGTGGTCTTCAATAGGACATTGCATTTTAAATTAAAATAGAAAAATGAAAAAGCTGCATGCAACAGATCAAAAAGCTAAAAATATCTAACCTGGCAATTCTTCAAATTCAATTGCTGACAGCCTTTAATCTCAATAACATCTTCCTGACTCTTGAATGAAGTTATTTTGCTTCTTGATCTTTTGTAGAATTTTATAATCAAAGCTAAAAATAGCAATGATCTAGTGAAGAATATGCATCACAAGAAGTAGGAAGCAGAGGCAGCTTAGCATTTACAAAAAATACATACACGAAGGAGAAATGTAATTTGGCAAATTTACATAAAAAACATGAAACTGGCAGGAGCGATGCACATCACTACTTCATGCTTCACTATCACACATAACAAACTTTAGCAGCGGATGGAAAATGTTTTCCGAAAAGCAAGGCAAGTTCCCAGAGTCAAACTAAACACAGACTTATTTCCACAGGATGGCTATAAAAAAGTTACAAGAGGCCAAATTCATCTATTTAAACACCTCCTTTATTGGCATGTGCTACTGGCTCAACCTTGGCTATTCTCTTACTGAACACGTAAATTGGTATGTGTAGGATGCCAAAATTCAAAGCACAGTGAACAGCACCATTTTAGCACACTAATTTTCTTATTGTGTTCATGTGGAGGAAGAAAAATATTCCAATTTAGTTTAGCCTTGTTAGTGGTTGAGTTTGTGGTAAGTAAACACTGTTACTTATTGTAAGAGATCCATAGAAACAAAATAATTCAACAGCACATATAAAACATTTGGCCCAAGTATTCTGCCATATTCTATTTGGATTACAGCCTTAGACCATAAGTGGTCCTTAGACATCCATTATATTCAGGAATGATAATTCTATCTCAAGAATATTTTTGAGACCAATCATATAAAGCAAGTCATGTAACACATGGAAAACTGCTAAAATATTATCTATTTTTAGAATACACATTGATTTAGATAAATACATCTTTCCTGAAATTCACATTGATCTATTCTCACTACTGCTATACAATCCCACAGCCTCATGGCAACGTATGATGACGTGTATATGGTATTAAACACCTTGGGCCAGATGTTCTTAAGTGAGAGGTTACAATTACATCTGCAGCATATTTATTATGTGACATTACCATAAACTATTGAGATGTGTTTAATATTTATATAAATGTTAAAAATTACCTGATCATATTCATTGCAATCATATGAAATCATCTTTATAGATACTATGCTTATAACTCTGATAAAATAAAGTAAAAAACATGAATAAAATTCAGGATTATTTAACAGTTGGGAAACAATACTGGAGAGTCAGGGGAATCACCAGAAGGATGCTTGGTTATATTGGAAGATGAATTTGCAGCAGAAAAAGAGAAGTTGTAATGCCACATCATATCCTGGTCATATTTACCGTATTGGTCCGAATATAAGCCGCACCCGCATATAAGCCGCACCCGTAAAGTTCAAGGGGAAAAAATAGAAAAAAGATAGTACTCAAATATAAGCCGCACCCGTAAAATTGGAGAGAAAAAGACTCTCAAAGTGATCAGCCATTGCAAGAAACAGCCTTTTTTTGCAGGTTACAGGCTTTACAGGATGTTAGAATCACTAAAACCGTAAATCGCTATTCAATACCGCAGTCTAAAGCACAAAAATCGGCACCCTTAACTCGCAATCATGCAAATCGGCAGTAATTTTGCATTCGCGAATAGAAGTCGCACGCGTTACAAGCAAAGTTCGCAAATCGGCAATGATTTTTTGACGGTCGCGAATATAAGCCGCACCCTTAACTCGCAAGCTCAAAAATCGGAAAAAAGGTGCGGCTTATATTCGGATTAATACGGTATTAAAATCTGTTAATAAATTACAAAACTAATCAAAGGAGAGTGACCTAAATGGTGCATGTTCTAAAAGATAACATTTATAAGGAAAGCCTTCATGATCTTAATACATATAGTTTAGAGGCCAGAAGGGAGAGGGGTGATATGAAATAACCTTTCAAATATAATAAGATTTAATAAAGGACAGGAGGGAAGTATCTTCTAGAAAACAATTTGAAACTAGAAGGTGGACATTTAAGGAGCAAAGCAAAATAAAATAAAATGCTGCCTTACAGAAAGGGTAGTAAATAAGTCATCCAGATGAAGTAGCAAGGACAAAAAGAGTAAAGGAATTCAAGAATGCCTGGCATAAGTATAAAAAGATAAAGTATACATTTTTAATAAAAATATTTAATATTTGTGAATTAATATCAGATTAAAATAAGTAATAACATGTTGTGGGGGTGGAAGTATCCAAATTATACAATAAATGTTTACAAGATTACAATGAGTTTTTATGCAATGCTGCAACTGAATTTCCTTATCAATACCATGTAAATAAACATCTATACATTATTATGTGATCTCATGGCTATTCACATTCAAGTCTCTTCTTTCATGTGCTAACAAACCTTGATGCAGATTATCCTCAGTATATCAAGGGATGCTGCTTCTGTTTTGCCTGTATTACGGTCATGTGCTTTAATAGTAGAGCAATGGAAGGGATTAAATGAGGATTACACTGTAGTTTCTTCCTCTATTTAGATTATGCTTGCCTTTGTAAATGTAGGTGTTAGATTTAAACTGTAATCTGACTGAAATCATATAGAGTGCACATTGAACATGTATATTCCAGTTACCAAAACACACACAAATTATAAAAACACGTATGTGGATGTATATATATATATATATATATATATATATATATATATATACATACACACACACACATACAAATACTGCGGCTGAGTCCTGACGTTGCTAGCTGACGCACGCCTCAGGACAGTCAATGGGTTATGGCAGCACTATGTGCATTTGCAGCATTCCAAGTAATATGAAGTGTGATCTGATGATGATGAGCTGTTTGCTACAAAGCAGACATAAAAGCCACAAAAGACTTCTCAGGTCTCCTGACTGTCAGACACTTGAGATTCTTTTTCAACGTATGAGTTCTCTTGTCAGAGAGAACAAAATCATTTAATCTGTCTACAGCAATCACATGCTGTACTAACAAACAGAAAAACACACATCACTAAATGTCTAACTGCTTTATGGTTATTCTGTGGACTCAGTTTTAACTTTTAGCCATCTTGCAGAAAAGAGAAAGTTACATGTCTGTCAATTTAAAAGAACATAAGGAAACTAGGTCTAGTGTGCTATTTATATGCATAGAGTATATAGAAAGTATCTAGTAGCATTGGCCTAAAGTCCCAAAAAAATAAGATATGTAAAACTGACAACTGCACAGCAGGGGTGCCCAAGTTTTTTACAAAATTCGTCAAGTCTAGCAGCCCATTTAAAGTAGCTCAACGTATAAAACCATAGCCCACAAGACTTACAGCTATTAAATTAGACCCGTAAAGCAACTTGTGGCTTAAGGTAAAAAAAAAACTATGGGACATGGAACTTCGCAGGCGCCAATCCTTTGATCTGTCAAGTCCATAACGGCTGCGTTTCCAATCACGCTATTAAATTGCAACAAATTCACTGGCGTTCAAGCCCGTAACCAGCAAATAGATCCCAAAAGCCAACGGGTACTAGAGAGGACCCACTAAAGGGGTAAAGTCCAATCTGTAGCACTGTAAATGCAAATATACACACACTACTGTACTTATCTTAAAAGGGAAAGTGATGTTAGGTCTTAGAATTAAAAGCACAACATTCTCAGGCTTGCAAATCGGCAAAAACCCCCACCTTTATTTCATGTGTAATTTCCGTGTTATATCGATCCCGGCAATCAATTGTTAATACATATAATGGAAATCGCATGGACTAGAATATCATATTTACAGCTTTATCAATATTTCTGGAAAGTGCGTCCGATCGTAACTCGTACTTGAACCCCGTAAGACTTTGAAATTCAACCTCCATTTTTCATTGACGTAATGATGACGATCTCTGTTTCTATTGGCTCAATCTAAACCCGTAACTACGGGTTTGACTAATTGGTCATGTTCGATACCGTACATGCAACGTTCTAAAAATGGTTTACAGGTTTGTGTCTCAAGCCCGTAACTCGCGGCATGGTCTAATTTAATAGCTATGTAACGCAGCAGAATTTCAAGCCTGCAGCCCTTGCGGGCGTCCCGATGCCGCTGCGGACTTCTAATTTAATAGGGCTGTAAATGTATTTTATGAAAATGATGCTAAGGTCTGGAATCCATATTTTGTTACACACGGATACATAAATATATAAATATGACGATATTCAGAAGGATGCAGGAAGAAAGTTTACATAGTAAAGAAAGAATGCAAGAAAGGGGACAGAGCTAAGGCAGTCTATTGACTCTCCTGCAGTGCCATATGTGATCCTGACCTAGCTCAGTCCATACACTCCCCTGCTGTACAGTAAGTCCCCTATATATGGAAGTTTTTTTTTACCCTTTTACTATTTTTTACTAATTGTGACGGGACATATAACCTCTCACAAGGATCATTTTATGTATACCACATATATTTTCTTGTGAAACCCAAAATACCCCAAGGTTTCACAGCACACAGTTTGTGAAAAACTACATATAACGATATAAAAGCAAAGTGTTCAATAATATTACATTCTTCCTATTTAAACACAAAACCTCACTTTCCAGTTACTAATTTTAAACAGGTATAATTCTAAACTTGTATCATGAAACCAGCACAGGATGTTGCAAGGATGATCACTTTCACTTCATAACTCAGTAATAGCAAATGCAAAACTAAGTTTTTCCACATAAGTAACCAAAATGCACAAAGTAGATGTATCCTCTTTTATAAATACCAGTATAGAAACTGAAGCTGTTGTGGTACTGGCATACCTGTCCCAGGAGTAGAGGGAGTGAAATAGCTTATAATCATTAATTCACACATTATTACGCCTTAATAATTGTAATAAATCTCAATGTTTATATGGATAGCAGAACAAGGGATGGTATAGATGGGACAGCAGAATACTTAATATAACATAATTAATGGTCATGAAGGTCACCAAAACTGCTGTGTACCATAAAACATGTGAGAAAGCTGTTTACATTGAATTGAGAAAAGATATTGTCACTTTTAGTTATTGTTTGTATAGTATCCCTTGCAGTTTTTCACTTTAAATACTTTTTTTCCACATGCTTTTCACCCTTCGATCTGGTGCAGAATATATCCGTTGACTTCAGTGGACCTATAATATTTCACTGAAAATGTACATATAATTGTATAATGTTTGCTTCTTATTTTAAGATCAACAATGCAAATAACACTTTCATATTGAGTATATCTTCAGAATATTTTTAAATATCTTTTTACATATTAAATGCTAAGACACTAGTATGGGAAACACTAACCCTTACCTTAGACTTGTGTTATCTACATGTATATTATTTAAGATAAATGTGTTTTAGAATCAAATTGATAAGATATTATTATCAACCTTTTGTATGAAAAGGCGGTATAATATTAAATTCTAATGTTTATTTTAAACAGACCACGCACTTTATTAATATATGCACAATATTATCTGAAAATGAGAAAAACCTCAGAGAATGCATAAATTCTGTTTTTATTGAATTGAACATGTAACTGTGTAAGGTTTTGGTTTTCTCCTAAATTCTACCTTCAAAAGCTTTACATGTCTTTACTGAATATACACTATATATATATATATATATATATATATATATATATATATATATATATATAAACAGCCATATCCAACATTATACATATTTTTCAGTTGAAATGTAGAAACATAGAAATCAGTATGTTTTTTATTTATTTACATTAACGCAGGTTTTCACACAAAAAAAATATGAACATGTTCAGAGGAAATCTGTTTGGAAAGTGATGTCCTCACATAAAATGTCATTGAAGCGGGGCGGCAGTGTAGATGTTTTCTGGCGTGCTGAGGTCCATAGCATCACTGAGAATTGGACACAACTGAACAACAACATCTATACAGCTAATTATGACTTCAAAGTTTATTAACACATGCATATATGAAGTGCATTATTAGTGCAATTAGCACTAAGAGCACCGAATATAGGCATCTCTGTGCGCCGCATCTTCAGGCATCCTGCTGCCTCCATGAAAAAGTGCTGCCCTAGGCCTGGGCCTTGGCAGAAACACACCCTTGTGGTAACGATCATTCAGTTCTGAGAATTGTTGTATTGTCTTTTGGAATTAAGATATGTTTATTAGAGTTCCAAATAACTATCTCCAAAAGTAGTTAAGAAGTGTCAGCTTCCCTATGATGTGAGCCAGCTACACTGTTTATTTTTATTGAAATAAATATGAGAATGTTTTTCTTTGCTGACATTTTATTAAACAGTGCTTTAATAGTTCAACCACGTTGTTATTCGGTGATGTAACCGGCTAACTATCCAACGAAAGTATTCTTGTTATTAGCGACTAATATATGTCATGACACAGTCGTGTAAAAATGTAGTTGATATAATAATGTCAGTTGTTGTGATTGAGACATATCGATGTTGAACAAGCATGCCCAAGCTCTGTGCTATCAGGCCAGGCAGCTTTCTCCCATTCAGCTGCATGGAAAGAACATTTCAGGGCAGCCTATTTGGAGAGATATAAATCACACTACACGGTAGCCTGCTCTGTCGGTTCCTCAAAAGAACACAAAAGATATAAAAATATCCTGTGCAAATGAAGTGAGCACCACGTCAGCAGCCAGATGAACGTGGGTGGCCAGATAAGACTCAGTTGCTGTAAAGGGCAAATTATTAAGAGAATACTTGTGTTTTTTTTTAGCTTTGTTCTTCCTGCCTGAGCTCAACCATCACAGCACATGATAAGATAAGTGACACCTGACAGATTTCCTCCTCCCACGCAGTAATTGCAGTTTCATAAGAGCCAAGGAAACCGTAGCAAGCTCGAAACTTGAAGCCGCACTGGTGTCAGAAAACTGTGTGCTATAAATAGGCACAGCTGGGTGTATATTTAGCTCTGGTGAACTTTTTTCTTTTTTTCAAATCAGTTATCTGACTTAACTATCTGGTGCCCAACAGCTTCCTGTTACTAAACATAGCCTGAGACAGCATGACCTGAGATGAGGGGGAGGACACCTAGACGGAAAAATCAAAGTCAAATGTTTCCAGTGCTGCTGTTAGACTCATTTACCTAAAACAATAGGCTGTATGTGGTTATGCTCCGAAGCTGTAATAAGTAAAGCCCCACAGGGGGAATTGTCAAGAATTTGCTGCAATTTTGTTCCAGGATAAAAATGAGTTCACTTTACCCAGACAGGACAGCATTCCACAGCACTTTCCCAAGGGAAGCTCTCCAAATAAGTCAGGAAGATGAGGGACATCCAACATTGCAACCTGGCATAACATTAAAAGGATGACCCTGGCCAGCTCAGGTTTTTAAATCAAGTTTGACAATATAATGCGAAATCCATGTTACTGCCATGAAATATATATATATCGAAGGAAACTCATTAACATCCAATGGCCATAACATTTATCATACAATATTGGAATTTGTATCTGTTTATTATATCATAGGCTGCACAAATAAAGAGAAGAAAAAAAAAAGATTTGGTTTCCCTTAACCTTGTGAATACATTTATTCCCAGATAAAGATTTCAGAATAAAATTCCAGCGTGTTAAAAGATCATAGTATCTGTAATTTATGAGATATAAACACAATATGTATTTTTATTATTAAGAGGAGAATGGCAAATCAAAATCTATTAGTTTTATTTTGAAGCTCGCCAGCAACTTTATTTTCCACTCCATGCGTATTGGGTAAAGATTGGGTTAACCCAGATTCACTCAAACACATTGGGCCTCATTCAATTGCAAGCCCGCAACTCACTCGCCGACGGCTGCATGTCTGCGATCGAGTTGCGGGCTTTCGTTGGTCTCCGTTTGCGAGGCTATTCAATTGCTCTAGGTTGCGATCATGAAGCCAGCTCTGTAAACCATGCACTAGTTCTGAGCAGTTGTGGACGGGAACCGTATCAATTCACAGAGCTTGTAACCGCCCATTTCGAATCGGCCAATAGAAAATTAGGCTGTCATAATTACGTCAGTAAAACATGGAGGTTATGTGTCAATTCATCAGGTTTGGGGGTCCGATATGCGATCAGACTCGCACAACTTTGAAAATGAAGAATTATGAAATGCCAATACTGTTCTAGTCCATATGGGTGGCCTGATATGTATTAACTCGTTAATACCTAAGATCATTTAACCCTAAAATGAAACAGAAAAATAAAATGTTTTTCCTGCAGTTGTGCACTCTTGAGACTGTTGTGCAATTAATGTCTTTCATTGCTCTCCCCGTAATTTACAGTGCAGTATTACTGTTTTACTTGCATTTACAGTGCTACGAATTGGTGTTCTCTCGAGTACATGTAGCATTTTCTCCTCCATTCGCGGTTTACGAGTGTGAAAACGTTTGCGAGCTCAGGGAATTGAAGCAATTGAATAGCGATTTGCGTTTTTAGCCCTGCGAAAGTGACAGATCAAAGGCTTATGGATGGTGTAAGTTAAGAGTTGGACGGCCGACATTTTTTAAAGTTCGTAACTCGTAACCCAATCCTAGCCCGCCTAAAGATGCCAATTTAATAGCAAATTTGACTGCAGTCTCACTTACGTGCCTCCGGATCTCATATTTGGCCATTCTCTCTGCCCAGCAACATAACTCCTCTTTTTGACAAATAAACTCTGTAACCTCCAAAACATCCCTCACTTCTAACACAAATTACATACATATGTTCCCCCAAATACACGCCTCTTCCTTACTTTGACAAACAATACAGCTCCTCTGTCTCTTCTCCTATACTTATTTGCCCTTTGCTCTTCTCTTCCTTTCTATTAAAATGACATCTCATCCTTCCAATCACAACTGCCCTCATCCTTTCAATCACCAATCATAGTCCATACTTCCCCTCAATACACATCCTTGCTTTCTATGACAAATCATAATCTATCTCTCCCTACAACACTCACTCTTCCTTTCTACCATAATATCTCCTCTCTCTCCTCCAGACACATCCTTCCTTTCTAAACTAAAAGACAGACCAACTGTATCGCACAACAAAACTCAAATTGGTATGTTTGGCACCCAACTAATTATACTGATGAGTTGGGTGCCACACAAACTACATCAGAAGTCATATTGGTTGACCAACACTGTTTACTTAATTTCTCCTATACAGCACTGCTTTAGTATTTTCATAGTAAGTATACTTTACATTCAATATTTGCGTCTTAGCTTTAAATATTCAGCATATTTAGTTTATTTGGGAACCTTCTTTTAATAGATAGAACAGCTGTGAGACCTGTGTTGTATTAAATTATATATATTTAAAAGTTACACAGCTTGACTTATCTCATGATGTTTTACAAGTGATTAAAACTAAAATGAAAGCGAAAGAGGAAGAATCTGCATTATTGTACTTTAATTCTTTTTTAATTCGCTATTATAGTAGCCATGAGTTTTAGAGAATGATACATGTAACAAGTACAGTTTATTGTTCACTGTACTAAAGCTCAACAGCACTTACATTTACACATACCTTATTTCATCCTCCATGACATGCACAGATCTAACAGAAAACTGATAGGTTACTGACTCCTAGCAGCCAGACAGGACTCTCTTACCTGCATCACACTGGACACACACTGATAATAACTGAGAAAGGTACCATATTTACACTGCTAGACTTCCAAATGCATCAGACTTCTGGCACATGCAGTGTTTCAGGGCAAGGAATTTATATGAACAGCATGTTCTGGAACATTTCATAATAAGCTATTCATATATATGTGATTAGTTGCCAGTTACAAGATATATTTCCCCTTATATTCCTATAACTTTTGTTATTGCCCCCTTTTATAGCTGCTGGTGCAACTCAGAACCTCCTGTGTTTGTCCTTGAAGCAGAGATGTTGTCTGTCGCCATAAGCATCAAGACCAGTGGCTTGACAAAGTGTTGAGACTTTGACACTTTTTACTTTCAATTTATACAGATAAAAATATTAAATGATGCTACTTATACTTAAGCACTAACTGGAAACTATGGTATAGCTTCACTAAAACAGGTCAAGACACCCAACCAGCTGGACCGGCCACCCTGCCGTTTAGTCTGTGATGTCTCCCGTGAAGTTCTTGAATCGGCACTCGTACAGTTTCTCGTCCACTAAATATATGGTACAATGAATAAAAGCAGATTATGACTAGCAGAACTTGTCACGACTCCCCGTAGAAAGAACTACATCTCTCAACAAGTAATAACTTTATCAGTGATATGCTAATTTTTTATAACCCAAAAAACTAAATGTCTTGTTAAACATTATGACATTAACAATATGTAAAAACATGTATAACATGTAAAAACATTGTGGCAGAGCCCTTCTGATAGGCTTGATCATGACTAGACTTACCAATGGAGACACAACCTACTGGCCATGGGAGTTCAAACTGGTCATTTGACAGGGAGTCCTTTGGTAGAACATAGGCCTGGGGACACCTCGGGCGCCAACCCCCATTATGTGTACAATGAATTTGTTTTTATTTGGGGGGGGGGGGGGGGCGTCTTTAGTCAGCTGTGGGCAACCCAGTTTAGTAATTTTAGTAATGGTGTGCAACCCAGAACATGACTTAATGGTGGGTCTACCGAGAACAACATGACTTAATGGTGAGAAAGTGGGTTGGGCAATAGTGCTGACCCTAACAGGGAGATATACATTTGGAGAGGTCACGCTGCTGCATTCTGCAGATAGACACCCTGTATTGGATAAGAATTCATCATTATAATAACACCATAAAAAAACAGAGAAGCACCTCATCAAATAGGTAGCATTCCCGATCCATATCCCTCTGTATAGTAATACAAATCATGGGTCTAACAATGCTTAGGAATCTATTGGTAGTTGTTACATAAATATAAACTTAACTAGACAATTTAATAAATGAAGAGTGGAGTTACCTGGCACTACACCTACAACACTCCCCAATGGAGACAAAATTGGTAGGTCAACAAGGCAATTTGATATGTAGCTCAGTGAAAACAGAGATCTTCTAGTATAGTAATCTTTATATATATATATATATATATATATATATATATATATATATATATATATATATATATATATAAATTTGTACTCATAAGGTCCACAACACAAGTTGAGATCCCGCTCCACGCTGATGATAGCCAGTAAGCTTGAAACAGCTGTACGTGGATAGAATTCCCAGCTTGTGTATAATCCAACCTTGGCTTTGCATAAAAGCTATGTAATACAGCAGGCATAAGCTTAAATTAAGCCATGTTTAAAATAGTTTATGGATTGAAGAGCGAGGCATTTGTGGGCAAATTTGCATGTCCCTTCTCAGCTTCCCAGAATGCAGTGTAATCAGTTTTTAACTTGTTTTAGACATTCAAATGTGAACACAGATGTACTATTTATTTACTATATACCGGTATATATATATATATATATATATATATATATATATATATATATATATATATGTGTATATATACACACAAACGCACATACAATGTCTTCATGTGCTCTGGTGATATTATAAATTACAGGTTCATGTACATTAGAAATATAAAGACATTATAATTATCAGATGCTATTACAGACATATAATGCCTGGCTTTTATTTTTAATCTTCAATGTATTCCACTTGATAGTGCATAAATCGTTTACACTGTATCTTAACATTGGCTTAAAAATAACCATGAAACCCAGCATGAAAAATGTGACATGCACAGAGGGGGAGAGTTGGTGAAACAGAACAAAGTGAATGATTTTTTTTCCAAAATAGAGCAGGTAGCTAGGGGAGATCTGAGTGATTGAGTAGCCTAGCAACCTGTAGAAATGTTCATGTCGTTTCTATAAATTATGGGAATATGAAAAAAATTTGATGTATAACTGAACACATTTAACCATGGCATATAAATCATACATAGATATTATTGTTGCTTTATCTGGATAGCGCTAACATACTCTGTAGTGTCATAGTAAATCCAAGTATATAAAAATACCTATATAAAGGGACAAAGAACGTAATTGGTTTTCAAGCATTTAAAACTGTACATTTTAAACTTCACAATAGTTGTTTTTGCATGAAAAAAATAAGAAGCAAAACCTGTTTAAACTTCATTGAACCTAATAGGGAGTGCAGAGAACACTTCATTCTATAGGTCTCATTGGCTGACAGTGCAAGCACCCAAGAGCAGAATATGTTTTTGTGCTCTTTATTGCAAAATGAGCTTAGGTGAGAGGCTTGAAGATCTTCTCCAATTCCATGTTTTCATTTGAGACAGTTTTACCAAGTTGTGCATCTGTCCCAATTTATTACACAAGCATGTCATCACAAATATAACTGTCATCAATGTGAAGAACATTGTTTAGATTGGTAGGCAACAGTCAACTTGAGGACTTAATGCAGGCCCTTGGTACTTCACATGAGGCCCTTAACCTATTCCCTGGAGTGGGAGAATGTCCTTCTCCAACTATACATGGTCCCTACTATCTACCCACAACTAGGAATTAAATGCCAAAGCTCGTCTCCACACTATCTATACATTTAAAACCAATTAAGCCACTTCTAACTCTTTCCCACAGAGATTTTACCATTTTTGCCTTGAGAAAATTAAGAGGGTTAAAAGCCCTGTATGACCTTTCAAGGATTTGAGGGTTGGATGTGAGGGCCATCCAAAGAAATAGTTTGAACATAATTGTTTTAGAAACACTATAACTGTCAAGACCCTCCCTTACAATGGAGCTCTTGATTTCTCAAGAACCAGAAGCAACTTTGCACAGGATCAATTCAACTTATTTTATGCCCTTGTGATCCTGAATCCCACAGTGGTTATTAAGGACATTACTCCAATTTATACTTAACTAGGAACTTGCCCGTCAAAAATGACGGGATTCAAATTGTAAGGCTGGCAATTGCTATTTGCCGCACAATGTGAGGCTTTTGCTCCTCTGAACACCGTTGTGTATTTTCTAAGTCCTGCGTGCCTGGCTTTGCTCAGCCTTCTTTTCATGCAGTTTCAGAGTTTTTTACGTTTTTCGTCCGCCATTTTTTTGCTTGCTTAGCCGATTTTGGATTGAGGAAAACCCACAAATATGGCTCAAAATCGCTTGTAGTCTCACTCCCAGGCTTCCTGGTTCTCCCCCTGTCCTGTGTGTGAGTGTGTTATTATATTTGTTAATTTTTTTTATTTTTTTTAAAGGTTTTTAGAGTTACACGCTTGGCTTGCCTCACATTGCAGCCTAAGTGATGTGCGGATGCTTTGCCTCGCTTTGCGAGGCTCGCATGTGTGACCGCGCCGCTGGCTGCAATGAGTGCCTTTGGTGCTCATTGCATCCTAAATCATCCATCATCATTCGCAAGGCTTCGCAGATGAGAACCTTCGGGCTCATCTGGCCTAAGTCCTGCGCCGTACACAGCTCGCCGTGCTTCACAAGGCTTCGCAGATGAGCACCTTCGACGCTCATCCAGCCTAAGTCCTGCGGCGTACATGGCACACCTTGCTTCACAAGGTCGTAACAGCGTGACCAACATTGCAAATGTCACCAACATCGCAAGATTCACAACTATATATGTGATTATTTATAATATCAATATTTAATATTAAGCTCACTTTTTAAAGGTTAGAATTCAGCTTAGCGTTGAGCTGATTGCCTCTGATAAGGTAATTATTGTGGAAAGGGAGTTGACTAAGACAAAGTTCTAAAGGGGTTTTTAACAATTTGATCAGATAAGAGGCTATACAGTACTTGCTAAGCTGACTTCACAGAAAAAAGTTCATTATAAAAGGAAACTACTTTAACACAAAAAGTCGGACCTATACTGTTTTATGTGCGCATTTCTGGAAGCGTCTTGCAGACAACTCTAGGGACGCGAGCCCATCACGCCCAGTATGTGGTTAGGAGTTTCGGATTATGGTTAGAGAGTTAGGGGGTTAGGTCTAGGAGGTTACGGTTAAGGGGTTAGGGTTAGAAAATTAGGTTTAGGGGGTTAGGAAGTGATGTTTAGGGGGTTAGGGTTAGGAAGTGAGGTTTAGGGTGTTAGGGTTAGAGGGTTACAGTTAGGGGTTAGGAAGTGAGGTTTAGGGGGTTAGGGTTAGAGGGTTAGGGGCTATTTTTGACATCTACATGGGGACGCGCAGCCAGAAATGCGCACATAAGACAGGATAGATCCAAAAAGTCTCCAGCCAATGGAGACCATTGTCTGTGTATAAATGTATGCCTGAAAATGTAGCACTGTATGCTAGACATAGCCTCCAATACAGTCACCCTGTATATGGAGTTAGGCATGAGAACAGAAGTTTTTCTGCAGTTTTCCATTTCTACACTTCTATATTAGATTGTAAGCTCTTACAAGAGTGGGGCCCTCTACATCTTCTATACCAGTATGTACCTTTTGTCATCATGTGCCTTATATATTCAGTGTATCCCCATACTTAGAGCTTCGAAATATGTTGGTGCCTTATAAATAAAGGGTAATAATAATAATATTATTAAAAGTTCAAGTTGCATTCTCCTATTATGACGGCATCTAGAAATTATCACTACATTGTCTGTACTGCAAATACATTTATCTTTACTTTGTATCTTCAGTTAAAAAGATCACATATTTTTGATTTGCTACAGTTTTGTTATGACTGTCACCTTTGCTTCCTCTTTTTCTACTTAACTACAGTTTTGCAGTACTTTATCAGTGATAAGCAGCATCATTGTGCAATGTATGTTATTTGTTGCACAGGCCTCCAGAAATATGCCATAACAAACCTTAGTAAAACTACAAATAAAATCTATGGACTTGATTACATGGCTCCAGTAGAATCTCCCATAAGGCTGACTCCGTCCTAAAGAAGTTCTTACAAGAAACCTTATTGAGCTATTACATTGTTCCCGCACGGTAACTTGTGTAGGAAATAATGTACTACTAGCTGGGGGGAATCACATAAGGAAAATAGCTTATAAGACTCGCAATGGTCCCGATGTGTTACATACATAGCTCTACAAGTATGAAGGAGCGAGTCAGAGCCAATAAACACAGTAGTCCCCACAGCAACCCCAGTCAAGTCAGAAAGCTGCAGTAACGATTGCAACATGAAGTCTATAAAGCTACACCCTTCCCACAAAAACCTTGACTGTGCCATGCTGCAAAATAATTATTGATGAGGGGGATTGTAAAATAATTTGTAGGGCAGGTGGGTGATCATTAACCCCTGGGGCTCTCTATTAACCAGGTGTGACTTAGCATTACCTGGATGTCAGTGTTTAATTGTGTGATCAGGTATTTGTAATTGACACTGTTGTAAAGAGGTGGGTTAACCATTAGCAAGGCTTCTTTAATGCTCCATGATGGCAATGCCTTATCTTTATTTTATTAAAGTACAGGAAAATGCTTCTTTGGGCTATTACTTCTGTTAGGCTGAATTTACATATAAGGATCTGGCTCATTAGTAGCACCCACAGAGCCTTCCGACAACACGTAGCATTTTCTGTAAGCTCTTACGGGAGCCATGTTATTACACTTTATGTAGAGCAGGGAACATATCACACATAGCAATCACTTGTATGAGATTATATGTAGGGGTTTGTTACAGGCAGCATGTAATAGTTAAGCTAGTACCTACAAGAATATTTGACTTGCAAGACTTTCTATTAGAGTCATGTAATCAAGCCCTGTGTTCACAAGAGAATAAATCACAGTTATATTCTAGTTTATCTATTTGTAACGTAAGGAATTGTAATTTCACATGTAATCTAAATCGATACTTTACTATATAAAACTTCAAATATCAAAACATTGCTTTTTGGTCAATTTCAAATGCTACAATCAATCATTTATTAGTACATCGACTTCAGCAAAATGCCTACTTGCAACTTAAAATGTCTGTTTTCTACAGGGAAAACTGTTCTGTAGCCCCTATAAAGATTAGTTAATTTAAGGGATTGTCTCTTTAAGAAAATTCGATATGATGGTGATGGTCAGCCTTTAATATGAATTCCAAAATGAGATGGTACACTGTGGTTAATGATAGCACATTGTATTATACAGACATTGTATAGCAACAGCATATTCTGCTGTTTGCAAAGGCTTTCCGTATCCATGGAAACACGCAAGAATATTCTATTAAAAAAATCTATGGCACAAACAAGAACTTTATTATTATTATCACGGGTTGACAGATTTATATCAAGGTTAGGAACCAGCCAGACTAGTTAGGAGTCACCCATGCTTTCTTAGGAGCCAGGGAATGGTGTAAATCTATATAGAGATATAGATCTTCTCTTGTAATAACCCCCACATTTCAGTGGACATTTTTTTGTTCCAAAAAACAGTTATAGGCTTTTTTTGTCTGTAATATAAATCCCAAAGCTTGTAGTCTGTATATTTAGGTTTATAGTCTTTTTACAATAGGTGCACTAATACTTCTCTGAAAGAGGAGGGTGGAGTATTTCAACGTATTTCAAAGTATTTCTAAGATTTTTTTAAGAAATAGTTAATTTATTGTAATCCAAATTATATTTAAGGGGACATAAAAATTATGTTTTTCTTTAGCAATTGTAAATTTTGCAGTGTGGTTTCTCCACTCCCTCAGAGCACTATAAATGTTTACAATTTTGTTCTGCTCTGGGGCTTGTCCCTGTCATCCAGTGAGCAGTACTACAGCGGTGTCATTCATGAATGTCAATGAGATATACAGACTACAGTATCTCTTGGGCTTTTTCTACTACGGTAATTTTTATTTATCATATTTTTATATTTTTTTTCATGCAGTCAAACTTTAGTAATGTTTAAAGCACCCTCTATTAAATGGATGAAAATAAACTATTCTGTTCCATATCCCTTTAGCCACAAAGTGCCAGGAAGTTCTGCCTGGCAGTGACTTGTAACTTGTATACTTGGAGCCTCATTCAATTGAGCTTTCGGGAGATCCAAGCTTCAGAAATATAGCCCGCAATTTATTTGGTTATTTAATTGGCGGGCTCCGATCAAGTTACGGGCTCACAAATCGGCTCCCCAAAAATACTTTATTCCATGTTTAATTTCCGTGTTATATCGATCCTGGCAATCAATGTGTTAAAACATATAATGGAACTCGCATGGACTAGAATATCATATTTACGGCTTTATCAATATTGCATTACATCTGGAATGTGGGTCCAATCGTAACTCATAATTCAAGCCCATAGGACTTTGAAATCCAACCTCCATTTTTCATTGAAGTAATGATGACGATCTCTGTTTCCATTGGCTGTTTCTAATCGGGAGTTGCGGCCTTGCTTGATTGATCATGTTCAAGCTTGCAAATGCTACATACGATAGCATGGTTTATGATGTGTGCTATCAGGCCGGTACTTGCAGGCTCAGCCAATTGAATAGCACCATAAGTTGCGGACGCTACGGAACCGCATCAGGTCAGCAGACTTACGGCCTACATCCCGCGACTTGCGGGCTTGCAATTGAATGAGGCTCTTGGTTTCTTTGAACATGTTAATTAGGTTCCATGCATCATAACCACTACACAGCCATTAAAAAAGTATTGTCATTAATTTGTACCCATGAGGGAAGTCTAATTGGCCAGTATCGTATCACTGCTTTCATTGTGTTGCTTATCTGTGGAAACCTTCCTGAGTAATGATAACTTCCTCCTCTGACACCCCTTCAAGCAATCATGGGGAATTCTTGCATCAAAACTCATATTTCGAGCAGATGTTTCTGCTTTTTCCAGCTTGCTGCAGACTAGAAATATACTTCTCCCACATGTCTTACATAATCGGCAGCCAACAATTAAAATTATGGGCAGATCCAGAGTGAGGTTTTATAGCAATCAGTTGCATATGTTAAGTTACATAATCCATGGAAAGCCACAATGAACAAAAAGGCAGTGGAAAAAAGACAAGAATAGTAAATGTACCTCCTGGATCCTCCTATAAATATCCTGGTACTAGACAAGTAGTTTATAGCAGAAGTTCTTAACAGCTGGATCTTATTGGTGCCGGTATCTAAATCTTAAATTTGTTTGTGAGAAATATGGATAATGAATGATAGATTGGGTACATGATGACAGGAGATTGAGACATGAAGTATGCACTAGTGCAGTTGGGATGCAGAAAGGACTATCCCCTTACTTATGTCTGGATTAGGATTTCCTTGCTTCAAATTGCTGCAAGTCTTGATGAAATACTGGATTGCGCACCATCACTCAGTCTGAAACTGAAAGGGAGGTCTTATCTTTCCAGGGAATTATATAGCTGATCTCTGTCATCAAAGAGCTTGAGAACTACTGACCCAAACAGTCATATGTTTTCAGTTTAGACGTAAATAGCAAGGACTATGGTCTTCAAAAATATATTTAGAGCAGTGACACTTAGCCTTTTTGGCCAGGGGACTATCTGGTTAGATTTCAGGGTTCAAAGGGACCACCTTTGAGATCCAGAACATTTTTTATATGGTGATGCCACATAGGACATACTAACTGTTATCTAGTTTTTGCACAAGTTTGGAATTGGAATGTAGACTGACCTTTTTCCAGTCTACTGGCCACTGTTGAGTTTTCCAAATTTGTTTGCATAAGGCAAGCAACACATTTACAGCATCATCTTGTAGTATTTTGAATAGTTCAGCTAGGATTCCATCAACACCTGCATCCTTGTTATCAGCAAGGGTTCCTATGGTCCATCTCAGTTCACTCTCCAAGAAGTCTGGCTCCAGTTGTTTGGGCAAAGAATTGAGGTCATCGCTGCTATTAAGATCATTCCTGTATAGATCTTAAGTGGATTCTTGACACCTCTGTTGTATCTGATCTGGTGGTTGTTTGGTATAAAATGTACCATTCCAGTTCACTAATTCCCAGGATATCAATGTTTATTCTTGTCATCCCATATTTGACCACATCCAGTTTACTTGGGTTCATAGTTCCAACATTCCAGGTTCCTATGCTGAATTGTTCCTTGCTGCAGTGAACTTGCCTTTCCCCTCCAGACACATACACAGCAGGGCTTTCTCTCGACTTTAGCCCAACCACTTCATTAGATCTGGTGCTACTCATACTCACCCTATGATCTTTCCCAGTAATGTGGTAAGCACCTTCTGACCTGAGGGGCTTATCTTCCAGTGCCATATCATTATCTATCTGGTGCGCTTTTCCATAAGATTATCTTGGCAAAGATACTAGAGTGTGTTATGCCCAGGGAGACCTTAAAACTATGTATGGGACTGTTGGACGGACAGGGCCTGAGCTGGAGTGTCGGGACTCTGTAAGCCATGTTGGTTACTGGAGGTTGTGGACCATGTTAAAATGTGTTACGCCATTTTTATGTACATTTATAGACGCATAAAGGAAACCCAAGCAAGTCTGGTCTCAAAATGTGCCATTCTCCCATGGGAATCTTAATCAAGTGTTATACTGGGGTTCCCTGGGCATGCATATTTGAGGGGCCACGCTGTAGCTCCTACAAAGGTTGGTGAATGTAAGGGCTGATCAAAGACCTCCTGGGAAGCCTGGGAACTATGAGGAAATTGCTATCAGGTCACGTGGCTAGGGGGGAGGGAGGCTGAAGATGATTGGGTACTGTTGTACATAAATATGTTTGTGTACATCACAGAGTGGTTCAGTTCAAACTTAAATAAGCATTGTTTATGGTTTATTCTTGGTGGATAATAATTCTACACAAGGGACTGTCTGATACTTTGCCCCTAATCACTGTTTCCTGCACTTCCTGGATAACGGTGGAGGGTGTATGATGTGCTGGGTTCGTTCCTGCTAACAAGGATATTCCAAAAATAAAACCACGACCTACTTGGTGAGATTGTTTTAGGATTTTTCTGAGCCCAACAGAAGCAGTAGGATCATAAAAAAGTGGGTTGCCAGTTCATTTTCCATGTGGACCGCAATTTGTCTGACCTGTCTGCTATGACCTGCCCATCATGGTATAGCTCACAGCTCTATTGAACTACACAAGTCCGTTCACCACAACAATGTAGCAATCCGGAAGGAGGGAATACATATAAACACATATAATTCCATGCACTGCATTGCTGGAAGAGGTAGAGTGAAATACTCCTTTCGTACAGCAGCTTGCTGACATGCTAAAACTGGTGAAAATATTATTCATAAAATAGGTGTATGTTATAGAATACATTGTCACTTATTACTGTTATGTGCAATAGGGTGTATCTAGTCAGAGCTAAAATAAATTCAAACAGAAACCCTGCAATTAGAAATACTGCATTCTTTAATTTTAACATGATAATGTTGATGCAGACTTAATAAAAATGTGACTTAAATGTTACTTACAGTAAAATAAACTCTAATTATTATAGATGTTCATTGATGTCAATAATAATGCTAGATAAAGTATAGAATAAGCAATAATTTAACAAAATAACATATGTATAAAAAGTCAAGAATCAGGTAATTTGTCACTCCAGACTAGAGACATGGGCTGGGTAATATACAGATTTAAGGTGCTTTAACTATGTTACATAAATTATTTGTGTATCACATGAGCAGACAATATTTGATGAATTTCACATCTCCACAGTACAGAGACAAGACAAACCAGTGTATCCGTCAAGGATCAAAAGTATAGTACAATATAAAGAAATACTCTAGTAGACCTACCTGGTGCTAGAAAGGGTAAGATGAAATGATGAGGAGTACCGTCTGAGTTATGAGTTCCAGCTCTATTTAATCTATTCATGTAATGCTCACCATAATGTTATTTTAGATGCAAAACAATTGAAAATTGCAGTATATGAAAATAGCAGTGGAAAGTGTGTTGTGCAAAGTCGGCATGCATTTCAGCCATGCATATTAAATTCATTAATATTGGCAAGTTTACCTCAGTCACCTCTCAGCTCAGAAATTATTTCTTGATATTCAATGAGTGTGCGAGGATTGTGAATCTAAAATATTGTCTGTTGAAGGCAATTAATTACCAAGAACATTAACAATTATAATCATTAAAATATTCTTTCAGTCTATGACAGAACTTGCGTACCTACAAACCATTCTTAAAAAAGCCACGAGTAACGAATAGGGAATCCTTTTCCATCCCAGAATATTTGCAGAACCTTTGTACCATTTACATGACACTGTATGCCCTGATATGTCTCCCAAATGTCCAATACTGCTTTCCATGATGACACAAGCATATTCACTGCCTCCCAGTGCATTTCTTTCCACAGAAAACAGAATGTTTATGGGTAAATTTTCTTGTATATCCATTAGTTATATAAAATGAAACTTTGGTTTAAAAGGGAACACAGTCTAGAAAGAACAAAATTATAAAACAAAAAAGGAATGTAAGAAGGAAATACTCTGAAGAATATAACACAAACCTGATATTAAAAAGAAAGAAAATGACTTGGTTTACTTGTAAAAGTTCTGAAAAAATATATTATATTGACATTATAAGAGATGCATGATGCTAAATCAGTGGGTGGTATTAGAAAGATAAAATAAATGGAAAATGTATTTTTTCTCATCACTCTTCCAAAAAAAAGACTAAAATCTTCCATTACTAAGTATTATCTTTATATGCATATACACATATTACACAAATTTGTTGGTTAAGACCAGTTTTAGCGAATGGGTTAAATATTGTTTTTTCCTTTTATCAGAAGACATATGAGCAGCTAATGTAATAGACTAGTTAACTAACAACTAACATTGCTTTATATCACTTACAAGACACAGTGTACTTTTTTTTACATTCTAAATCTGAAGAGTTTACATTTTTAGCATTTTCTAAGCTTCCCTCTACCTTGGTTTGTTACAGATACAGATATTATCACACATTTCCGTTCAAGATGAAAAAGTGTGCACTAAACATAATTTTGATATAAGTTAGCTTTGTAAAACCTTGAGAAGATAGGTTTTTATATTTCTCTTCAAATTGCAAAAAAACATGAAAAAATCATAAACTGTTTGTGGGTCATTCCCAGTGGAGATAGTAAATTGGGATGTTTATACCGTTGAAAGATCCAAGCAGTTGAAAAAGCCTCACATTTTCGGCAGTGGAGAGGAGTTGGCTTAAACTATAGTGACTGGGGGCGTTAGCCAATAACCTACATTGACAATGAGTAATCCTATGACATAAACTACTACTCAGCACTCCATTGTTGTCTCACAAATGTTTGATTGGAAACTTAACCGACGGGTAGATTAGGAACTGTATGGAAGAGACAGTTCTTCCCTATCAGCCACTCAAATGACCACTGACTCAAAGAAATTTATAGTACCAGCATACATTTGAATGAAGTCATACAGTAGCAGGGGACCTTTCGGAGTACTCAGCAAATGTGTGTTACCTAAAGAGTTGCAAACAATGAGTGAGGCAAGAACCTCCTTCTACACTGAATATTAAACATTTAAAGTACAAATTTAATAATTCAATCCCAAACAGGCAAAGATAGATATGTAGATAGATGGATTCACAAGCCCAAACGCTATGTTTACACTTTGTTGGCCTATCATGCTATGAGCAGAAGTGACGATTTAAGATAAATTTCAAGCAATTCCTATGGTTTCCCTCTGATTAAAAGAAAACAGGAAGCCTAACTTCTATGTAACACGTTTGGTTAACAATGAAACTGAGCAAATCAATACTCATCAGGAAAATACTCCACTGGAAGGTGTTTCCTTAATGACATCATTCAAGCCATAGCTGGCTGCTTTTATTAACACGACACCTGTTTGTTAAATCCATTATAAGAATCACTGAACATAGTATTCCATCCAATTATGGGATCAGATACTGTACTGCACTTTTGTTACTTGTATGATGTTTAAATGATTTCCATTATACCTTTTGATGTAAAGAATTCTGGAATAAAATATCACTTTCCAGAATTCTGGAAGCCCTCTTCTACAGTATTTAAGATTTGGTTGTGATTCAATGTGAGCTGATATTAATCTGCATGCACGTAATTCAGCATTTTTGTTCAAAGATAAAGGCTTACGGTTCCACTTTTATTGGTTTCAAAGCCTTGGCGCTATATTAAAACAGTAACTCCAGCTTCTGCTTCCATATATTTGCCTGGTTACTCATCATTTTAAATGTAATCAGTGATCTTTTGAGGACCATAGATTTCTGGAAACATTCATATTCACTACTACCAAGAAACATAATAGAGAATTAAAAAAAAAAAACTCTAGTGAAATGTACAAAAAATTGCATCTGGTATATGAAATAATTTACATTTTATTATAATACACGTAAATTACTATATATCCCTGTTAAGAGATTGTATTTGTAGTTCATTTGAAAAGATAAGCATCAGGTTTGCAGTAAAATAAATTCTACTTCTGAAAACACAAAAAGATATAACACTCTTCTAGGAGCTGCATTTAATATGAGAGCTTCCTAAATTGCGAGGTGAGATTACTCTGATCCTAGGTTTCCTACAGAGTCTCAGATTTGAGAAATGTCTTCACACATTAGTTAATAGCCATCAAAGACTAACACTGGAACTGAAAAGGTTTCACCTCACTAGTGAGAAAGATCTGATTTAACGGACACTGGAAAGGCTTTTTTTTTTTCTTCATTGTCATCTGAAAATTATATTTAAAAAAAAAACAGTACTGTTTCATAAACTGGAATAAAATGCTTGCATAGATTGATAATTTTATTTTCGGTTGTCTTGTTCTGTCTCATGGTCTCTTTTCTTAACAACTGGGTGTTTTCTATGATTGCTTTGATTTGCTGGCTAGCAGACCATGTGGTTAGAAGTGACAATAAGGAATTGTGGGAGGAGGAGAAAACAGAAGAGCCATGACACAGAGTAGGACAACTGTGTTGTAAATTATCACCCTTTTGCATGGTTTTCATTTTTATACATTCAATGATAATTCAATTTAAAGAATACTATAATTCTCCAGCAATATTAAAATGTAAGTACTAAAAATCAGCAAAAACAACTTTCGCCACAGTTAATAAAAATAGTGAGAAAATCATTCCATTGGTGGAATTTAATAAAATGACTCTTGACTGGTTCAATTTGGCGGATCTCAATTAGGACCAGCATTAGCATTTTCATAAGGATTTTTAAAACAGGACCAGGCCAAGAATGATACACACTGTTAAAACTAATTCTAGGGAGAATGAAATGTAATATATTTTTTATTTTATTTTAATATTTCACTATAAAATGTGCAGTAAAAAGGATAAATAAAGGTTGCTTATCTTACTATAGGACTGTAGTATACTGTAAAACAGTGATGGATAACCTATTTCATTTGAATAGCCTCATATGTGGCCTGAAAAGGGACTCAATGTGCTGTAAACCTTTTTATTTTACCAAAAGCAAATGGATAAATCTGTTGTAGGAAAGAAATAGACTGGTATAACTAATGAGGAAAAGAAGTTAGGACTATAGTTGGGTATTTTTTCTAGTTTTAGAGAAATATAAATCAACTGTAAATTGTTGAGAGGCATGCTCTTCTACGCAAGAGAACAGGCTTGCAATTGTGTTGGAAGTGGTTGAGGGCCGTATGCGGCCTGATAGCCACTACCACTGTACATGGTCATGACTGACCTACTATAATGTATAAAATAATATAACAATTTCTGATATATGTAATAATCTTCATTTTGTATGCCTCAATCTGGCAACCAATACAATAAGCTAATTAACTAATAAACAGTAGGCTGATATCTGAAAAGTCGTTTTAAATGTATTTTAAAGGAGCTTATTTTACAAAGTATATTGTGCATTTATTGTAGCTGGAAATAATGTGAGGGAAACCACTCACAAACTAATGCTCCCTATAATAACATTTGTGGGCTGAAAAATGAGAGTAGACCTCTCCTATTACACTGAGAAAATGTATGCACTAATATTGCATCCTCCTTAATGGAAACACAGGGTCAGTGAGAACATTCTCCCATACAATTTTTTTCTTATAACTACATAGTTGACCTAAAGCAACCGCACATCTTTGCTGAGTCTTCTCCTTCCTGTGTGCTACAACTACATACTGCTCCCACTACAGGAAAAAAAAGGCCTGTTCATTCTTAATTGCTGATGGAAACACTGTCATATTTTCCACAAGCCAAGCTTGAAACCATTACTGTACCACCTTCATTAATTTTTCCACAACATTTTACAGAAATGTCAGGAAACAGCTGCCTCTGAACTATTTGGACTTAGCACCGGGGCAGTGGTTCTCTCAGGCTGTACGTTTGGTTTTCACAGTTATAATGAACGCTTCATTCCACTGCCCAGACAAGCTTGTTTTATATGCGCTCACTCAAGTCTTTTTCATATGGGATTTGCCTGCCCGGCTCTGGTGTCTCTGTGGTAGCAGAATTTGTAAGGATTTGGAACGGCATACTTCTAGGAAAAGATTGCTTCCTGCAGATTGCTCAGCTGTCTTTTTTGGATCCTGTTCAATGAAGTTCAAGATTTGCAGTGGAATAACATTTACCAGGCTAACGGTTAAAATCTCCTGCAAGAGCTGCATGTTCTCGTGTGCCTATTTACCTCTAATGGCTTACATATAAATATATGTTAGACCTTGTTTGATCTGTACAATGTGGGCTCAGTCTATCAAGCCACACATTGTATATTTTTTGGCAAAAACAAGTGGAACCGTGCACCTCCTGACTCTAAGTATGCAACCACTGAAATGTTATAACGGCATGCATCTGGCTTCTGGAGTTGCTGGCCCTGAGTTCATATAGTGACACTGCAGTAATACAGGGCTGGGACAGAGTACAACACTCTGCTCTGCACATGTTCTGTGTAAGAAAGACCCGCGCACACAAGTCATACCACTGCTCTTTTACATATACATCAACAAGTACTTAAAGGGACACTGAAAAAATATGTTTGAGTCTAGGAACAAATTAATCAGTAAAAACAAAACACACAGCCATTTTCAATTAGAAAAGCATAAGCTATCATGCATCTGCAGGAACCTGGAGGCATCCATGATACATGTGTTGTGTGTATGAGAGGGACATGTTTGAATCCATCCGGGCCAGTGAGGGAGTAGGGATATGGTGTCAATTTCAGTCTTACCCAGTGACCAAACAATTGATCCAGACTTCTACTTATTCTACGTATTCCCTCCTCCACCCCTTCCCTCCACTTATAAGTACAAACACACACCCAACATCCACCTCTCAGGAAGTGATGAAACAAACACTTAAAAAGAGTTTTCAAAAAAATCTGATTTTCTCACAAGAAAAGTATATCCATGGCTTAACTCAGCAAACAAATGTATTTGTTTCTTGAACGATAGTGGTCCTAAAATTCTATAGAAGCATAAAGTTTGACACAAATGAGGACAATTTGGCCTAGCCTTGCCATTTTACTTTTATTTATCTTCTTTAAAAGCTCAGTCCTTATCTGCTCCTAGGCCTTGTTCCATATTTCAATGTATCTGCATACTCATACAATGCATTTCTATATAGCTGATTAATTAACCATAAGCAGTTTATTGAATCCTTTGACATATTTGAATATTTCTATCATACTATATATATATTACAGTGTCACTGATTAAGTTTTATCTTGTAAATGCATCTTCTTTGCAATCTCTTAATAATTTGTATATCATTACAACTATGTAAAGTCTGGCATAGCACACATTTCCATATCTATCTATCTATCTATCTATCTATCTATCTATCTATCTATCTATCTATCTATCTATCTATATGTCTACACTGTTTTATGTTTAGCAAGCATGTGTGTGTGATTTATGTAATGGAATAAACTGATCTTATGAAAGCAAGATATGTCTGTGAGGGTAGCAGGTAGTCTATGATGCTCACTATTGGCTTTCCTTACACAGGCAGATAATAATAGTTAGTATTACTTTTTTTCATTAGCATTTCATACTATAGAACAGGGATAAGTAACATTGGTCCTGGATTCTTGTTACTTGAGGTGAGACAACCAGAATATCGGAGGCAGTGACTGACACACGTGTGTATAGAAAGGAAACACTACAATCCAGGACCATGTTCAGAGTTTAGGATTGATGCTATATGTGTAGATTGAAAGGTCTTCCCCCCTGTATACTGCATAACAATGCTGCTTACCTAATAAACACATGACACTAAGTGCTTATCATCTAAGTGTTATGAGAGGTGATATGCAATAATTTACAGAATAAATGTCAGCTTGTTATGAATCTGGCAAAGAAAGTAATGCATTTGCTGAGATGGAGCTGTAATCATTACAACTTCCTTGCGAAATCTAATTTATTTCCCCTAGGGTGCAATTATGTTGCAACCTTCACACATAAACTATGATTATGGTAGTTTATGAAGCATGCAAATATCAAATATTTGTCATTTGTGACAAAAGCAGAATTTAGAAAACGAGAAGCCTGTTCTAAATAAAAACATAGCTTTTACTGTGAATCCTCTATGAAGTGCTTTATGTTAAATATTTTATACTCCAAACAACGCTGAACACGAGTCGAGATTACAGACCTTTTCTGGATTGTAAATTACATTTACAACCTGAGCAGGCCGCTATCTTGCTAATAACCGCATGCCAGAATAAACAAAGCCTGGTTGTTGTGGCAACCACTGATATTGGATTCACATAAGACAATGATATTCTTTTGTTGGGCCAATTAACCAAGCGATCAGGGCCCTGTGTGTTGGGTATGATTGCCTTAATTTATGTCTATGCTGGCAGTGTCACAATAACAAGAGGAGGACTAAGGACACAGAGATCTGGGAAGTGGATGTATGATTACTGCTCTCTTGTACCAAAACAGTCACAAAATGGGAGGGTGACTGTTTCTTCTTTGCCTGCTTTATAGTAAAGAAAAACATACTTAATAATGCTTGAGATATTAGTATTTGTCATTTCCCCACTTCCTCGTATGCTCATGAGACATACAAACTGCACTGCCCCTAATGCATTGGAAAGGAAGTATTAATGTTATGGCTGCATCCATGCGCTAGCAGCATCTGATTTTCTTGTACAGATTTTCTGTCATAATGCTTTCATGCCCATGGCTTGTTGTTTAGTTGTTCAGTTGTAGTAACCCTAAGGATCCCAGAATTCCAGGCACATTTATCGTTATGTCTCCATAAGGTTATCTTGGCAAAGATACTGGTGTGGGTTGCAATTTTCTTCTCCAATGGATTACAATTTGTCTGACCTTTCTGCTATGACCTGCACATTTTGGGTGACCCTACATGTTATTTTCATAATCTCATTGAGGTACAAGCCCCTACACCACCACAAAATAGCAATCCAGAAGGGGGGCGTGGCTTACGCAGCTGCTAATATTATTACCGTAGTTTGGTGTTTTTTTAATAAGATTAAAGTGTTCATAGGTCATCTTAATATCCTAGAACTGTATATAGTTACATTTACAATTGACTGCATTTCTACTTTCTAAAAAAAATGACCATTATTAAGCCGAGTTATGCAAGATATAAGACTGTAAATATCGGACTCTAATATCCTTTGAATAAAGACAAGATTGCAAACAAATTGCCAAAGTTGAATACATGAGCTTTCAATCTTAAATATGTAAGGTCATTTGAAATACAAAAGTTAAAAAACTTTTCTAGGTACTTTTGGTGTCTACTAGAGCATGATATGTATGTGTGTCTATAAAGCTACACATTAATACATTATGGGCCTCATTCAAATCGGAGCCGTAAATCGTCCACAAATCTGCAATTTCATGGGATCGGGTTATGGCCCCATGTAGCGATACATCTACACTGCTATTCAATTGGGCGGTGCCGCAAGACTCCCCCCTTTACGGACGATCACAACCCATGCTATCAGCAGTAAGCATTTGCCGCGAGCACGTAACTTGGGTTTCAAGTCCGCAAACTCAGATAACTGTAAATGCAAATATAAATTCAAGACAGCACTGTAAATGATGGGGAACACAATGGATGACATGAGGATTAGCAAAACATTCTCAAGCTTGCACATCACCAAAATCGAATATTTTATTTCATGTTTAATTTTCGTCCAAAGTCCTATGGGCTTCAACTTCCAAGCACGTAGCTCGTTATTCAAGCCCATACAGGCTTGGAGGGTGAATGTGCTTCAAGCCTGTAGGACTTTACATGATGGTTGTGTCACGAAATTGAACATGAAATAAAGTATTTGTTTTGGACAATTTGCGAACTTGAGAATGTTGTGCTATTAATTCTAAGACCTAACATCACTTTCTCTTTTAATAAAAGTACAGGATGGCTTTTTTTATTTGCTTAATTAGAGCTACGATTTGTAAGTAAGCCCTTTGCGACACTTCCGTGGCCCAAGTAACCTGTGGTTCGATTTTAGTCATTTACGGACTTGAAGGAGGCTAATCCAACAGCTGACGGGGGTCTGACGTTGCACTTCAAGCTCCAAGCCCGTAGGACTTACATAATGGATAGAACACAAAATTTGAACATGAAATAAATTATTTTTATTTGCTGATTTGAGAGTATGGGAATGTTGTGCTATTAATTCTATGACCTAAAATCACTTGCACTTCTAATGAAAGTACAGGATGGCTTTATGTGCTTAATTAGTGATACGTTTTAGTAAGACCGCTGCTGGACCTCTTTGGTGTAAGTAAGCTGTGGTTCAATTTTATCGATTTACGGGCTTGACGGAAGGGTGACCGTACCAACTGAATAGTGAATTGGGATTTCCTGTGGCTGCAACTCTCCCGGCTCCACAAGATCAAAGGCTTTGACTGAAGTAAGCTGCAATTGAGCAAATGGCAAAGGGATCGCAGCTCGAGGCGAGTAACCCGGCCGGAGGCCGCACACATAAGCCAATTGAATAGCTAAGTAGCTTGCGGCCTCCCCTTGTGGCTAATTATGCCAAAAACTTAGCATTTGAATGAGGCCCTATGTTAGCGTCTCCATACACACTGGCAGCCAAAGCAATCTGCAGCAACAATTTTTAGTACAACTTTTCCATATTTAGAACAGACCAGTTCTGTGGTATTCAATGGACTCTTGAATGCCAAGCCACAGCTCTTAGGTGACCATCAGGATAATTTTAGAGAAGCTAAAAAATTCAATATTTTTAGTAATGATGTGCATTATTGTAATGCTTCACTTGTGAATGTCAAAATAAACCACAAAGGTAGGAGGGAGTCTGTTCCAGTCAGAAGTTGCCACATCATAAACCCAAGGAGAAGCAAAGTTAGCTCTAACTCGTTATAGAAAAGCCAACGCTTAGACTCATAAGTGGTATGAAAGGACACGTTTGTTTGGGAGAGGAAGTATGGAGAAGATGATGTGGAGCAAATCAGAAAATAATGGAACAATCTTTATGATGCAAACTCCACTGCAAATAAAAAGTCTGAAGGAGCACATACTCACTTAATTATCACAACAATGTATGGTACTAATGCCGGGTATCACCTGGTTTAAGACCAATGTTTCAGGGGAAAAAATCATGAATAATGTTTCCAAAACTTTCTGAGCAATGTAAACCTATTTAAGCTACAAGTGTATTGGTGGAAACCCAGGAATCAAAAACTATTTCTGTGTATCCCTCAAGCCAATCCACTCTGCTCCAAAATGGCTCTAACTTTTACCATGATTCCTAAACAGGCCACCTTGTTTAATAATCTTACCTAGAACTCATAACCCATTTTCAACAGCCTTATTCAGTTGTCACAAAGATTTCCAGAGAGTGGAACCTTTTGGAGTAATTGTTTGTGGAACCCATTTTATATAAAAAAAGAACCACAAGAAAGGAAACACTGTTTGGGAAGTAGTAGTATCCTAAATACAGTGAAGCTCAGGGATCAAATGCCTTATTTCTATTTGCAGTAGTATAGTATAGAGGAGTTCACAATACTGCTATGATATAGGCGGAAATAGTTGGACCACTCAAGTCAAAATAAACTGCTGCATGAGTATTTTATTTAGTGTTACACTTATTTTCGATATAAATACAACCTTTTTTTCTTGAATTAGATGATAAAATATTCTAAAAAATGGGAAGATTTGGTTTACAATTAAATGTGATTTATGGTAAACTGGTAAACTAATATCTTACAAGCAGGGTTCTCTGCTCAATCCAACATGACTGTGGAGAGAAACATATTCTAGAGAGGACAATTACATTATGCTAGCCTACCAATGATAGTATATAACATGATAAACATTAAACATACATACAAAATCACTCAAACACAATTGGATACATAGAATATTGAATTACATAGTACTATAGTAGACTCATAGTTAACCAGAATTCAAGCAACCAGAACTCTCAGGCAACCAAAATACTGTACTTTAAATACAAATTTAATTTTACAGTCTGCCATGCCACAAAATGCTTGCAGGCACCTAGATTACATCCACTGTAAGTGTCTGCAATTCAGCCAGTGCTGTGTTGGCGTTACATTCCCCCGGCACCGCACCCTCCAGCCCAACGTAACTGTGTGTAAGTGAGGAGTGAAAGCTGCTGCTAGAACAGCCCTCAATGACGAATATACTTAATCTAGGCCTCTTTTACTAGTAACTCTCAAGCTACCAGAAACGAAATTTTTCCGGCATCGACCAATCCCCGTGGGTGCAGGATAACCGAGAGTCTACTGTATAATGACATTATATGGTTTTACCAAACAGTGACTATTTGGATGACAACATATTAAAAAAGCTAAATTACCTTGAGGAGATGGTGGTATGAATCTTCGGTCAACGTGGTTATTTTTTATTTTTCTTCTGCACAAAACTCAATGATAACCTGTGTAGAAAAAAAAACATGGTTTTAGTTATTAAGCCTACACAATTAAGTATTAGATATAATGACAATGACACGTTTGGTTTGCTATCTTTATTTCAACCACCTCCACATGCTTCTCACTGCCTCCAGCTTCCTAAGGGCCATATCACATTGCACATTTATCTTCATACAGTAGGCTTCAACAGATATTTGTACACCAGTTGTATACAGCTATGCTGTTTTTATCTGTATCTGACCACATAACTACATATAATAGACCATAAAAGAAACACTGATTTATTTAAATAAAAAAATATTGCTTATTATCAAGTCTTAAAATGTAAATTCCCCATAAAGTTAAAACTAGAGAATATTAATTATGTATATAAAATGTATGGCATTTTTTCTATTGTGCCATTTAGTGACCCATATTTGGATAGATAGGGACCACCATTACAAGCAATATGTTCTATTTATTTCACTTAGAATGCAGCTCTATGTAATCTGATTGGGTAAAAAGATCAAGAGCCGATCAGGCTACAGCTCTAACCTGTGGCAGTTACATCCACTTTTCTGGGTTCTTCACTGGCTCATATCTCTTAACCTAAAGCAATACAATACAAATACTAAAGCTTATATTTAAGCTGTATTTGATATTATGTTTGATATGCTTTTGTACTTGTATTAAATCAAGTAGATGGTATTGACATAAATTATCATTCAATTTAGCCTCGAAATCTTGTACATTTCACTATATCGTTGTCCAATAGAACTTTTCCATTAGTTTGTTTAAAATCATAATAGCAGCACACAGACTATAAAAAATCACATTAAATGCTCTAGACATTACTATAGAAATGTAGCATTTGTAGGAACATATTTGCATACAGTATACTTAATAAAGAATAGGTATACCTATATTTCTGTAAAAACTAACCTACTTCCCTTACTCACTTAATAACAATAATGACAAAAATATATATAAAAAAAATCCATGCCTATAATCTGCATGCCTATAATTTAAATGCCAGGCTCCATACCAACTATTTACAGCACTAGGCCCAAACTCTAATCCATAACACATGTCTAAATCATATTATTTGGTATCAACAATAAAAAAAAGCATGCAATGATAATGTTTCACTAACCAGTACATGTAAACAGTGCTCGTACCCAGCATTTTAACATATAAGAAAACATATGTTTTGGCTTCAGACCCGAAGTCTTTGAAACATTATAAGACTTTCCAGGAATCTCATCTGGCTTCAGTCTTTACAGGACATTTCAGAAGTTTGGAATTATTACAACTGATTTCTTATTATCTCTACAATCCTAAACTGCCAAGAGAATCCCCCATCTTTGTGTGTTTTAGTTCTCCCCAGGCTGTCTGTGGATTTTCATGAAAAAGGAAAACAGTCCTAATTCTCATTCCAAATGTTTCATACAGACTTTATTTTTTTCCACTCTTATCTAGAGAATGTGCATATTTCCTGCAAACCAGGCTGTGGAAAGAAAGTGCAATTCTGCAAATCACCCCCACCCAATTTTAAATAAGCTGGCTAATAGGAATGTCTTACTTTTTCCCTAGAAATATGTATTTTTCTCTATTATCAGCTGAATATATGCTCCCCACTCACAGAATGAGCTATGTGTATAAATGAAAACTATCAGCTGGATGATACTTCATAATTAACATTAACATGGACAGGATTTGGCTTCAGACCATGGCCACTTGGAGGTAATCTTACAGCTGGAATATTCATACAACACATCAAAGACTTACACAGACCTGACACCTCACTTCTTTTGGATCCAAAGGATCTTCAGTTTTGGGAGGAAATACTGCACAAGATAACCATCAAGAACTTAAGTTTCTGTTAGGCAGATGAACGTTTCTGTCAGGCAGATGAAGGTTTAAGTTACAATGTATATAATCTTCAAAATTAAGTTTTTTTAAGGTATCATTCTCTATTTAAAGTGATAAGACCGAGTATAGATACATATATCCCCCAACAACAAAAAAATAATCACCATGCTTCGGCCAGTTATGAATTGGTACTATTTTTCTTGTCCATCTGCTTGTCTCTAGGCCTGGCATGGCGCCCTCCTGATTGTGTCACTGTGAGATGGGTAGTCAGTGGGATCCATTCAGCAGGATCAGTGATGTGCTACTGATCCACAAGGACACGTACTGCAACTACCCCTGATTTTCTCTAAAATATTTTTATACTCATGGCTTACACAGCTGCTAATGCTGTAAATTTGTTAAATACTTCAGAAACAGCTGTATTTTTTCTTGAACTACAGTGGCCTTTTAAATCGTTTTTGATAAAGACATGTGATTTTAGGAGATTAAAATCTGGTGGTTTCACTGTGATTGTTCATCGGGAAACATCTGCTTGTCCGCCTGATATGCAAAGTAACAATGTTTTAGCTCTTCTTCTATAGAGGGCAAGACCCATAACTCTCCTTCCTTTTTTGCTCTCACTCACATCAGACGTGTACATTTCTGACTACAGTGCCTCTCAAATGTATTCACCCCCCCCCCCCCTTGGCTTTTTACCTATTTTGTTACATTACAGCCTTAAGTTGGTGAAGTTAAATGAGAAAAATATATACATAATTTTTTTTTTAGAAAACTGAAAATTGGCATGTGTGTATGTATTCACCCCCTTTTTTATGAAGCCCCTTCAGAAGTCACATAAGTAGTGAAATGATGTCCACCTGAGTGCAATCTAAGTGTCACGTGATCTGTCATTACATATACACACCTTTTTTTGAAAGGCCCCAGAGGCTGCAACACCTAAGCAAGAGGCACCACTAACTAAACACTGCCATAAAGACCAAGGAACTCTCCAAACAAGTAAGGGACAATGTTGTTGAGAAGTACAAGTCAAGGTTAGGTTATAAAAAAATATCCTAATCTTTGATGATCCCCAGGAGCACCATCAAATCTATCATAACCAAATGGATAAACATGGCACAACAGCAAACCTGCCAAGAGATGGCCGCCGACCAAAACTCACGGACCGGGCAAGGAGGGCATTAATCAGAGAGGCAGCACAGAGACCTAAGGAAACCCTGGAGGAGCTGCAGAGTTCCACAGCAGAGACTGGAGTATCTGTACATAGGACAACAATAAGCCGTACGCTCCATAGAGTTGGGCTTTATGGCAGAGTGGCCAGAAGAAAGACATTACTTTCAGCAAAAAACAAAATGGCACACAAAATGTATGGAGGAAGGTGCTCTGGTCTGATGAGACTAAAATTTAACTTTTCGGCCATCAAAGAAAACGCTATGTCTGGCCCAAACCCAACACAACACATCACATCACCCAAAGAACACCATCCCCACAGTGAAACATGGTGGTGGCCGCATCATACTGTCGGAATGTTTTTCAGCACCTGGGGCTCGGAAACTGGTCAGAGTTGAGGGAAAGATGGATGGTGCTAAATACAGGCATATTCTTGAGACAAAACCTGCTCTCACATATTCTTGAGCAAAACCACTCTGTGCGTGATTTGAGGCTAGGACAGAGGTTCACCTTCCAGCAGGACAATGACCCCAAACACACTGCTAAAGCAACACTTGAGTGGTTTAAGGGGAAACATATAAATGTGGTGGAATGGCCTAGTCAAAGCCCAGACCTCAATCCAATCGAAAATCTGTGGTTAGACTTAAAGATTGCTGTTCACAAGCGCAAACCATCCAACTTGAAGTAGCTGGAGCAGTTTTGCAAGGAGGAATGGGCAAAAATCCCAGTGGTAAGATGTGGCAAGCTCATAGAGACTTATCCAAAGCAACTTGGAGCTGTGATTGCCGCAAAAGGTGGCTCTACAAAGTATTGACTTTATGGGGATGAATAGTTATGCACATTGACTTTTTCTGTTATTTTGTCCTATTTGTTGTTTGCTTCTCAATAAAATAAAAAAATAAAAAAGCATCTTCAAAGTTGTGGGCATGTTCTGTAAATTAAATGATGCAAATCCTCAAACAATCCGTGTTAATTCAAGGTTGTGATGCAACAAAACACAAAAAATGCCAAGGGGGGTGAATACTTTTGCTCAGGCACTGTATATACTTTTGGGCAATCCTTAATACAATATTTTAACAATTAATAAATCAGCAACTACCTAATGTCCCAGGGAGTTGTGTTCAGTAAAATGGTTTCATATAATAAGCTCTACCAAGGTCATTTCTATTTATATCATTTTAAATAAAAACACTTCAAAATTAGCAAAATGTTTTAGCACCAAAATAATACAGTCTCTAACATATTACCTTTTGTATGCAATTAAGCTGCTTTGGTTTCTGCTGATCAACTTCCAGAGGTGGAGTTTTTAAATATACCAAAAGTTAGGAATATGGCAAATTAGGAATGTGGCTTCAACAACTGCCTGTGGAATTATTACAAGAACACACACTCCAGTGAAAGTAATAGACATAGAGCCTCATTCAATTGAGACATCAGGAAATCCGGGCTTCGGAAATGGAGGCCGTAAGTTATTTTGTTATTCAATTGTTTTTTTTTTGCGGGCTCTGATCGTGTTACGGGCTCCGGCCTCCAATTCATTGCAATGGTTCACATCTCAAGTTAATGCCTCTCCAAGCCTTTGATCTTTTACGGCCGCAAGACTTCCGAAAGCTAAAATCGCAAATTGATATTCAATTTCTCCCATTCCCCCTCGCTAAGCAAGCCGTCATCGCCACAAATGGCAAAAGCCGATCCACAAGTTAAGGCTTCCAAGGAGGACTCACAACGGGCTTAAAGACATGCCCAGAGCACTTTAAATGCACATATACACAAACTACTGTACTTTTATTAAAAGGGAAAGTTTATGTTAGGTCTTAGAATTAATAGCCCAACATTCTCAAGCTCGCAAATCGGCCCACAAAAATACTTTATTTCATGTTTAGTTTACGTGTTATATCGATCCCGGCAATCAATGTGTTAATACATATAATGGAACTCGCATGTAATAGAATTTCACATTTACGGCTTTATCCATATTGCAATATCTCAGGAATGTGGGTCCGGTTGTAGCTCGTAATTGAAGCCTGTAGGACTTTGAAATCCAACCTCCATTTTTCATTGACGTAATGATGACTATCTGTGTTTCCATTGGCTATTTCTAACTCGGGAGTTAGGGCCTTAATTGATCATGTTCAAGCTCGCAAATGCTACATACAATAGTGCACATCGGAAACCATGCTATCGGGCCGGGACTTGTGGGCTTGGCCAAATAAATAGCACCATAAGTCGTGGACGCTGCGCGCCCGCAGCAGGCCACAGACATATGGCCTACATCCCAGAAGTTACGGCCTCCCAATTGAATGAGGCTCATAGTTAGCTGACAAATGGCAATAGATCCTCTCAATAATTGCATATAAAAAAATAAAAATGTAAAGGCAGCTTTTGTCCATCATCAAGTTTAGTTATTGAAAGAACCATCTAGAAAAAAAGATTACTTTTGCCCTTTCATGAAAAATAGGAATATACCACATCTTCCCACCATTGCAAATCTTGGTGAATTTAGCCCAGTGTGTCCACATTTGAGCACAGATTGTAGCAAGTTGAGCTCCTCCTTACTTCCTGTTTCTGGGTAAAAACAGGACTACACATCCCATGATTCTTTGATGCGCAAACTGGCTTTACAGATGGTTGCAATGTATTAGCTGCCTGTTATTGGCCAAAATGAATTATTAATTTTATGCTAATTTTAGCAGGGATCTCCACGTGTGTAAACTCACAAAATCAACTGCTTGCAAAGTCAAGAGATTTAGCAAACATCAGGGTGAGTTTGTTAATGTTTATTTTGATATTAAAAAAAATGTTTCATACACTACTTATTCTTCATAATAAGGGCCTCATTCAATTATGATGTGGCCGATTGAATAGGGCTCTATATAAGCACAGAGCATAACATGTAATTATTATGATCCATCTATGGGGTAGATGTAATATGTTATCTCAGGGGCTATGATGTGCTTTTTCACAGTACCCGTGATGTTTAGTACACCTAGTTGATCTTCGGCAAGTCTCTTTCATTTAGTTCTGAGTAATACACACCAACCAAAAAAGAAAAAAAACAAACAACCTATTTATTTCATAACGTGTCTTAAAAATATTGACTAGACAGACTCGCAAATTATTAAAAAACAGCATAAGTACCATCAATACACAGAACTCATAAGTAGATCATGCTGACAGGTAAATAATTCTGTTTTGACCCTATTTGCAAGCTTTTTTTTGTTGATAAATTCTATGTATCCAAAGGTGTTTAAAATCTTGCTACTCTTGCACCTACGCAATGCCTTAAAAGCGATGATTCACCCCTGGCGACAGTGCGCTGCGCTACACATCGCATCCAAGGTGCTAATCACTTTTCACTTAAAATAACATGAAACGCCAGACAAGTTGCTGTCACAGCACAAATGTGTTAATGAACTCTGAAAATCGAGGATGGCACTTCTGCAGTTCAGGAAGGCGTCTAAAATACATCATGATCACTGCAAGCAATTTGCAACATTGTTTTTGAAGTACGGATTGTACAAATTTAAAGCTTTATTATTACTAGATTATCTCCTCTCCAATCCATCTTAAATGCCTCTGCAAGGCTCATATATCTAACCAGCCATTTTTCATCCGTGGCCCCACTCTGCCAACTCCTTCACGGTCTTTCCATACCTGCAATAATAACACTGAAACCGCTTACATATCAGATCTAATCTCCACATATTCCCCTAACTGCCCCCACCATGCTTCCTATGACACATGTTTCTTGTTACCTGTCATCACCTCCTCTAGTCTCCAAGACATTTCAGACCCACCCTGTGGAAAGCTATCTGGTTCTCCCCTACTCTTCACATTTTCAAACACTCTTTGAAAACCCATCGATTCAAAGAAGCCACCAACTTGGTTGGATTCGAACAACACAGTGACCACTGTCATGTGCATGATCCTGCTGCATCACTGCACAACAGACAAACAACCCTTCCACTTTTGGGTCAAATACTCTTAACCTACTTAGACTGTAATCTCTTAAGAAAGTAGGACCCTCTCTGTCCCATAATATTTGTCTCATGTATTCCCTGTATCCATGTACTTAGCGCTAATAAAATATGATGGCCCTATACAAATAAACAATAATAATTATAGAATCTTTACAGCAACAGATAAACATGTGTTAAAGAGAAACATGAAAATAAAAAATATTCATGATTATGTATATATGTGTTAAAGGAAAAATACTAAAAGCTTGTTCATTTTTGTAAATAGCATTTACCTAGCCATTTTTTTAAACTAAATCATTTTTGAGATATACACCATTATCTCTGTGTGGATCACTGTCTTAACTTTTGTCAATGTGTTCTTTTTTGTTTCTTTGACAGAGTAACTGTCCTACTCCTGTGTTATTATGAAGATGAGACCCCTCCTCTAAAATATTAATAAGAAGTGCGGCATACACATTAGTACACTGAAGCACATTGAGACAACTGTGCATATTTCAAGAATGATTTAAAAAAAGACAAGCATATTAAATAACTAGTTATTAATTCAAAAAATTAAACATTTTAAATTTTTTCTTCAACAAAATGTGAGAGAACTTACGAGGAGGGGAAGGACACCATATGTGTATATTGACATTTTTTGATAAAACAAAGTAATCCCCACGCACACCACCCCAACAAATACCAGAGCTCTAATATCCATGCCATGTTGGGTATTTGTATGATACTGTCACAGGGTTGCCTGCTTAAGACTATTGGGTCTGCTCAAGTGCTTCTCAGATCATGAGTAATTTCAGTGCAATAATTAGTCAAGAGAAATGGGCGATGGTTCAATGAGAGAGATGTTGCCAACACAGGTGCAGAACACAGTTCATTTAAGTTCCCCTGAAAAAAAACCCTGGTGAAATATATCCTGTAGACATCCTGTTACAACATTGCTTTACCATTCTAATTCTAGAGTACATGATATTGGTAGAAAAGAACAATAAACTCTATAATACAGTATATTTTCTGTGGATAAACTGAATATTGTGAAGGTTAAAACATATACTTTTAAAACCTCTTTCTGACAAACTTTAAAAAGTCAGCACAAGCTGAATGATTGAACTCTGGGGAGAAATGATTTACAAATTCTGAGAGAGTGGTCATGACATTTGCAAAAGCTATGACCACTGGTTAATCTTAACCATTATATCACTTATTTTTCCATGAATAATGTATAATGTTTAAATCATGATTAACTGAATGCACAATAGAAAAACTGGCAATTATAGCTCTATAAACACAGTACATAGTAGTGTCGAGTAGCACTGTTTTTGGGTCGACCAGCCCCATCCAAGCCTTTCTGTCCGATTATAGGTAACAGTGTGAGTCGTCATTGGCTCCAACCTCTCTTAGCACACCCCGGACCTGCCTGTTTCTGGGCTTGTCTCATCTGCTGACAAGTGACTTACTAATACCCACAATAGACTCAGCGTTCATAACACGACTGCCAAATATTCGCTTTCAGACCGTGAAGGGATCTTTTTTATAAAATTCAAAACAAAATAATCTAGCGTTTCACATGGTACATTCTTATTCACCCAAAGAAATAATCCGTCTTTCAAATTTGAAACCGTATACTTTGAACATACAGAACGGGAAACATCTGCAATATAGATTGAGTAGCTGTTCCTCACTTTGTAAACCAAGCAAATACACACAGACTTTTTTCTGGGATATTTTAGATTTAAAAGTGTTTTATAAGGGTAACCTTCATTTTAACTAATTTATTGCTGGGTGACAGATATTCCCATGTAGGTGTCATGATATTTCACATTTATTAATGATGTGGTAGAAACAAAATCACCTCCATCACTGCTTTGCATTGACTACTTTTCTTTCAGGAACAACAGCTGCAACATATCTTATGTGGGTTTTTTTTAAGCAATTTAATATTTTTTTTCTGTTTAACATTAATGCTTTTTTTGTTCTATAAAAAAAGAAAATAATTTAACACAGTATAGGTTTTCACTTTTAAGAGTGAAACTCTATCATTTAAAAAGTAAATATTAGCCAAACTTATCATGGTGTTAATGCAAATAAGTCAATTTAGCATTCTATAAAGAGAAAATATAGTAAGCATTTTTTGGGTGGACAATAAGATATAATTCACTGGGTTTCATTTAAGGTGCAAAGTAGGTGTAGACAACAGCCATTGCAACCACAGTAACCCACTTTGCAGCACATAATAAGCTTAGTGGATTTTGGCCAATGTTACTTCATTAAAACCTACATCAGCCATATTGAATGTTTGCATTTCCTATTCTATCAGTCCACATATCAACAGCCTTATTAAATTGCAATTCTGCCAATTAAATAGGGCTCTATATAAGCACATAGCATATTTATTTTTACAGACGTTTTTAGTTAGTGAACTTCTATGCAAAAGCAAGGTCTTCACTAACTAAACACTTCTGTAAAAGAATATGCTCTGTGCTTATATAGAGCTCTATTCAATTGTTCGAATCGCAATTTAATAAGTCTGCAAATTATCATCGAAAATGCATCCCATTACTCATCCTTCAGCACCAAACCAGGTTATGGCATAATTAATAGTATTTAGAACTCCATAAAGCTTGTGTTCAAAAGCCACAAGTAAAGAAATATAATATATAACTATTTTACTACTGATTTCTAAAAAGATCATAAGCCAAACCTATACAAATCAACAATCTAGTTGTGTTCAAATACAATTTCTAGTTCTTATCATGTCTAATTTTCATATAAAAAGGCAGTTCAAATATTTCTTATTAGTGGGTGCATGACTGTGAACACATGACACGTGCTTTGCTTTTTAAGTGTAAAGCCTGTAATACCAATACTTTTACAGCAACCTTAATATAATGGAGTCGCTGTGTTACTGGATATAGCATCGCAGAGAACTTATGCAAAGCACTTTAAGGAAATGAGTCACTGGCATACAATGCACAGTAATTATATGCCTACGGAAAAGGCAGGACAAGTGACCTATAGTACAAGGAACACACACGCACACACACACATATATATGTATATACATATATATGTGTATATATATATATATATTTATATATATATATGTATATGATAGATAGATAAACAGTATATATAGATAAACAATATATATGTGTGCATTCCAAATTACCCAGTGTATGCAGGCTGATGTTATCCTTAGTACACTATCATGTAATCCATTTTCTCTCACAATACTGTATTTCTTATATTTCAAGCCTATGTGGAGGTATGCATTATTCTTATCTCCTGTGTCCAATAAATGGTGGTGTTACTACACATTAAACGCACACACATGTGCGCCTCACTTTACAACACCATCAGCTTAATTCAATTTGAGATCGTAAGTCCAAAAAAGTTGGACTTACGTTTACAGGCCTGCTTACACGCCGGTCGCGAGAATCGGAAACCATGCACTCGACAGTAGCATTTGCGGGCTTGAACATGATCGCGGACGCAAGCCTGTAACTCATGGTTCAAGCCTGTAAATGATGGGGAGCATAACATTCTCAAGCTTGCACATTGCCAAGTAAAATACTTTATTTCATGTTTAATCTCCGTCCAAAGTCCTACAGGCTTCAATGACCTCCATGCCCGTAACTCATTATTCAAACCCGTAAGACGTCAATGAAATATGGAGGTTGGATTCCAAAGCCCTATGGGCTTGGGGGTTGAAGCCTATAGGATTTTGGACGGAAATTAAACATGAAATGAAGTATTTTGAAAATGTTGTGCTTTTAATTCTAATGTCACCCATTGTGTTTCCCATCATTTACAGTGTTAGATTTAATTTATATTTGCTTTTAAAGTGCTTCGATTTGTCATTGAGCCCTTTGCCAGACCTCCTTGGCCCCAGTAACCTGTGGTTTGAGTTTAGCCATTTGAGCAATTGAATAGCGAATTGCAATTTTAGCGAGCGCAACTCTTGCGGCTGTGAAAGATCAAAGGCTTTGAGGGAAGTAACCTGTGATTTGACAAATAGCAGCTTGCAGCACGTAACTCGATCAGAGCCCACAAACGGAAGGCAATTGAATAGCAAAATAACTTGCGACATCCACCTGCGAGCCCGGATCTCAAAATCGCAGCAACTGAATGAGGCTGCATTTAAGCAGCAGCTTGGTGTAGAGACTAAAAAAGGTGAAACCCCCTGCTGACCAACAAAGGGATCCTATAAAACACCTGTATGTGACAAAAGCAGAACATAATTTGCAATCAACAGGTAATGACTGCAAAAAAAACCAAATCTGATTTGACAGGTATGTTATACTATGCACTTGTAAAAAACAACTGATCGTGTTTTTAACATTGAATATCATTTCAGAGAAAAATCCTTGTAGGGATGGAAAATAACTATAGTTTCTATAGAAACTCAATAGTGCAGTTGATGTAGAATATCCACAACATGTTAGCACCGCAGCACGTTTCCTACGGGATTGAAAGATATTCTATTGTAGTTCTGGTTCTGGTTCTATTGTCTAGTAATGAATACTGTACAATTAGGTTTAATAATGTTTTAATGGTTTTCAAAGCAGAACGCATTTGCATAAACTGTTTTTTTATTATTATTTATTTTATATATATATATATATATATATATATATATATATATATATAATATATATATATATATATATATATATATATATATATATATATATATATATATTAGTGCAAAAGCTGCTTGTCTGCCATAGGACAAAATTACCTTTGACAGTTTCTTCTTTCTATACTTCAGCAATCACAATTCTATATTAAATGTATTGATGCATCTGTTTCCAAATAACCTTTGATTAGTAATTTAGAACTATATTCTGCAAATTTGGCATATCAGCATCAAATATATTTCAGCTGCAAACATTCTTTACACTGATCTGTATTGTAAAATAATATTTTAATAAAATGGGTGAATTTTAGCCTTACAAATCTTTATCGGTTGAACAAAATATAAAATGTGACTACTTTGAAAAAAGAAGTGATAGGTCAGTGAAGTGACCTTGAACAACTAAAGCCTTTGAGTCCATGCAAGAACACAAAGCAACCAATTATTATTATTAAATACCATTTGTCCCTGGACATAGACTTATATAACATATAGACAGGTTGATTGAATCTGAAAGTAAACCATTTAGCTAATTTAATCTACTTCAAGCTAAGGCTTTATGTTAGAATTCTACTTATTATATTGATACTAGCGTATTGCCCGTCAAAAAATGACGGCAATGAGATGTGTATGTTTTAAAAGTTGTTTAGTTATTAATATACACATGGAATTGTAAGGTAGCTAATGTTGTTTTCTGTGTACTACTGAAATATAGAATACAAATTAATAAATTAATTTACGTATTTTTATGCATTGTGTTAAAGAGATGGCAATCTGTGTGGATGTTGCTGCAGCATTAGTGGTGTGGAGGTGCTGTGTAAGCGTGATGAACGTGTGCAGTGTAATAGTGTGAGTGCGCGAGACGAAACCGTTAACGTAGCTTTGTACTTCCGCATTATCCTAAAATGGTGGATAATGTGTGGTATGCGTCTTAGCGGATTATCGGTACGTGTTTTCTGTGGTTATAGTGCTGTAGCGTCGTTTTCGTTTTGTTCGTCCGCCATTTTTTCTGCGGCGCTCATTGCCAAAGTACTGCGGTTTAACGGTTCGCCTCGCTGCGCGAGGCTCGCCGGGCAATGATCGCCTGCATCGCTCATCGCTAAGCCCGCTAAAGTACTACGGGTACAGTAAATATGGTCAAACGGTGAAATGACGGTTAAATGTTGTGAAATTTGTTTGTCACACAACATGACGCTACATTTGTCCCTTTTATTTTTCTTAAAATAAATACAATTTTTTTTTTTTTTAATTTTAATTTTTGTAACTGTCAACTTATATTTCATCAAATGCGTTGGTTTAGGCGGTAGATCCGATGTTGCGCGAGACAAAGGCGCTAAATCTGTGTTAATGCGTAAATCTGTAATTGCGTTTCGTAAAATGTACTCGCTACTGTCTTTTTACTCATTGCGCTGTTCATCCGCATCCTTTATCTCGTTGTTTTTCAAACACATACGTCTGTGGCTGTGTTTTACGCAGTTCGTAGTAGTATAGCCTCGTTTTCATTTTTTTCGGTGGCCATTTTTTTCTCGCTTAGCTGGTGAAGTGAAATGAGAATATATATATATATATATATATATATAACTATTTTTTTAGAAATAAAAAAACAGAAAATTGGCATGTGCGTATGTATTCACTCCCTTTGTTATGAATCCCATAAAAAGCTCTGGTGCAACCAATTACCTTCCAAAGTCACATCATTAGTGAAATGATGTCCACCTGTTTGCAATCTAAGTGTCACATGATCTGTCATTACATATACACACCTTTTTTGAAAGACCCCAGAGGATGCAACACCTAAGCAAGAGGCACCACTAACCAAACACTGCCATGAAGACCAAGGAACTCTCCAAACAAGTAAGGGACAATGTTGTTGAGAAGTACAAGTCCCCAAGGAGAACCATCAAATATAATAACCAAATGGAAAGAACATGGCACAACAGCAAACCTGCCAAGAGACAGCCGCCCACCAAAACTCACGGACCGGGCAAGTAGGGCATTAAGCAGAGAGGCAGCACAGAGACCTAAGGTAACCCTGGAGGAGCTGCAGAGTTCCACAGCAGAGACTGGAGTATCTGTACATAGGACGACGATAAGCCGTACGCTCCATAGAGTTGGCCTTTATGGCAGAGTGGCCAGAAGAAAGCCATTACTTTCATCAAAAAACAAAATGGCACGTTTTGACTTTGTGAAAAGGCATGTGGGAGACTCCCAAAATGTATGGAGGAAGGTGCTCTGGTCTGATGAGACTAAAATTACATTTTTCGGCCATCAAAGCAAACGCTATGTATGGCGCAAACCCAACACATCACCCAAAGAACACCATCCCCACAGTGAAACATGGTGGTGGCAGCATCATGCTGTGGGGATGTTTTTCAGCAGCCGGGACTGGGAAACTGGTAAAAGTTGAGGGAAAGATGGATGGTGCTAAATACAGGGATATTCTTGAGCAAAACCTGTACCACTCTGTGTGTGATTTGAGGCTAGGACGGAGGTTCACCTTCCAGCAGGACAATGACCCCAAACACATTGCTAAAGCAACACTTGAGTGGTTTAAGGGGAAACATGTAAATGTGTTGGAATGGCGTAGTTAAAGCCCAGACCTCAATCCAATAGAAAATCTGTGGTCAGACTTAAAGATTGCTGTTCACAAGCGCAAACCATCCAACTTGAAGTAGCTGGAGCAGTTTTGCAAGGAGGAACTTGGAGCTGTGATTGCCACAAAAGGTGGCTCTATAAAGTATTGACTTTAGGGGGGTGAATAGTTATGCACATTGACTTTTTCTGTTATTTTGTTATTTTTTGTTGTTTACTTCACAATAAAAATAAAAAAAATCTTCAAAGTTGTGGGCATGTTCTGTAAATTAAATGATGCCAATCCTTAAACAATGCATGTTAATTCCAGGTTGTGAGGCAACAAGAATGTCAAGTGGGGGTGAATACTTTTGCAAGGCACTGTACATTATGTATGATAAATGTTATATATAAACCTTTAGGTTTACACTTTTAACAGGAGTCTGTAGTCACAAATGTTCTATTGTGCATTTAATAAAACAAGTTTGTTTTAGACATTTAAAAATGAATGTTTAGCAAAGAAACACTACACTGCACCAAAAAAAAAACAAAAAAACAGCTCGGAAACAAACTTGGGAGAAGCTTTGCAACTGCTGATAAGCAAATTAGCAATTTATGCTTAGCTAATAGTACATTTAAAAGGATGGCAATACACCTCAGCCATGTGAATATATAATAGATTCCTAAGGCATCATGTTACTCAGTATTATGAAATAAATCAGAACATGAGAAAGATCAAACAACCTGCAGTATCTCACTTTATTGTAATTTTGGTAAACTTTTGACCAGTGGTGGGAGCAGGAGGGCCAGGCAGTATGTGGCCCTCCGACACTTCCCATGCGGCCCCCAGCCTTTTCTCTGGAGAGGGAGAACATGTCTCTCTTCAACAATACACAGTCCATCAAATTTCTCCAAAACTAGCAAATATACCCAAATGTACTCCTATACCTCTGTTAGCAATGCATTCCTTCCCAATAGTGATTTTACTATTTTGCTTTGGGTAAAATGCAAAGGTTTAAAGCACTGTGAGGCCCTTTATGAGACATATGAGGCAGTTCAAAGAAAATGAGTTGCTTGTCACTGCTTTTAACATTTTTATATGCTTTGATTTTTTTTTTATAATTTAAATAATATCTCAGAAAACTTGCAAGGAATTTACCAATAGGAAGGCATTTTTCAATATACTAGTTACCTACATGCACAGGAAAGGGAACATGAATAAAGCTGAATGATTGAAGCTGCCACCAGAGGCTGCTTTGTATGCAGTTTCCGTTTGCAGATAATAATCCAACCAGCAGTGCCACACAAACAATAGGCCTCATGTAGAGCTCCTGTTTTACCTGACCTCACTTACACAGTTCAGGATTGATGAAGGGTCAGGAGGGCAGTAGACTTTGGGTGCACAACACTGAAACAACGTATTAAGCATGGCAACACGCCACATACTACAATAACAGAAACACTTCCTGGTGCTGTGAAGCAGGCCGATTCCTTCCCGTCACCTCGCCTGTAATCTGTAATTGGTAACTATGGGCATGACCTGCAGTAGTGTTTGCTCTGCTTTTTGATGCACAGTACCACAGATTCACCACAGTGCAGGGGAACCAAGCTCAGCTCTATCTATAATCCTCTATGTCTGCAACAGGACTTCTATACAAGAAATAAAAGAAACTAGACTAAGGCTGCCCATTTTTTCCTCTTGATTGCATCGTTCAGACTCTCTGTGACCTCATGGACCGAAACACACCAGGCACATATGTCCATGGTCATGCTGATCCACTTGGTTTTCATGGCAGAAATACTGGAGTCGGTTGCCAATTCCTTCTCCAGTGGGCCACAATATACAGCTTCTGGTATTCCTCGGTGGTCTCCCATCCAAGTATTAACCAGGCCCTGCCCTGCTTTGTTTCAGGGTGGTGTGAACTCTTGGTTCCCAGACTGGAATCAAACCCAGGTCACAGTGGTGAAAGCACCGAATCCTAATCAGTGAACTACCTGGGGCTGCCCATTACTGGTCTGCAATCATGATTAAAAAGCTAAGCTACATCAAAACAGGGCAAGGGACAAAAAATAGCTCAAATAAGACCATGTGGACTAATTAGATACTATTATATGGAATAGCACACTGACACATAAGGTGTAAGGATGTGGTTTATTTAGATTTTTATTAATCAAGGAAGCAAACTGACATTGAATTTAATTCACAGCTACAAATTTGGGTCTGATAGAAGAGTTACATCTTAATCTGTAGTGAGACACATGTTGAAATGCAGTAAACACCACACTGATGTGACCAATTTAAGAGAAACATTAACTGTCCTTGTGCATAATCCATCCTATGCTCTGCTTCAAAGCTAAAAGGAGCCATGTATAAAGTAGTTTTGGATTCAAGTGTGAAAATGTACTGAAGACTCATTTGCATGTCCCTGCCTAGTTTCCCAGAGTGCAGTGCAATAGCTGTATTTCTCAAAATTCTGAGTACTATTTAACTACTAATGTATGTATATATATATATATATATATATATATATATATATATATATATATATATTAAGGTACTGATGCTGCAATAAGACCATTGGAACTCAGTAAAATATTATGATTTTCTAGCTGATTTATCTATTACATCCATTTTGGGGGGGGTCTGGCCTAAATGCAAATGCAAAGAATGATTCAGCTGTAGAGAATGGCTCAGCTGCTTCAACTGAAATGCAGAATCCCTTAGTACCAGTGCTTTCAGTATCACTAATGGCAATGTAATAAATATATAAAATCCTAACATGTTGAACAAAAATCTAAACAAACACAGGGGTGTTTTCTCTATGAAAGACTAATTGTGCACAATTAACAAACCTATAATTTTTACTTTCTAAAAAAAATATTTGGCCCATTATCTAGGACATTTCTTCAAGAGAACATACTTTACAAATATTATTGGTTTAAGGTTGCCTGCTGCTTGTGATATGCTTCCTTGGAGAGGTAATGCAAAGCTTTCTATGTGTCAAGTGACCTTAGCTCCATGTCTAAATGATTCCTTGAGAAAGATGAATCTTGTCAGTGATCTACTGTCCTGTCCATTAGAATCAGTTTCAAACCTGGGAAACTTGGTTATCTCTTCTCAGAGCGTGTGATAGCTTCTCTAATCATGAAATGAGCCTGATGAATGGAACAGCAGCCCTATAAGAAGTGTGTACAGGCTGGGATTGTGTGTGTGCTCTCTCCATAATGTAACTGGTGTGGCCAGACGCCAAAGTCAGAATAATGTGTTGCATAATTTAACAGTGCAGAGGAAGGTCAGCAAGCAGGCTGCAATGGGTCTGCATCCTGTAAATATACAGAAGGGATAGCTAGTGCACTTGTACATGATTTCATTGTGCTGTTAACTATTGCATTTCCATATCAGTTTTGGAATGGATAACTAAATATTAAAGGATGTTTAAAGTGACTATGGATTGCAGGAGCAAAGCCTTTGTGGGCACATTTGCATGTCCCTGCCCAGGCTACCAGAATGCAGTGTAACTGTATTTTAAATGTGAACTGTATTTTAAATGTGAACACAAAGCTACTATATATATATATATATATATATATATATATATATATATATATATATATATACATGAATGCAATTTAAGCAGATGCATGTTTAGATTCTACGTAGTTATGTAGTCCTTGGTCCATTTCTCCCTTCCCTTCACTATTACCACACATATGTATAAAAGAAAATAGAACTTAGTATATTCTTTCCATCTTCACATACTATTCCATACCAGTACATATGCAACTTGAGGCAGGCTGGTGCCCCCTGAAGATGTGCTACCCTTGGCCTGGACTTGTTTGCCCTGGCAGAAACACACCACTGAGTTTATGGCCCTTTGAGTAGTAGGATTAGAAATATTCCAAGTAACTGGTAGACAGAAATGTGTAATTCCCCAACTTCCTGTGAATTATTTATTAAACATCTCAAGAGGCTGAGATGTGCATCCCTGTATTTACTTTGCATTAGTTTGTATGGGGAAAATTGAGATCACAGCCCTTCTCATTTCAGCCACTTGAGATACATAGGGCCTCATTCTATTAGCGGCCGCAAGGACCGGCCGCAAGCTATTCTGCTATTCTATTCCCCTCTGGCCGGGGGCTCCGGCAGGCTTGCTGCCGGTGCCTTGCTATCTCTTGCGGCCGCTCGCGCCAGAGGAAAGCTTTTGATCTAAAACGGCTGCAAGAGTTTCGGCCGTAAGAAATTCCTATTTGCAATTCAATTGCTCCGGGAAACCTCTCTGCAAGGCTAAAACCGAGCCGCAGCTTACTTGCAGGAAAGAGGTCCCGCTAGCACCAATTAAGCACATAAAATAGCTCAAATAAAGCCATCCTGCACTTTGAGAAGACTATAAAGGGATTTTAGGTGTTAGAAAAAATAGCACATAATTATCCTATACTCAAATCCGTAAAATATTTTATTTTTAATATCCGTAAAATATCCATGTAAAAAGTCGAGAGTGCTTGGAGCACCTCAGACCCGCCCACGCCGCATCTGGAAAATAAACAGTTAATTTGAACTCGGGTTTGGGCAGATGTGCAAGCTTGAGAGGGGGTTACTTTTAATCCTCATGTCCCCCAATATGATCCCTAGCATTTACAGAGCTGTACAGTGCAGGCTTGAATTTATTTTTGAGTTTTTAGATTTCACAGCTTACGGCCGGTTCCAAGATATGCGGCCGGCCGTAAGATGAGATCCTTGCGGGCCGTATAATAGAATCGCGAGTTAACAGAACCCCCGCAAGGAATCGCAGCCTTACGGCCGATTTACGGCCGCTAATAGAATGAGGCCCTTAGTAAATTTGGCCTGCAATTACAGGATAAGCAAACAAAAGCATAAGCATAAAGAAGTACTACTGAATTGTATGGACTGTATTGTTTAGAAGTGTACATGACATGCTCCTATACAGAACAGAGCCTTACAAGTTTTAAACAGCAGATAGAAAAAATATGAAGTCGCCATTCAGTCATTTCCAACTCTCTGTGACCAATACCCTCAGCTATATTAAAGTGCACTGCCAGGAATCAAAGCAATGTTAATATGGTCCTTTAAAAAGTTTGATAACATTGCTATAAAGTTGCTGCTAAACTGTCCTTCGCTTGGCAGAAAATGGTTTTAGTGTTAAAATATGAGGCAGGAGAATATTCTAAATATAACTAAAATTCAGATATAACAATCTCCGTATTCACCATCAATACCTGCTGAAAAATGCTTCCATAATTCATTTAACAAGAAAGCAAAGCACAACTTCACTCAGTTCCAACATAGAAATTCTATAGTAGACTTTAAAAATGAAACACTGAGTTATATATGTAATATAAACTATGAGCAGTTGTTTGTTGCTATACAGAGCCCGATTCAATTGAGCTTTCGCATGTTACTGTAGCCCGTAAGTGAGGCTGCAAGTTAATTTGCTATTCAATTGGCATCTTTTTGCGGGCTACAAACGAGTTACTAGTTACAACCTTGAAAAAAATGCAAAGTTAAACCCGTAAATTACAGCCTATCTAAGCCTTTGATCTTTCACTTTCGCAAGAGTTACGATGGCTAAAATCGCGATTCCATTGCTCAGTTTCCCCAAGCCCGCAAATATTTTCACACCCATAAATGGCAAAAGAAGCAGAAAATCTTACGAGTGCTAGAGAGGACTCGCAAGGGGGTTAAACACCTATTCATAGCACTGTAAATGCAAATAAAAAATCAATACTGCACTATAAGTAATGCGGAAAGTGATGATAGACATTAGAATGAATTGCACAACTGTCTCAAGCCCGCAAATCCGCAAGAAATTAAATGTATTTTTATGTTTCATTTCGGAGTTAATACATATCAGGCCATCCATATGGACTAGAACAGTACTGGCATCCATTTTCATAATTAATTGATCGACATGTAACCTTCATATTTTACTGCCGTAATAATGACAGTCTCATTTTCTACTGGCTAATTTGAAATAGGAGGTTACGGGCTTGTTAAATTGATCATGTTCCTGCCCTGATCTGCTACGAACCAGTGCATGGTTTACTGTTTCGGCTTTGGGACAGTAACTTGCGGACTTGAGCAATTGAATAGCATTACAATCAGAGACGAACAGGAGCCCGCAACACACCCAACGACATACGGCCTACAACGATCGAGTTGCGGGCTTTGAATTGAATCGGGTCTATTGTCCATAATGAAATAGTAGTGAAAATCACAAGCACCAGCACTAGACATATGAGTGCTATACAAATATACTGGTAATTGTATTCTCTTAATCTGATCTCCCTGAGTGAGATATTATAAAGTACATTTGCAAAGACAGCAATATTTTCTTTAAACAGTGGTATAAGCAGTTTCTTCAGTAAGAGCTTCTGGTAATATTGTCTGTGTATACACACGTGATCTCAGTAGGTGCCAGGCACACATTTAGAGCTTAGTGTTGGGCAGAAGAAATGCATGAACTATGGTAAATGCTGTATACAAGTAATCCTTAGGGGTGAGACACCAAAAGGGAGTAATATTGGAATAAGTTATTTCAAATGGGCCAGTGGAATTGTATCAAGTAAGAAGAATTTTCTTAGAAAGGATTGCTTCATGTACAAATATTCTTTTTTGAATAGTACATTGGCAGGCTAAGGCATACAGGAAGAGTCATTTGCTCAAACAACATACCTGTTTTATATGTTATCACTCTTCTGTATGCACAAATAGAACATATCGGCAAATATGTTCCTTTTAGTTTGACTATACTTATTGCATCATTAAGTAAACACTTTCCTTAGGCTTTCACCTCTGTCACCCCAAAATCAAGTTGTAGATCTATTCTGTTATGCTTAGTGCGGCCTCCAACCGATAGATGGCGCTGCCGATATCTTGCAACGCTGCTGATATGGGAGAGACGCTCTAAGCTTATAATGTTAGCCCAAACCTTGAACTAACCCTCACCCTAACCCTAACAGTTTATCTAAGCCTTGATGCTATGATGTGACACCAGAATATCGGCAGCGACATCTAGCTGATGCTCACCAACACTGCATGCTGCCTGTGCTGGGCTACCATAAGAGGATAGGTCCCAAGTTGTTTTTAGCTTACTCTTAAAAAAGCATGGCTATATGTTGTGTTATCCATTTTTTTCTAAAGTGAATAAATTATATGAAATGTCATGTTGCTGTTGCTGCATTTATATACAAATAAGCAACACATGCATATTGAATAGCTGCTTTGTTGTCTGTCTCTGCAGGGCCTAAATAAAGTCTCCCTATATTATCTGAAAGTGATACCCCTCTCCCACCATATCAAGCAGCCCGAACTGCACATTAGCATACTGAGACACATTAGCATACAGGAGACATGTTTCAGAAATGATTTACTGTAGAGAAAAACTGCCAGTACAATGTATACGCAGTTTTTAATGCTCTTTAAAATGAAATTACTTTCTGCTGAAGTTGCAGAGTTCCTTTAGAGATATTCCTATGCTCAGTTAATAAATGTGCGTTTTCCAGCCTGCGGATGATCAATATATCACATCAACACTTGTTATAAATACATGAGGGATTTTTTGGACTTTATTGTCCTTTAAAGCTACATTAGACTATGCATAATACACTTAATTAAAAAAATATTCAAAATTAAAGAACAATACTGTAACACAGCAACTGCACTGTAGAGGCCACCGTATTTCGATTTACTCCGTCCATTCATTTGAAATGAAGTCTAATAGCTTTTACATCTGAAAGTTAAAAAGGCTCATTCCTTTAGTAGCTTAAGTAACCAAATGGAATTTACTTGGCAAAATGACAACCACAAATGTTTTGTGATGAGGGTGTACTTAAACAATATAGACGGTTTCATTATATACATTAAAAGACCACATATGTGGTGAGGTAGAAAACACAACATGGTGTGAGGTGGGATAAAAGTTTTATGAGGAGTGAATAAACATATATTATGGTGAAAAAATCTCCATTAATGTGCAACGAAAATGCCACGGGAAGCATCAGAAACACAGTGAAATGAATAGAGATGACGGCTCCTATACAATCTGCTCTGAACCTGTATTATTATTGCTGCTGAGGGAACAAAATGAAGTCTAAATCTCCAAAGGACATTTTATTGAATATGTGCCTAAGCAAACTAGGCACTCTTTAAGTTAATACAGTCTCAAGTTTACCATAACATATATACTCTACTTTAATAGATAATGTATGTATAATAAATACTGACACTCATTTTTTTGGTCCTTTGTTAATATGTTTTTTTTTGTCTATTTCCAGGTTGTGGATGTTTGCATAGGCCCACTACACCCTGTCCTAGGACAGTTCATTTTTGGGGGTGAGCGAGGTTTCAAGTTATATACAGAAACAAATATGCTTTGTATGGGGTGCACAAACTGGATGGGCCTTTGTTGTTCAGTTGTGTCTGACTCTTCGTGAACCTATGGACCACGGCATGCCAGGCACATCTGTCAGCCACTGCCCCTCTGAGCGCTCTCACATGCATGTTCATTGCTTCATTTATCCATCTCTGCCGCACTCTTCTTCGTGTGACATCAGTCTTTACCAGCATCAGAGTCTTCTATAGGGAATCCAGGTTTTCATCATATGGAAAAAATATTTGCGCTTTAGCCTCATGATCATACCTTCCAGTGAACAGTTTGACTTGATTTCCTGTAGTATGGATTGATTGGATCTTCTAGCAGTGCAAGGGACTCTAAGAGGTTTTCGCCAGCACCACAATTTAAAGGTGTCAATTCTACAGAACTCAGCCTTCTTTACAGATGGGCCTAAAGCAGCAAAAAACTGAATATGTTCTTGAACATTTACTACAAATTCTCACTATCCCATTAGTTAAGCAATGGATAAACAGAAGAATATCAAATGCCATTTAATAACCCATCTAGAAGTCACATGGGGACAATAAGATCTGTCTGAATGTACATTGCCGGAGGCATTAGCACTACACACATAGTACAATGACACACATAGTACAATGACAGCAAACAATGTCATGTGCCAGAGCACAAAAAAATCTATCATGGTATACGTTAATTAGATAGGGAAAATGACATGAGCACAAAATGTGCTTTTTAAGGGCAAGTGGAAATGTCTCCCTGTCAATTTGTTTCACACCTTCCTGAGGGTAAAAAACAAAACTTGAGAAACCCTGTGTGTCACCAGTGGGAGAGGGGGGAGTTCCTTGTGACAGTCTATCGAGAAGAAAACATCATTCATTAGAAGCCAAATGGGTCAAATTCAATATTGTAGTACATGAAGTGATTTGAATAGTAAACATGTAATTTGCAACTGTATTTCTAAACAAAAATAATAGTTTATACCAGTGGTTCCCAAACCTCTCCTCAGGGCTCCCCAGACAGGTCGGGATTTCAATAGTGTGTGAACACTGGTGAGGAAATTAGTATTCAATAGGCCATGGATCCTCTAATTGCATCACCTGTGTTCACACGCTGTTACATTGAAATCCCAACCTGTCTGGGGAGCCCTGAGGAGAAGTTTGGGAACCACTTTATACAAATGTCAATATCTTTTTATACCGCCCTTATAAACAACCCTAAAGTAGTCACATATGAAATGCCTGATTTTCAAAATTGACAACACCGCTCAACTGCAAGATGCAAGAGTCTTTGCTCTATATATCTATTTTTTTAAATGTTGTCAAAGGATTTGACGTTAACACTATTGTCTTCAAAAACAATCAGAAATTAACAGAACTTGCCTGATAATACTTTAAATACTCTCTTAGTCTCATTAAAATGTAAATAACATATTCATCTCCTGCTTGACAAATTAAACCTTCCACTTCTTGGTATTGTTAATCTTTCCATCCAACTATATGACTAAAATAATACCAATAAATTGTTAATAAAAGAATAACACAATTTCTTTTAAAAAGTTCATACTGATCCAGTGAAAATCTACTTCAATGTACAGTGGACCCTCAGAACTCGACGCGTCTGGATGAGAACAAAAAACCTTTGTACTCATTGCGCTACATTGGTACTCAACATGCTTGCAAAAAAAACAATTTACATTACTGCTTATGGGAGTTTGGTACTCGTCATTTCGACACTCATCGCGCCTTCTGGAACCAATTAACAAGTACCAAGGGTGCATTGTATTTTATTGCTTCACTTGTATTTTATTTTTTCTTAGTCAGCAACTGGCTTTAAGTAATGAATCCTGCAGTTTTAAAGGGACATGAATCACAATTCTTTTTTAATGCATATATAAGAGCAAGCTTTAGACATTACCAGAGTTGCGTATTGCATGAAAAAAATATAAAAAATATTAAAATAGATAAAAATATTTAAACATCATTGAAACTAAATTAAATTGTACAGAGTATATGTACATCTGTAGATTTCAATGGCAGACAAGCATGACTCATACATCTATATTGCTGTTCATTCACTAGTAATGCATTTGAATTATTTTTTTTTGCTGCACTTGAGAAAAGAAAACACACCATTGTATATTATAAAATCCTTTAATTCAGAGGCAACTAAGAAAAAATATGTTTTCAATGTCCCTTTAAATTTAATCTGAACCTTTTATTTGTTTGCCTTGTGGGCAGTGAACGTTAATGAACATGAGAGAGATACAGGATATTAAACGAAGCCAAGGATAAAAAAAAACTGCAAGTGGTGTGTATTACGGCCTTGTGACGACGTAAGGATAGAGAGGTCATGTTGTGCTGCATGTAATATATCTTAAAGGTATATCTAAGTTTCCTTGTTCTTACCTTTCTCTAATCTAAGACCTGCTGCTTATATCAGAAACTCACATTACATTGAGTCATACTATGCATATACAGATTTATTTTATTTAAAAGGAAAACTTGTTTTCCACACTCCCAGAGCTGCTTACATAGGCACAGCATACCCACCAATAGAAACACTGCATTTGCGTATGGATTTTAACCCTAAACTAGCCTTCAAGCCAACAGCAGCACAACGCAGAGATCTACAGAGCAGTGTCTGGCTCCTGTTTCCTGTTGCTGGGTAAAAACATGACTACACAGCACATGATTCTTTGGTGCACAAACTGGCTTTATAGATTGATACAATGTATTAGCTGATTGTGATTGGCTAAAATTAATTATGATTTTTTTTTGTGCTAATTTTAGCAGGGATTTCAAGGTATGTTAACTCTCAAAATCAACTGCTAGCAAACATCAGAGTTGGTTAATTTATTTGGGTATTTTTTCATGCAAAAAATGTTTTCCTACACTACAGATGTACTCATAATCCATGAAACTTAAATATATCTTTATATACTCTTACCTTAGTAAGAGCTTTACTGAAATAACTAATAACACCTTTTTTACATATACATTTTATATATAAAATATGAGTGTGCATGTAGAAATCACACGGCTATTAACTAAGGCTTGTGCAAGCCCTACTTCGGTTTAAAGTTTAGATACATATTTATATATTATTTGTCTGTTAGCTTATTAACATGAATCTCACAAGAGAGGTCTGACTCACGGAGGCTTGTTAGACACATGCAAGATTACTGCGTGTGAAAAATTGAACTGAAAAAGAAAACCAAGGACAGAGGCCAAGATTCTCCACCCCAATGTACTCCAAAAAGTACAAAATGTATTTCATACTAGTTTCCATGGTGAGCACTAAAGCTCACACCAACCTGATAAACATAAAAGATACAATAGCAGCTATCAGACACAAATTATAATAATCATCATCATCACCTTAGAGCAAGGGTGGTCCAAGTGTCTCCATATAAAGTCAAGGTCCAGAGTCTTTATATATTTATGGATAGGCACACAAATATTTTAATAAAAGGACATTCAAAAGGGCATAGCGAGGAAAGGTACATATTGTAGGACTTATAGTTGAGCTTATAGGTTTTTAAAGCTTTAGCAATAAAAAGAATGAAACAGATGTGCAGAAGAAAAAGATGGGATCCAGGTCTACTATCGTCTACAGCACATAGTCCACAGATATAATATATACCTTGTCATAGTGAAGGGGCTTGTGTACCTCAATGAGGCTGTGAGCTATAACATGTAGGGTCACCCAAGATGGGCAGGCTGTGGCAGAGAGGTCAGACAAATTGCAGTCCACTGGAGAAGGAACTGGCAATCCACTCCAGTATCTTTGCCAAGAAAACCATATGGATAAGCACAACCAGAAACAAATGTGCTTGGTGTGCTGCGTCCATATGGTCACTGAGAGTCAGACACGACTGAAGCACTGAACAACTATATATATAAATGTACTATTTATATACTGTACTACTGTACGGTGGAGGCTTCTATCGCTCTTTTGCCTGCCATAAATTAAATGATTGTTGTGGTAAACTACCTCCCAACAATCTACTACACAAGCTAGTAACCTTGAAAGGGCTGTACATGGGTAGGTTTCCTGGCTTGTGTATAATCAATCCTTTGCTTAAAGCTGTGTAATAGAGCAGGCATATGCTTAAAGAAAGCCATGTTTAAAATGGTATTGGATTACAAGAACAAAGAATTTGTGGGCACATTTGCATGTTCCTGCCCAAGTTCCCAGGATGCAGTGTAAGAACTGTAAGTCCCAGAATTCTCAGCAGGAAACATTTTTTTTAACCTGTAGTAGACATACAAATATATTTATTTATTTACTATATATATATATATATATATATATATATATATATATATATATATATATATATATATATATATATATATATAGACACAAACATTAACTATGGGCTCTGCAGTGCACCCTTTCCCTCACTTCTCCCCTGAAGACCTGGCACAGGATAAATCACATGTTATGGACTCTGCTTTGTCCATTTTGGAAAGTGCTTTGTCCACTTAACTGACTGGTTACATGAAGCAAGCCATTAAAGGCATATGGAGGTTTCTGGATTTCACTAGGAATATAATATACTTTGTATCTATTTACTTTATTTTATTAAAACCTCTGTTTTTTTCTGCCTAAAATCATTCAAGTTGTGCTTGGGTTAGCCCTCTGCAGCTCATGAAGACACAGATTCTGAAGTGCAATGTTTCAAAATATCAGTGACCATCTCTCAGCAGCATGTTACAGAATGGTCACTGACTGGCCAGTATGAGATACTGCACAGCAATTAGTAGAGTCTGTGTCTTCATTAGCAGACGCAAGCAGGTACTATTTGTTTAATTTTAGGCAGTAAAAATAGAGCTTATAAGCACATCATAATAAAATAAAGTATGCAAGTAAATACATACAACAGAATTGTATTATATTCCTAGAGAAATCAAGAAACCTCTAATGTCCCTGTAAGGCCAAGAATCCCTGCACATTATACATGCAGCTTTTGCATCAAGTTATCATGCATTTAGTGCAGACCTGGGTATTGTGCGGCCCACGGGCCACATCAGGCCCTTTGGCTGTCCCTGTCCGGCCCACTACAGTGGCCTACAGTGGGATACAAATTTGTGTCATGTACAAAAAAACACTGCCAATTGTAAAAGGGTGGAATTTGTGAGCAGCAGTGTTGTGACTAACTGGGATGGATAGCATTCTGTAGATACTGCTCCTGGCAGCCTTCAGCCTATGGTTCGGCCCTCCACAACAGTCCGAGTTTCTCATGTAGCCCTTTTGGGAAATGAATTGCTCAGCCCTGATTTAGTACATATTCTGCCAAGCCCCAGTATAGGATGACAGGACTGTCAAAGCCATAGGTTACATATGTAGTTTGGAAGAGAACAGCAAGTACATGATAAAACCTTTAATATGCCACCTCTAAAATGCATTTCAAACAGAGAACTGAATGTAAGCACTCTGACTCACTGCCATTACCTGAGAAAACCCCAGGAAGTGGTTTAACATTAGACTCAAGATCAGACTTGCAAGAGTATGAGATCACGTCACACACACACTGCACTCTCCAAACTCACATGTGTTTCACACACACACATACACAACAATGACGCACACTGTAACAATACACACTTTGTCACTTTGTGAAGCTGGCAGAACATTCTCATATCTAACACATCAGGGAAATAATTTGCAACCTAGTGAGAGAGTAACTCGGGCATTAGACCAAAAGTTTAATGATTTACCATATTTTTATGATCTACCTCTAAAGGACCACCGCGCAATAAAAAAAAATATTTGAAAACTTTGTCTGACTCAGAGCATAATAAAGCAGTAAAAAGATCATACATCTAGTTTTTATTAGAAAAAAAATAAATGCTGATGACTCTGCAGGACACTGGAGAGATCGATAATACATAGGTGGAGTTGGGAGGGGAGTTTACTTTTCTGGAGAGTTAATGTTGCAGTGAATGATGCAAGGGGTCTGCTTCTGACTTATTTCAGTCTTAAGCAATTATATTTACAATGGCTGTCTATTCCCTTCTTTCCCAATGTTTTCTCCGAAACACACACAGTCATGATACAGCTCTCAGAAAGTGATGTAACAAAGACAACATTTATTAAAAGAGTCTTCAAAATTTCAGATTTTCCCAAAAAAAATTTATGCCCATGGCTTACATTTGGTACATACTGGTACATACAAACAAGTGCATTTATTCTTGAACTGCAGTGGTCCTTTAAAATACTTGTTCTTTACAAAAGGGATGTACAAGGAAGGAAATGTTTATAAAAAAATTACAATGGTTTTGCGGTAGTAAATATGGCACAAAATACATCAATAAAAAAGGGAGTTTCAAAATTGTATTTTTTTATTAACTTTTATTAATATAATTTTGTTTTAATGCAAAGAAAATATTTTTTGTGAGTACATTTCAAGGTACTTTAGTGTTAGTGCTACTTTATATTGGATCAGTACGTTATATTATATATATTACCGCTCTACCCATTAGTAGACAACATGAGTCGCTCTCAGGCTTCTCATATAGCCCCAGCTGAGCTGATTGGCTGAAATGTTCAAAACCCAAACTACACATGCTATCCTAAACTCTGACAGTTGCATTCATGTTCTGTCTTCTTCACCAACTCACATCACCAGACATACAGAGAGAGGTCTTTAAGCAATAAAATGCAAGTGTTAAAACATTCTCACATATATTTAACTTCTATAGATGTTCTCTTTCTTGTAAGGATAGCTTGTGTTTAGGTGAAACTTCCCCTTTAAGATTCATATTACACAAATATTTCAAATACTAATGTAGATCTCTAAGATATGTACAGATAAGGACAATGGCATTATTTTCTAGGAGGTTGTCCCCATCCAAGCTAGAGCTGACCCGTATGCATGTGATGTGTGGGCGCTCCCACTAAATGACTGGGTGACCCTTCAATCTGAGTTCTCTTTATAGTCAACAATTCATTAAATTTCTTGCTGTGTCTCAGTTCCTTTTTAATAAACAAACTTGAGAAGAGCAAATTGTCTGTGTCAGCCACTAGCCTCAAGATAACCAACAGTGAGACTGATGCTAAAACCACTGTGACATGGGACTGTGTTTTCACCAATTATATTGTATAATAAATAAAATTGACTATATATAACAAAGTTAAAAGAATAATATCACCAGTTAATTAGCAGTTGTTAAGATAATTATTATTATTTGTGCAGTTTTCTGCTCTCTTAATTTTACACTAGTGACTTGCCCGTTAAAAATGACGGCAATAAATTTGAAGCCTGGGCATGCTGTTTGCCACACAATGCGAGGCTCTCCCCCCTCTAACTTGCGGGCCTCACGATGAGCACTACTTCCGAGCCTTACTTTACTGGCCTCGCGATGAGCGTTTTTGGCCTTTGGCTTTCATTACGGGCCTCGTGATAATCGCCTTTGGCGCTCATTGCAATCCTCTCCCCCCCTCTACTTTATGGGCCTCTTTCCCCCTATACTCTCCCTCCCCTGTGTCTCTTTACCCTCACTCCCTCCCCAGTGTCTCTTTCCCTCCCCCTCCCTTATCATCCTCCTCATCCCCCCCCTCTACCTTTCCTGTGTCTCTGTTCTCCCCTCTCTCACCCCTGTGTAGCCTGGTGACGGTTAAGAGTTCGCGGCTTGAAAATAAAAATGGCGTCGGTTAACATTGAGTTGCGGGCTTGAAAAAAAAAATTTGGCCATTTTTTTTTCAAGGCCGCAACTCATTGTAAACCAATGCCAATTTTATTTTAAGACGTAACTCTTTTTTGCGGCTCTCCCACCCTCTACCTTGCTGGCAACTTTTCCAATTTATAGCGATTAAGTAATATTTTATGAAAAAACTGAGACTTATGTTTAGGATAGATGCCTGCTATCTTTTTTTCATTTTGTAGCAAGAGGTGCTATATATGTATTTAAAACATATGCAAATTGTCTAGTTTACTACTGTTAGAAAAAAACAAAAAAACATTACGCTGAATTGCACCATTGATTAGATTCACTTCAAATGGGCTGTAGGTCGCTATAAAGGGATGCAATGGCAATTTTCACCATAGCAAATAGACATTCACATGTTTCTGAGATCTGCAGTGCAGTATCTGTGATATTTAGTGAATCTGTGCATTAGAATACCGAGCAGTGTTATATGATTGGCGCAGATGATAACGGAAATCTAAACCGAGGCTCCTTTAAGATAAAGACTTGTAGCAGTAAAAGATACAATCTGTTATATAAGTGCAAGTGACATTTAGATGGTGTAGTCCAAGTCAATGTTCAAGTTGTCACCTATGCAAGTGTAAAACCTGGCACTATCGCGTACACAGTACTAAAATGTATGATACAACAGCAGTCAGGAAACTACATCGTATTTGGAAGTCTTGGAAGATAATATTGGACAAAATAATAGGAAATGACATAATATGTGGAGTGTTGTTAATTACTAGTACAAGTTGAAAGTGTAGGTGTGTCTAAAGATGGTTTCTCTGCTATGTATCCTACTATGGTTGAGAGCATTACATGACTATATGATCCCATACTGCAGTACAGCAATGCAGTGGAAAATAACCTCAGAGATAAAAAGTTGGCATGCATAAATAAACTACTGTTATTAAATGGTTATGGAAATCACCCAAATTGCTGTACATTATAAAATAGAGGATTCAAAATCACGTTGCTTATTTTTTTTTTTTTTAATTGATAAAGAAACTGCACACTTAATGAAGATAGTGGCATGGCAATACATGCAAAGAGTTGCGTCATGCAGCCAGCAAGTTAAGTGAATGAAGCTGTGCTGAGACAGCCCCTAGAAGAGACAATCTGCTGTGTCCAATAGAAGAGCTTTCTACGTGGCTATAACCTTTGCCAGCTCTGCTGGGTGATACAAAGTGTGATACTCTAAAGGTGGTTAGTAGCAGAATGAGGGACTGTCTGCGCTGCAGAGCCCATAGTTCCCTTATACAATTTATAATTTTTATTTGTTTGTTTTATCATTTGAACTCAATAAAAATAATACATGTTGAGCTATCACCAAGATTGGAATATAAGTGGTGATTAATGATGAAAGATGACTAATGATGAGGTTAATCACTTAAAAAAATAATAATAGGTAATTGGTTTTATTTGAAACTTTAGTCATCCTCAAGAAATAAGTGGAAACTTCTCATCTTGGCATACAATGAATTTCTGTCTGGTCCAGAAGAAGTTTTTATACTGACAGTTATATAAAACCAATACCAGTGGTTAAAGTAATGTACAGACACTACAAATGTAGCTAAAAAGCAGAATAATTAATTATGTCTCCATTAGTACAAATACATCTTTAAACCCAACAGCAGCCCCGTCTCCGGATTGAATACCCTCCAATTTCCAGCAGATGTTGACAATTTGCTGTGTGGGTCTAAGTCTGCTTAGAAGGAATGCAAATCTCTTGTAAGTAATACACCTCGGATTTTCCATTCCTGCTGTGCACACATCCTTTTATCAATTTTATACGAAAGAAGGAAATTCCTAAAAGCATTTACCATTGTCAAAGCAGCGCTTGATGTCATTTAAACAGCTGATGCATTAAGTTGTTGGAAAAAATTGTTCACGTCCTTTGGGAATGCTGTCTGCGGCACAGCTCGATCAACTACTAGTTCTAAAAACAAACTGTACTTTGAAAATCGCCCATATTAAAACAGACCCATTAATCATATTTCTTTTTGCTTACAAATGTTTCTGATTTAAGCATGCCTTTCCAATCATATGTTCTAGAGTCCAAGAGCTCTTTTACTGGAAAACCAAGGATCACAGTTAGGAAAAGCTATAAAATCTTAATGTAAGCTGTTACCAGGCCTTGGTGATGCAGGACACAGATGTGGTCTATGCTCTTGGACTGAGTGGTACTGCGACCAAGAACAGTATGTCATATTAAAGTTTATCAGTAGCATGAAGCTATATTCGACTAAACCTTTAAAGGTACAATAGAGTCCCAATTATATATATATACTTTAGATTGTAAGTGTGCAAATTTTCAATCTTGCACGGCGCTTTGGGCAAAGCGCTATGGAAACCGGATTCTAAGCGCAATTCTTTGCAATGTGTTATTATTGAATATGTCTTAATCTCTAAATTATGTATAGCGCTACGGAATATGTTGGCGCGTTACAAATAAACAATAATAATAATAACATGTATATATATATTTATTTTTTTTTCCTGCCCGAAAAATGTTAAAACCAAGGTATATCTTTGTAGACCCAAGCAGGAATTGTTCCACCCTATGGCAAAGCGCGTGGCATATCCACCATGCCATAACTATTTCACTATACACAAGACAACTGACAGATGCTGATTGGCTACCAAAACATTTGAGTAAAATTAACTATATTTGTGGTGGCCGAAGAACAATAAATGACCCCGTTCAGTATTTCGAAACATGTGTGGAATTGTAATGCAGGAAACAATGTGCGATTATTGGACTTTAAACATGTTTTTCATGCAGCAATTTTCAGTTTTTGTAAAACACAGCTTTAAATGCAAGACAGAAACACTGGCACTTTAATATCACCTTCTGAAAGACTGTATGAATGCTTGTCTTTGAAAGTCTCCAAGCTGAGGCTGAGATTTCCTCAATGGTAGTGGTTTGAATAATTTTTTTCTAGACCGCTTAAACACTGCTGATGTTCTCGGAAGCTCACTTAATGATATTTATAATGATATTTCTGTCTCTTTTTTTTTAAGACACCCTTCATTATTCAGAACTGGACAAATTCCATTACCCAGTTTGCATATCCTCTAAATTGTTTTGACCAATTTTTTATTATTAATAATGTTATCAGAACATCATTTAAAACATTGACTCAAACTTTGCTACTATAAGCATTTGATTTGGAGAGTGCATGCTATAGTTGCGGATGATGCTGATTGAGATCCTTCACCTTACTGTACTAATAAATTAGGTTATACCCAGACTCTAGTTTCTTATTATCACTTGAAATGTATAATTGTAGCTTCTGATTCACTCCACATAGAATAACAACAGCCAGATCAGATATTACAGATCAGTATGACTACTGTGTAGATTTAAATGGCTCTTAAATACTGTGCTATGTTGCCATATACAGCAGGTCAGCTAAGCTATTAAAATAATGACTATCATTATGGTTCATAAACATGTCAGAGCCTGGATAGAAAAAGGGGTTAACACTCCAAATCTAATTATCACCAATGAGTTCTCCCATTATTATAGGCAATGTTGTGCCAAGGTAATTAATTAGATGGCAGACGCAAAGTTCCAGCCAGCCATTTATGAATCATAGTATGACATGCGGACTCTAATGTTCTATCAAACTGACGGTATTATGTTGTTAGAGCAGCAACGCCTCCTGCCTTCCCATTCATCGACAGATGGCTGAGTAAAAACAAATCCATGCAGTTAGTACTTACAACTTAATGTTGCAGCTACTGGATTATATCTAGAAACGGAATTTAAAGATCTACTACAGTTCAAAACCAGTACTTGTTCTTGGACTATGTAACACTCTTACAACATTAGTAGCTGTAAAAGTAATGAAAATAAGTAGTGACATCTTTAATTTCCTGCCAGTGGTGCTCAGAACAATGAGAGAGGTGGGGAGGGGTATTGCAACGGACATTAGTCAGGTAAACTGTTAAATGTTACATTTTATTTTATGGTTAAAGCTTTAGTTTGCACATGCATTTTTATGTTGTTTAAAAGAATATCAAAGGTTTCAAGATTTTACAAGGTTTATAATATAACTAGCGAATTGCCCGTCAAAAAATGACAGCAATCAAATTGTAAGTGAGCTAATGCTGTTTGGTGTATAATAATAAAATAACTAATAGATTAATAAAGTAATATACTTTACCTATTTTAAAGTGATATATGCAGGAATCATAGTGTTGAAGAGCTGGCAATCAGTTTTGATGTTGCTGCAGCATTAGTGGTGTGGAGCTGCTGTGTAAGCGTGCAGAATGTGTGCAGTGTAATAGTGTGAGTGAGCGAAACGAAACCGTTAGCGTAGCTGTGTACTTCCGCATTGTATAAGTTATTGTTCTAAAATGGCGGCTAATGTGTGGTATGCGGCTGTGGCGGAATATCCATAGCTGTTTTGTGGTGTTCTGCGTGTTTCTGGTGGTGTTTTGCGTGTTTAGAGAGCTGTAGCCTCGTTTTCGTTTTGTTCGGCGGCCATTTTTTCTCTCACTTAGAGAATTTTTTAGTGTCTAAACTGTTTTATTTTGAGTTAAATTGAGGTGTAACTTCAGTTTTTGAGGTCCTGGATGCTCCATCTTGCTGTAGGTAAGCTTTTTATGTATGTGCTGTGTGTATGTATTGTGTTTTTCATTTTTTCATGTCCGCGGGTTGAGGGTGATTTTTGCGAGGTCGTAATTGGTCGTAACGTGTCTTGTACTTTTTTGCGAGGGCCGCAGTTGCTGGCAAGGAGTGCCTTTGGTGCTCCTTGCCATCAACTGCGGCCCTTGCTTTGCGAGGGCCGCGGGCTCGGGCTTGCAAGCGTGAGCAACGGCTCGTATGCTCACAAGTATATATGTGATTATTATTACATAATTATTACAGTTTTTTGTAAAACGCCAACATATTCCGTAGCGCGGAATATATTTACGTAGTTATTTACTTGTATTACTTTGAAAGTTCTGTTTTACTGTCTAAAATCAGACACATATTCCCAGTATGCGAATGTGCAGAGGGGAGGAGCATTTGAGAGATAACTGGATCACTCAATTTGACACCAACCCATTTCCCCAGCACATTCTTTGAAATAAGCAAGTTTGCATAAATAGATGCAAGTCTTACTCTCCAGAAATGTAAATGCTCCTCTCACACCACCTTCACCAAAGAATCAAGGATGCCTCCATGGACCAACATCGGTTTCAGCAAACCATTCGTATAGTTATTAATAGATTTAAAAAAATGATAAATAACACATTAGTAGCCCCATACTTGAATGAAGCACAATCTAATGCACAATACTGGAATGATTAGTAAGTGATGCTGTGAAATAAGCTTGCACCTTACAAAAGAGCACGACCATGGCAGTGGCAGTATTTTCTATAGTTATAACTTATTCATATAAACATGCTTTTCATGGCTCTAAGATTTTTCTTGCCGGCTCCTTGGTTTTAGATATTTTGTCCAACCCTGCCATTTAATCTTTGCTACATGCACAACATTTATGCAGAGATTTGAAAAGTTTGATTTATATGATTGAATATATATTTTTGTTAAAAAGTAAAAACATGAATTAATATTTAATATCTGCTTAAGTAATATAAAATATTGCACCATTTCAAATTGCAGATATTATTTACTATTTCAGAAACTGTAAAAATCTTTCGCCAAAATATTTTACCAGCTGAACCTGCAAATAAAAGTTGGTAAAAGAAGTTATATCAAAATGTAAATAACCAAAAACGTATCCAATGAGACATTTTGGAGTCACTTGAAGGGGAGAGACGATTTAAATAAAAATCTCATTACTTTCTGAGCAGGACCATAATCAGAAGTTTATAAAACAAGGGCTAAATACATGCTTTGTTTTTTTCTTGTTTGTTTTACCCCATTAAATTAATTTTCTGTTTCATCATCAATTAAATAAAAGTGTGAAACGTTCTTTAGGGGTGTTCATTCTAGATTTGGACAGTCATTGAAAAATAAGTTACCAAGGAATCTGACCGCATTAAGTCTTTTTCAACATTGAGGGTTCCTGACTAGTCCAGATTACTGTGGCAATCAACATGCAGCCAGTGACCACATACATCCCTCAAATTCTTGGCACCTCTTGGAAATAGAAAATTATCCACCACTGCATACAGTCCAATTTATATCCCTAAAATTGGCACATCGCTCTCTCCTCCCCCGTACTTGCTTTCTTTATCAACCAGCGGACATTGGCAAATTCATCTCTTGTGCTTCTGGCGCTGAAAAAAACTCTTGAAAATCTAGTAGTTCTCATAGTCCATATATTGTTGAAGCCAAGCTTTCATGCATTACCTTGCTGGCATGTGAAATGAAGGCACTTGTTCGATACTTGGAGAACTCTTTGGCACTGCCTTTTTGGGATTGAGATGTAGATTGACCTTTTCTAGTCTACTGGCCACTGTTGTTAACATAATGCAAGCATCAACTTTTAGGATTCAGCTGGAATTCCATCAACATCCGCAGTCTTGTAATCAACAAGACTTTCTTACAGCCCATCTTACTTCACTCTCCAAGATGTCTGGATCCAGCTCATTGCACAATCTATTGAGGTTTTCCATGCTGATAAAATACTTCCTGTTTAGATCATCTGTGTATTCCTGCCACCTCCCCTTTATCTGATGTGCTTCTGTTAAGTACCATATTTGTCTTTTATCACACCCACTTTGGCATGAAAGGTTCCTTTGATATCCCCAATTTTCTTGAAGAGATCTATTAAATGTTCCCATTTTAGAATATCTCCTTGTCTCTTCTTGCTATCCTCTGGAATTCTGCATTCAGTTGGACAAATATTTTCCTATCCATTACCTTTTGTTTTCCTTATTTTCTGAGCTACTTTCAAAGCCTAATCAAACAGCCAGTTTGACTTCTTACATTTCTTTCTTTTGGGGATATTCTTTGTTGTTGTTTTCTCGATAATGACACACAATTATGTCCAAGGTTCTTCAGACATTCTATCTGTTATGTCTAGTCCCTTTAATCTATTCTTTACCTCCATGGCATATTCAGAGGGGATATTATTTCTTTCATACTTGCTTGGTCTGATGATTTTGCCTCTTTTCTTTAATTTTATTATGAACTTTGCAATAAGAATCTCATGATCTAAACCACCATCATTTCCAGGTCTTGTTTTTACTCACTGTATAGAGCTCCTCCATCTTTGGCTGCAAAGAATATAGTCAATCTGATTTCTATATTGTCCAACGGGTGATGGCCATGTGTGGAGACCTCTCTGAGGCTACTGGAAGAGGGTGTTTACTATGACTATAAAATTATCTTGACAGAATTCTCTGTACTCCAAGGCCAAACTTGCCAGTATTTCCAGGTATCGTTTGGTTCCCCACTTTTGCATTACAATCGCCTAAGATGAGAGTCACATATTTTCTTAATGTTAAATCTAGGTTATGCTGAATATCCTTGTAGAACTGGACAGCTTCAGCCTATTCAGCATCCATGGTTGGAGCATAAACTTGGATCAGTGTCATGATAAATGGCTTGCCTTAAGCTTGAATTGAAATCAATCCGCCATTTACTGGGTTGTAACCGAGCACTGCTTTGGCCACCCTTTGATTGGGCTCCTCTTTCGGGGTCTTATGGTTATGTCTCTGGTTGTGTTTATCCATAAAGTTATCTTGGCAAGGATACTGGAGTGAGTTGTCACTTCCTTCTGCAGTGGACAGTGATTTGTTAGACCTCTCTGTTATGACCTACCCACCTTGCTTGACCTTACATGGTATAGCTCACTGCTTCAATGAGTCCACAAGCACCTTCACCACAACATGGTGGCGATCCAGAAAGGTGATGCTACAAAAGAAAATATCAAACTTGCAAAATCATCCCATGGAGCATGTCCATTGATGTGGAGAACTGAGAAACAACCAAGTACCAACAAGACTGATGCATAAAAGTAAACATTTCTTGTTCTTTTTAGCATTACATTTTCACAAGGAGATCTTTCAAAATCCAACTTCTATGTTTCTAGATTTGCAAAATATTATTTGTTTAGGCAGATTTCTGGTTAAATAAAGACAATATAACCTTATAAATTCATGTCACGATTAACACAATATGATTTATTTAGTGATTTGTCAAATATAAACCCATAATATCATCTATACATGTATATAGCAAGATGCTTTAGGAGAATAATAAAAAAAGTAATTACCTTTCCCTAAACAAGCCTAACATATCCTGCCTGGCCAAGCACAGCAGGACATTTCAGTTACAGAACTATTACATGTCTCCATCTACTACTAATACTGCTTTCAAAGTGACTGAATGTCTTAAATCATGTCGTCATTCACTCTATTTGCAATTTGCCTCAAGTAAGTATCCTGTTAGTCAGGTTGACGGTACTATTTATTAGTTTGTAAGTTGACGTGTCTATTGAAACAATTAACCCCCTCAATTATAGCTTTCCCAGTAGAAACAAACCACTTTCTGTAGTTTTTACTTTTCTTGTTTGGGGGTTTTAATATTTTTCAGCTCCTGAGAGAGCAAAAAGTACTCACTGATGCCCTGCACACCAACATATGCACTTGACCTCACCAATAATGGTTATTTCCAGTACTGTAGAAGGTCTTTACAGAGTTTTAATTACTGGACTTTTCAGGGGGGTTACCACCCCCATACCCCTGTTGCTACTTCTACTAGCATGCTCTGCACCTGTTTTAACCTACTGGCAGGTTGTTTTATACAAGAGTACAGTTTTCTTTCCCTGGTGGTCCAGTGGTTAGGATTATGTGTATTCATCACTGTGACCTGGGTTTGTTTCCAGCCAGGGAACCAAGCGGTCACATCACCCTGAAGACGAGCAGTGCTGGGCCTAGTTAGTACTTGGAGGTAAGACCACTTACGAATACCAGGAGCTGTATGCTATGGCCCACTGGAGAAGGAACTGGCAATCAACTCCAGTATCTCTGCCATGAAAACCACAGTGGATCAGAATGACCATGGAAATAAAGAAGTGCCTGGTGTGTTACAGTCCATGAGGTCAGGGATAGTCGGAAGCAACTGAATAATGCACAAAAAAATAAATAAAACTGTGTTCTTTAATTTTAGCAAAGAACATTGCTGGCAGAACATTTTGTAAATTCATTGCAATTCAGTGTACATTATTGTAGTCCTGAGTGCGATAACAGGAAAAAGATTCCACAACAAAACTACATGTGTAATATAATATTTGATTATAGTACATTAAAATGTATTTTCATCACATGTCCCATAATCCCAAATGATTGCAAACTCTCTTGAGTTATTAATAAATCTAAATCGCAATAATAACAAGAATAATTCATAATAATATGTTTTTATACTCAATTACATCAACCACAGGCAACTGTAACAAGTGAAAACTATGATTAGTCTATTTTTTTAACATTGACACGCAATGACCCCAGTTGCAAATGACAACTTGGTATCCATCTCACAGAAAAAAGCATGTCTAAGTTTAGAACAGAAACCAAAATATCCCCAAATTTTAACACTGAGTACAAAATAACACAGAGCACAAATATCTCAGTGAGGGGGTCGGAATATCTTGTGTCTATAAAATTATACCACACTTCCTCCAGCATAATACCACTTTATGAATGCTCCCCCCACTAAAACATGAATGTGTCAGATCCAGATGAATCAATGAGCCAACGAAACCAGGAATCCTTAAAGAGCCTTTTCTCTACAACTGGTAGTACTCGCGGCGTGACAACTCTCAAGGGTTTTGTGATTCACACCAGAAATCATAACATGTTTTCAAGGCACAGTGCCATGTCTGGAAGTATACAGTGCATTACAGAGAAGCCCATGTCTCTGCGCTACCGAGCAGAGTTACAAGACGTCTTGCTATATTCTGCAGCAAGTTTGTGTAATTTGGTATACAATTAAATGGATTCGCTATCCCTATACAGAACACAACCTTCAATTTAAAATTTGTCCTTTCCTTTGCAGTTTTTTGCACTGAAATGGTTAAAAGGACTCATCCCAACAAAATGCTTCTTAAATATAATTAAAATGTGTCTCTACATCGTACTAGCAATTTTTCTCTTCCATGAATCATTATTGAGATACTCTACACTGTTTGTGCTGTGTTGTTAAACTAATTTACAGTTCAAAATGCTATTTGGGCTTTATACGGGTGGGGGAGTGGTTCTAACAGCATAATAACACTGGGGGATTGGTTGTGCTTGCTTATATGTTTACAAGCACATCAAAGAAGCTAATTAGTAATAATGAGGCACATATTTGCATAATATTGCAGCATAAACAACGGTGAATATCTCAATAATGATTTATGGCTAATAACATTTACAGTCAATTTCTCAGTCTCTATTTAAGTTGGGGGTGTGAAAAAGTCCCCTTATTATTATTATTATCTTTATTTATATCGCGCCAACATATTCCGTAGCGCTGTACAGGGGTTGAGTACATAGCAGAAAACAAATTAAACACCTTGTAAAGAATGGAGGGCCCTGTTTTTGAGCATAAAATCAAATGTACATAGAGCTTGTTTCCAAGGCACTGACACAAGATTGAAAACTCGCAAACTTACAATCTAAAAAATTTAATTGTTAAATTGTTTTATATGCGTAAATACTTCACTGACTATGAGAAGGATTAGACATGTAAGAATAAATAGGCATAATCAATAAAATATATGTATCTGCCTCAAATAACTTACAAAACAGTTGCTTACACGTATAGCAGAGTGGCCTTGAATTTCTAGATGAATAATTCAAGAGTATTGCAGTATATAGTGATACCTTTTTTATTAAACAAATACTTTAGTTATGGTGACACACTTTCATTCTCTTAATCAAGTCAGAAGCAATACGGATTAATACTGCATTTAAAGATACACTGGAAGTCACTTACCCAAGGTCATACATAACTGACACTGAATCCCATATCTCCCACTTCAAAGACAAGACATATCAAGCTATATTTTTTTCCACACAGTAAATCCCAGCTTTGCAATAGACACGCAGTATATTCCCTTCTCGCCTTCCCTGCAATGGGTCTCTTCCCCTGCCTCTCCCCACAGCCACCCATTGAAAGTAATGACTCAGTACTACCTGCATTTTCCTGCACTGCAACCTTGTGTCTCCAGCCATTCAAAAAATGCAACAGTCTCAAAATTCCTGTTATTCATTCCCATGAGACAAAAAAAATCTAAACAGCAGCCGTGACTCCCATCAATCATAAGCCACTCACTGATACAGGGTGCAGGAGGAGACCTACTGATGTCAGCTAGTCACTAGAGAAAATACCCACTGATGACGCATATCCAGGATTAAAAATAGCTACAGGGCCCCCACAGGGATTCTTCAACAGACGCATTTAGATGCACTTACTAGAGACCTGGAGCTGCAATGTAGGCTAAACTTGCACAGCACACATACACTGCTGATAGGAGCCGCACACAATTATACAATGGTTTTTATTTACTATATACACCTAAATTATAGTATGAAAATGATCAAATCTACAATAATCTCAGCAATAGTTCTAGAAATTGGTTTCTATGTTGTTTACATATCATAGTCAAATATCAGTACAATGTAATGAATAAATGGTGGTTCTATTAAAAAAATATTATATGCATGTGTTTATAGATAAAAACATATAGAAATTAAAATAAATATAAAAAATATTCTATTTAATACTTAGACAAGAAAAATCACATAATCAAAATATGTACTGTATAAATATCTAGATAAATGTTTATTGCGTTAGACATCTATATGGATATAGAGCGATAGATAGAGACATACAGATAGTTAGACAGACAGGTAGATAGACAGACAGACAGGTTGATAGACAGACAGACAGGTAGACAGATAGACAGACAGATAGATAAATAGATAGATAGATAGATAGATAGATAGATAGATAGATAGATAGATAGATAGATAGATAGATAGAATGAGAGATATATAGAGGTTGATAGACAGACAGACAGGTAGACAGACAGATAAATAGATAGATAGATAGATAGATAGATAGATAGATAGATAGATAGATAGATAGATAGAATGAGAGATATATAGAGATAGACAGACAGATATATAGATATATAGATAGATAGAATGAGAGAGATAAAGAGATAGATAGATAGATAGATAGATAGATAGATAGATAGATAGAATGAGAGATATATAGAGATAGACAGACAGACAGATAGATAGATATATAGATAGATAGAATGAGAGAGAGATAAAGAGACAGATAGATAGATAGATAGATAGATAGATAGATAGATAGATAGATAGATAGATATTATAAAATAAACAAGTATAGTGATAATAAGGTATCCTGAATATAAGGAGCTAGATTTTTATGACTTTAATTTCTGGGGTGAAATCTGCCAAATACAATACTTTACACACCTGAAAATAAAATGGGGTTGCTATGTTATAAAAGGAACATGTTAAACATGCTTATTTACATATATATATATATATATATATATATATATATATATATATATATATATATTTGTGGGCACATTTGCATGTCCCAGTTCAACTTCCCAGAATGCAGTGTAATAACTGTTTTTCTTGGGATTCTGAGGTGGAAGCAGGTTTTTAAACTTGTTTTAGACATTCAGATGTGAACACAGATGTTCTATTTATTTACACTATATATATATTATAAAAAATGTTTTATTTCATACCAGCGTTGTTATGATTTTAGAAGTATCAGATGTTTAGGGCAAAATGTATCGTTCGTTAACCCTTTTGTATTCTAGGTGGCTCACTATAACACCAGCGACAGAAGGCGTTACAAACTGGTTCATGTTTAGAAGATCTGGTGAGAATCGTGCTTAAATCCCTGACACATTTTGTAAGCAGACACCACTTGAAAAAAGCCTCCAGAACATAATGGAGATTTAAAAGCAGATGATGTTTGACATAGTGTTGATGGCATTAAGACGTGATACTGAAAATATTTGTATTGTGACAGCTACAGAACTATTTAATTAAATTTAAAACAAATATGAAAACACAGATAATTATTTCAGTGCAGTAATGTGTCTACATGCATCATGTAGGCGACCTTAGACAATGAACTTGTTGCAATAGTAGGTTACTACCCTTTTCTGGTAAAATGTGTGCAAACAATCGCTACTATCATTCACCAATTAGCAACTGAATCAAGGAACCAGACAGAACTTATAGGGCCTCATTCAATTGCGCTTTGGCCAATTGAATATGGCTCTATATAAGCACACAGCATATTTTTTTTACAGAAGTTTTTAGTTAGTGAACTTCTATCCAAAAGCGAGGTCTTCACTAACTAAAAATTTCTGTAAAAAAATATGCTCTGTGCTTATATGGAGGCCTATTCAATTAACAGATCGCATTTGAATGAGGCCCATAGTGACTCACTTATGGAATATAAGGTATGCATTTAGAATATATGGCTAGTATGTTTCTTTCACTTAGTGAATAATTAAAAAGAAAATCAGAATTATATGTATCGAGATATAATTATACATTCCATAACACATATGTTAAAGCTAAAATTAGTGCAAAATGTGATTTTGTAACTCAGGACAACCTTGCACATTTGTATCCATCTTTTGAATACAACATTCCCATGCCCTGCATTATGGGTAAGATTCTTATTAACAGGGTAATAAGGCATTATGTATATATTTGCTTTAGATATTGTTGCAAAAGCATGTGGTGAGTAAAGCACAACTCTGAAAAAGTCCGCTTAAACAGTTCTTTTTTTCATAAATTCCAAAGAGCATGATTTAAACATTATCAAAGTTGTGTTTGGCATAAGAAAAACAGTTTTAAAAGTTATTAAAATTAACAGGGAATGCACAATACATACATATACATTTATATATTCATTGGCAGACAGTTATGACTCGTACATCTATATTACTGCTCATTGGCTGACAGGGGCAAGGCCCCTGATCAGTTAAACAATTAAATCTGTATTTTCCTACTTGTAGAGCATCATTTGAAAAAATAATACACACAGTGGTCATTATGAAATACCTACTTTCAGATGCAACAAAAGAAAAACATGTCCTTTTAAAGTTACAATAGTACAGAATGTACCATTCACTAAAGTGATAATAGTAATTATAATAGCAAAAAATATATATAAATACATTTAACACCATGCCGTCTAGTAATAACATCCATTTAAACCACTGTGGTGCTTATGCAATAGGTATTCATTTGTTTTTATGATTAGCAATAAATTCACCATTTGAAGAAAAATATTTCAAGGTAGCTTTTAAAACTTGTAAAGTTTAGTGTTAAAAGGCATATTTAAATTCCCTGGATTATGGATGCATTTGATAGAGGAGAACCAGTAGTGCTTAAAAAAAAATTGTATGAAAAAATACCAAACCAAACATTAACAAACTTACCCTGAAGTTTGCTAAATCTCTTGGGTTTGTAAGCAGTTGATTTTGTGAGTTAACAAACCTGGAAATCCCTGCTAAAATTAGCAGAATATTCATAATTTGTTTTGGCCAATCACAGACAGGTAATACATTGGATCAATCTGTAAAGCCAGTTTGTGCACCAAAGAATCATGGGATGTGTAGTCATGTTTTTACCTGGGAGCAGGAAGTAAGGAGGAGCCCAGACATTGCTGTGCGTATCTCTGCATTGAGCTGCTGCTGGCTTTAAGGTTAGTAAATCTGTACCCAAATTCACTGTTTCTATTGGTAGTTTTGCTGTGCCTATGTAAGTAGTTTTGGGGGTGTGGAAAACAAATGTTATTTAAAAAAAAAAAAAAAACTGTATGGCCCTCATTCAATTGCAATTTGGCCAATTGAATAGGGGTCTAAAAAAGCACATAACATATTTTTTTAAAGAAGTTTTTAGTTAGTAAACATATTTCCAAAAGCAAGATTTTCACTAACTAAAAACCTATTTAAAAAAAATATGTTATGTGCTTATTTAGAGCCCTATTCAATTGGCCAAATCGCAATTGAATGAGGGCCTATGTGTTTAGAATGATTCAATGCAATGTGTGTTTCTCATATAAGCAGCACGTGTTAGATTAGAAAAAGGTACCAAAACAGGGAAACGTAGGTATACCTTTAAGACTTCAGCAGGTATGCTTCTTTCACCCCTGGTCTGGTATCCATTGAGTAGAAAAAGATCCGCCCAAGAGGCTGTATGTACCTCACTACAGCTTCCAGTAGGACAACCTCCTGGTCAGATGAGGTGGGTAGAGGAAAGCAGCTCTTCCAGTACCCAAAAAAACATTTTAAGTTTTGAAAGCTACACTGAATTTATTATCTTCAAATACTGATATTAGTGCTAATTAGTCACTAAATAAACAAATTAAATACCATTACATGACCATTACACTGGCCCTTTAATCTTTAATATCTCATTATGAGTATGGGAGATCTATGGACTGCAGCCAACAGCCGCTGAATGACAAGTAAATATTACTTATCTAGCCTCTTTATATGGGTCAAAGTTAACAACCTCGGTGGAAGAAACAGAGAAAATCCTTTGCTTCTGTATGTTTCACTGCACGGCATGCCAAATCTCTAGCAAGTAACATAATCTTAAAGGTCCGCTTTAGTAGTCTTATAAAGGTCTCTTTAAAGAATAGTTAGGTGGGACCACATAAGTAAAAAAAAATGTTTTTTAAATGCTCTCCAAGGAGACATATTGTACTTGCAGTATGATAGTGGGAGGTGACTAGAAAGTGTATTTGTGTACATTGCTGGCAGCTCATGTTACACTATTGCCTTCTACTAATGTGTGTTTTACAGAATGGTGTAAAAAAAGTTTTAAATCCAGTACTCCTCCCTGGGTGGCGCCCACCTCTCAGACAATATATCATTCAGAGGGTGGAGAGATCTGGCACTTATACAGCCTAGGTACTTTAAAGTTAGCCTGCATATGTTATGAATACTGCACATATACCAGACATTACTGTCACTTCCAATGTGCCAAGCTGCCTTTTCCGTAAGTATTACAGTGTAAATCACTGTTTTCTACTGTGTCAAACATTTTAAAGGGATATGGAGGTCACATAATTGTTTGGCATGCTTTTAAAAGAGTTTTTTCTTTCATTAAAAAAGTACACTGCAAAGGCTGAATAACAGAATGTTTAATCACACTGCGAACTGTGCGACAATGGCAGGACCCCCATCTGACTCTAACTATGGTGTTTCAGGGAACTGTACCAGCTGAGTTATGGAAGGATCATTTACTCCCTTTTGACTGATTATATGAAGCAAACATACATTTCTTTGAAAAATTCCTGACAGTGCTGCAAAGCTCCATTTCCAGTGATTTTCTTTTTTACTTTTGAATCAATCGTTTTGTGCAAAATACTCTAGTAATGTACAGATCCTGCTGTTTTTAAGGCATGTTAGCAGGGACATAGATAGGGCTTCGGCTGCCCTAGGCCTATTCGGATTCTTGATATTTCTCTTTGCTATGTGCTCATTTTAAGATTACAATATAGAATGTGCCAGGTATGCCTACAGATATAAACATATACTCATTATCTATGGCACTGTACTGGCAACTTGAGTCAGTCTTCTGCTCCCCTTAAGATTTGCTGACCTAGACCTGGGATTCATTGACAGAAATATATGTGAGCTGCATGTCTCTTTAAGTAAAAGCAATAGTAAATGATTGTAATTAAACTGCATTCAATAACTAAAAGTCTGCATTAGTGTGATTTATTTTACTTATTTTATCCCTATACATTTTGCTTTGGAGTCTTTGCTGTCTCCTAAAACAGTAAGTGTATCCAGTATATATATATTCTATACATGTGTAATTGTGGCATGTGTTGAAAAAAAAAGTAGTTGCTGCATTGCAGTGCTTCAGATTACCACAGCTCTTATATACTTCGGGCCTATAGGCCTCTCCATGCTTGTCGGATAATGTTTGCACAAGATTTCAGGATAAAACAAACATAACCATAAATACAGCTAGCAGGAAGGAGTGTGTGACCAACTAGCCACAGACTAATTCTCTTTGTTGCTTTTCTTGCCTTCCTAAAAATGCAAGTGGTATTTATTTTTAGCACAAGTACTGTAAAAGTGGTTCATTTTTCTGTGTTCAGTACATGTTCTGCCAGCCTGCATTAGAGCTTGTTAAGTCTGTCCTTAAACACCCTCAGGATCGGAGGGTGAAAAATACTACAGGGTGCTGAATACTAAAGCAAGCACATTGGTATTGATAATAAAGTATATAAAAGTAACCTTCCTGGCACAAGAAGAAAAATGAAAAACAATATAACATCACCAAATTACCCTTATATGTGCATTACAACATGTTCAAGCATGTTGTAAAGTATGCTAGGGAAGCATTTCTTCCGAGAAAGAGAAGGATTAGTCCATACTTAGAAGACAGATTCAGAAGAAACAGGAAGAGGTACTACTCTATGTACAGTAAAAGGTAATGAAACTGTGTCTGAAGCAGACTTTCAGACTGGGTTATTTAATAATACCATTCCTTGCATAGATAAAGCCAAGACAAATACAACAAAATGTAATTTATCATTCTTATTATAGATGCCAAAGAGAATGCTTGGTTTCCCTAGCTCTGTATCAGGTTTAAGAAGCCTTAATGCAAAGCTATACACAGAGAGTGCATTTCCCTTTACTAAAGCTCTGTTGCATCGTTACATATAGCAAGAGAGTGGACAGATGCCCAATATCAGATTTTAAGATCGCCCACATTATAGGATGATATCTTTATTAGTGCAGATCTGATTGTATCAGTATTTTCACGGACCATCATTTTTTATGATAGTATAGAAATCATACATATCTCTGAGGTGTATAAAAGACTTGTTCTACATAAATATAAGTATTTTTACCTTGAAGATCCAACCATGTGAAGAATATCCATATAAAATGATAAAACTTGCCTTGTTTGCCAGTTAGAGAGCACAATATTTGCATAATGTTTTTTTCACTGACACTTAGAATTCAGAGATGTTATAATCGAAAATGTGAAAAAAGACAAGGCGTAGTGCATAATGTTTTATTTGCATAGTACAATATGACTTAGCAAGTACCGTATATACTTGAGTATAAGCCGAGTTTTTCAGCCCTTTTTTGAGGCTGAAAAAGCCCCCCTCGGCTTATACTCGAGTCACCCTGCTCCTGCTGCTCTCGCCCTCCGCTGTGTCTCCCCCCCTCCCCTGTGTCTCTCCCACCCTCTACCCTATTTCTCTTTCCCCCTTCCCCTGTGTCTCTTTCCATCCCCCTCCCTCCCTTGTGTCTCCTTCCCTCCAGTGTCTCCTTCCCTCCCTCTCCCTTTCCCCTCACTTACCCCCCTGTTCCTTTCCCCTCACTTACCCCCCCTCTCCCTTTCCCCTCACTTGCCTTCATCAGCTGCTCCTCTGCGCATCTTCTGGCTGTGTCGGGACCCGGCATATGCTAATGACGTCACATCACATGCGCGTCACGTTATTACCATATGCCGGGTCTCGACTCATCCTCCTCATCCTCCCTTCTAATTACCCCTTCCACTCTCTTTCCCCTCACTTACCTTCATCAGCTGCTCCTCTGCGCGTCTTCTGTCTGTGTCGGGACCCGGCATATGCAAATGACGTGACGCGCAGAGGAGCAGCTGATGAAGGTAAGTGAGGGTAAGGGAGAGGGGGGAGGTAAGTGAGGGGAAAGGGAGAGGAGGGGTAAGTGAGGGGAAAGGGGGGTAAGTGAGGGGAAAGGGAGAGGGGGGAGGTAAGTGAGGAGAAAGGGAGAGGAGGGGTAAGTGAGGGGAAAGGGAGAGGGGGGGTAAGTGAGGGGAAAGGGAGAGGGGGGTAAGAGAGGGCAAAGGGAGGGGGTAAGTGAGGGGAAAGGGAGAGGGGTGGTAATTGGAGAGGGTGAAGTGATGAGGAAGGAGGATGAGGAGGGAGGATGAGGAGGATGATAAGGGAGGGGGAGGTAAAGAGACACGAGAGGGAGGGAATGAGACACAGGGGAGGGAGAGAGGGGAAGAGACACAGTGGAGGGAGAGGGGGGGCACAAGAAAGGGGCATAGAGGGGAGGGAGAGGGGGGCACAAGAAAGGGGCACACAAGAGGGGGACACAGGGAGCAGTGCATTTCCCACCCTCGGCTTATACTCGAGTCACTAAGTTTACCCAGTATTTTGGGGTAAAATTGGTGCCTCGGCTTATACTAGGGTCGGCTTATACTCGAGTATATACGGTACTTTTAAAATGTACACTGTACCACTTACAGATGCTTATGTAACTCATGTATGTGAAATGCAATTATGTACTATCATATGCCTTTAAGAAATATATATTTAAAAAAAAAAAAAAAGGAATTCTGATATGTGCTGAAAAGATCAAAAGTCAATCAACCTACAGCTGCAGTTCTAAACTGTGATGGTTGCTTTATATTTTCTACATTCTTCTTTTATCTGCCATCAAATCTGCATTTTCACCTAACATGTAGCAATAAAAGGCAACGTGTGTTTGGGTGGAACTTCACCTTCAGACAAGTACTGCGCTTGAGATCAAATGCTTAGTACATGGGTAAAATAAATACATTATCATTGTTTCACCTATCTGTACCTCTACAGTAAAGCTTATAAACTGTGTTTTGCCAATGGAATAGAAAGCTGGACTGTGTCCTAAGCATTTCACTTTCATATAAGCAGAACATTATTTTCACAGGCTCATGTAGTGCATGCAAAGGCCTCAGTTGGTTTCAGGGCGAACATGATATACTGTATAATTTCCTGAAAAACAAAATGTTTTATAATTGTATTTCTAGTTGCAGCTACTTCCAACAGATTAGGAATCAAGGACAGAAGCACACATTTCTCACTGTGTGTAGGCCAATAAGGAACATTTTTTTTTGTTTGCTTTTTAAAGATATACAGTATTTGAGATTGAAGATAAAAACAGGCTGTACATTTAATGAATTAAAATGTTTTTTGTGCACTAAACTATAAGGCTACATTAATATTATTTTTATGTGTAACGCGCCAACATATTCGGTAGCGCTGTACAGGGGTTAAGTACATGGCAAAAACAAAATTAACACCTGGAGAACACTGTTTTTGAGCTTAAAATCAAGATTGAAACTCAGTAACTTAGGTGTGGTACAAGAGGGTGACAAATGCAAGATGGCGGTGTGAAAGCAATTTGTTTAGTCAAGTGGAGGTGTCTGTGTGTTGTACTGTAGATTGAAGATGTGTTATTAAGCTGCGAATTGCACAATTCTACATATTAAGGCTAAAGGTGATAAGATTTTTTAAACAGGTGTGTTTTTGTGATTTTTTAATGCAGTAAGATGGAGCGGGGCAGGGAGTTCCAGATAGTAGGGGCAGAACAAGAAAAGTCTTGAAGACGGAAGTGAGAGGAGGTGATGAGAGAGGAGGAAAGAAGAAGGTCATTAGCAGAACAAAGGGGGCGGTTGGGAGAGTATTTTAAAACAAGAGCAGAGATATAAGGGGGTGCTCTGTTGTTGAGGGCTTTTAATGTTAGGGTCATGATTTTAACTTTGATTCGGGAAGCTATGGGAAGCCAGTGGAGTGATTGACAGAGAGGAGCTGCAGACACTGAGCGTTTAGTATGGAAGATGAGTCTAGCGGAGGCGTTCATTATTCTCCATCTTGATGTATAAGAGGAAAAAATTTAAGTATATTTCCATAGTTATTGTTCTAAAGACTTACTTAAAACACTTACTTTAATTACATTTCTTAATTTAAATATAAATATAATGTATGATGGTAATATCTCCCCTTTATAGTGACCCTTTTTGAAATATGCATACTGCAGAGCTGTACTCAGAAAGCCTCCCTGCAACAAGGATCTCTCACATGCATCAGCAAGCTTATAATATGTACATCTACATTTGAAGACATATTAAAAGATTCACATTAGTCTCAAATTGTCTTGCCTCTATAAGGGCCCACGCTGCACAAATGTTTATTTAATTGATGTGGCTAATTTAGACCATATCCGCACATAGCTTGAGGTTTTACTTTTTTATGTATTAAAATAATAAGTAAATTGTTACCAAGACCACTAGTGACTGGTGAAACCCCTTTGACTGCTGGATTAAAAAAAAATCAGAAAATCAGAAAAAAAAGTTTTTGAGACAAAGATTCTTGAAAGACAATACAGCCAGATTAGTTCGATAATATAACATTTGAGTCTCTCTGTGAAATCTAGAATAAATTCTGACTTAAGTCGGCACTGACAAATCATTTTGACAGCAACTTGATTTTTGGGACTCCAAAGTAGCTCAAGCTTAGCTGAACCGTGCATAAATTAACACTTTCAACCTTATTCATCTGAGGACCAGCTGGTCACCTTTCAATACTCCTGGGGCCTGGCTTTGAGATCCAAAATATGTGATATTATATATGACAGTTAGTTTCCATCTAGTTCTGTGTAGATTTAAATAGAATATATTTTAACTGCCCATATATTCATCAATAATCAATCTATCAATATGACGAATGGTAACTGTATGTTTAAGAGCTGGGGTCTCTTTGTCCCTGAGGACCACCAGATAAGGTCTCCGGGAAAGGCACCGGTCCTAGGACAGACTGTTAAAAACACTGCGATTTGAAGAGACTGTGGAGAGGTTGATCAAGTTAAATTTGACCAAATTAGAGCTCCACATGAGTGGGAAATGGCTAGTTTGGCATTTCAGTTCTGGTATGTCCTTAGGAGCACTTACAATCTAATCTGAAATCTAATATGCAAAAATAATTTCTTCTTAGCAGTGGCATAAGTAAGCAACAGGATACACTAAACTGAGTGGGCATAAGGCATGTTCTCTTTTTTGTTTACTTTTCCTAAGATGTGAGTCCCTTGCTCAGTGTGCCCAAGGAGATCAAAAGTAGATACAAACTTTCTGTGTTTTCAAAGTCTCCACCCACCTAATGAAGTAGTCCACTGGAAACTAAAATGGCAGCTTTCACAGGAGCATAATTGCATTTATAAGCATTTATAAATAATATATTAGATGTATTTTTACATTATAAAAATGTGCTTATTTTCAAGTGTAGTTTTTTAATAGGAACTATTTTACATTTTAGATTAAAGTAGTCCTATAAGGTAGCTTCAACATTATACAAGAATTTTACAGTTACGTCCATATTGTTGTTGAGAAGTTCAATGGGATAGTAATAAGCAATCAGTGTAAGAATGGTTAATAAGAACAAGGAGACAATATTTATATTTGGCTCTAGTTACATTGTATGATAATGCTCTTGACTTATTCTGTGTCCCAAAAGATTTTGGATCAAACCTGTACATTGTTACAGCATATCAGAAAATTTAATGATAAAAATGATAATATTAATAATAGTTTATCTATTAGAGTCTCTGGACAATCACCATCCATCTCTCATATTACAAATCTTTCCAATTCTCACTATATTAGCTCTCACTATCCTGGCTCTTACAAAACTAGCAAGTTTACATCTTGTTAATCCATTCCAAAGGTGTCACAAGAATGTGTTGATGAATTTCATAACATCTTTTGATGAAGTGCCACAAAAAACAACTAAAGAGATTCATCCTACATAGGCAAAGAGACACATTTTTTAACATTCTTGTCTAGCCGTGAATTCAGTGTTGTGTTTATGCCTGTGTGCTGCATTTCGGATTACCCAAATGTATAATATTTTATTGCAAACAGGAACAAACTGTGCTCTACAGCTTTCAAATCAAAGGTTTATAGTTTCAAACACGTGGAAATACTAACATTCAATGTTATTGCTGGCCCAAAACACATCTTTAGATGTTTGTAATCATAATCAGGACTCATTTTTAAGGAACAATCTTCAACATGAGACAAAACCTTTTCCTTTAACAAGACACAGTGGGGGGAATGTATTAAGCATCTCAAGTGCATCTCACATCATCTCTTGATTTACTATATTCTATTTCCTATGGAGAAAAGCGCCCTTCTCACCTTATCTCAGTCCAACTCACCTGATCTTAGGTGAGAAAATGCTTAGCAAACTCACCCAAATGATTTAAACCAGGAGAGTTTACTTACATATTGCAGGTTAACAATTGGCCAATTGGAGAGGAGCTGGCCCAAATGTATGCTCATACAATGGGTTACATTCACAAGCTATGCAACATTTACCAAGTTCACTAAACTGATAACAAGTAAAATGTTTTAGTAGATCTATAAAGGTGATAAAGCCATGAATATAGAAAGCATAATTGTTTTCCTGTGTGGATACTATCACTTACTATTCACACTCATTCATAAATACATACATTCCTGTCTGAACTGTTCTATATGAAAAAATACATAGGAGATAATTTACTAAGCACTTTCTCACTATAGATAAGGTGACAGAAAGTGAGAAGACTATTTTCCCCATAGAAAATAGTACATAGTAGATCAGGATATACCGTATTTATCGGCATATAACATGCACCGGCGTATAACACGCACCTCATCTTAAGAAGGAAATTTCAGGAAAAAAAAATTCAAATAAAGAACTTTGAAGCAAAATCCTCAACCTCAACCTTCCTCCTCATCCTCCCTCCTCAAACCCCCCATCCTCAACCCCCTCCTCCACCCCTCCATCCTCAACCCCCTCCTCCACCCCCCATCCTCATCCTCCTTCCTCAACCCCCCTCCTCAACCTCAACCCCCCTTCTCAACCTCCCTCCTCATCCTCAACTCCCCTCCTGATCCTCAACCTCCCTCCTCATCCTTCACCTCTCCTCATCCTCAACCCCCCTCCTCATCCTCAACCTCCCTCCTCATCCTCAACCCCCTCCTCATCCTCAACCCCCCTCCTCATCCTCAACCTCCCTCCTCATCCTCAACCCCCTCCTCATCCTCAACCCCCCTCCTCAGACTCAACCTCCATCCTCAACCTCAACTCCCTCCTCAACCTCCCTCCTCATCCTCCCTCCTCAACCCCCCATCCTCAAACCCCCTCAACCCCCCCATCCTCATCCTCCTTCCTCAACCCCCCCTCCTCAACCTCAACCCCCCCTCCTCAACCTCAACCCCCTCCTCATCCTCCCTCCTCAACCCCCCCATCCTCAACCTCCCTCCTCAACCCCCCATCCTCAAACCCCCTCAACACCCCTCCTCAACTCCCTCAACCCCCCTATCCTCAACCTCCCTCCTCAACCCCCCCTCCTAAACCCCCCATCCTCAAACCCCCTCAACCCCCCTCCTCAACCCACCCCATCCTCATCCTCCTCCCTCAACCCCCCTATCCTAAACCCCCTCCTCAACCTCCCTCCACCCGGTATATGCTAATGACGTGGCGCGCATGTGACGTCACATGCGTGCCGGGTCAAGGAGCGGAGCAGAAGCAGGTAAGTGAGGGGGAGGTATTTAGGTGGGTTTAGATTGAGGAGGGGGGTTAAGGATGAGGAGGAGGGGTAGAATGAGGAGGGGGGGTTAGAATGCGGAGGGTGGTTTAGAATGAGGAGGGAGGTTGAGGATGAGGAGGGAGGTTGAGGATGAGGTGGAGGGAATATCGGCGTATAACACGCACCTATCATTTGCTCCCTATTTTCAGGGAGAAAAAGTGCGTGTTATACGCCGATAAATACGGTAATGTGAAATGCACTTGAGGTGCTTAGTGCATTTCCCCATAGTGTTTATTTACCCCTAAATTATGTATCCATAAAATTTACCTAATAAATAATTGCTACTACTTACCAGGAAATATAGATAATATTGCATCTCCCCTCAAAATCTACAACTACAATTGTATTCTTATCTATTTCTATGATAGCTATAAATCACTTTATTTTTCACTACACAAATCAGTAATTCCTATGTATATAAGGACTCATAATTTGCACTGGAAACATATAAATAAAATTAGCTACTAACAGGAGGATTCAGAATTTTCCTCCCATTTTCTGCTTGCTAGAAATTGAATTAATTTGAACTGTCTGGATTTAGTTTGTGCCTCATTTTGTTAATGTGATTATTTTTTCTGATTGTTACACAGAGGTCATATCCTGACAGTAATACAGTAAAGCCTTTATCGTATGTGGTTCCCTATACACCTGATCTTCAAGGTTTACAGTATTTGCTCATGATTGTTACTACAGTGAAAGGTCTGTGATCTTGAACGCAGCGGAAATGGGGAATTCCAGTGAATCAAATCTGCAGATTAACAGTTTGTGTTTCCCAAGTCTATTAAAGGGACATGGAACACAACTGTTGTTTTTGCATGATACTACCAGCTAATGCAGAGAGCATACTTTAGTCTGCAGATCTCACTGAATGACAAAGGGCAAGTCCCCAGTTAAACAGCTTTGAGATCTTTATCTGAAAACAGAAAATACACTGTGATACATTATCAAAAAAAAACTCTTCCCGATGCAACTAAGACAAAATTGTATACCCATATCCCTTTAAGGGTTATCTTTATCTTAAAGAAGTAAGTATAATGGGAAAAGTGTTGTAAGAAAGTCAAATAAGTACAACCTTAATTTCATTAACTGTTATATGTTATGTTTTGCAGAATACATTAAGCTTTGCAGTGACTGCAAATAACTTTTCAGAAACCTTTAAGAGAGGTATGTAGGACATTAATAGGCTTGAGAGAGTAAACTGGTTTAATAGAGGCAACAGAAATCTCATCAGCACCTAAAGACCCCTCCCCACAACCAAATTAGAATCAGATATTGCAATGGAATAATTGCATATACAAACTATTAATTAAAAGCTATCAGCCTTGTTAAATTGCGATTTGGCCAATTGAATAGGGCTCTATATAAGCACAGAGCATATGTTATTTTACAGAAGTTTTAGTTAGTGAGCTTCTATCCAAAAGCAAGGTCTTCACTAACTAAAAACTTCTGGAAAAAAAATATGCTCTGTGCTTATATAGAGCCCTGTTCCATTGGCCGAATTGCAATTTAATAAGGCTGTATATTTGAAAATCGCTTGCAGTTATCGAACGTCACTTTAAAAAAAAATCAGAGGTGGACAAAACCAGACATTAAGACTATTCAAAGAGATGTAGTATACTTCTAAAAAATATTTAGGTGTTGGAAGGAAAAATAAAAACAGGAGAAGGCAGGATTCCCATACTCTTAGGATTTTTCCACCAATGTAAAATTTGTTCTTAAACTGAGCTTGCCGGATAATTAAAGTGATGAATAATGAAGAATTTACTGAGTTTCTTTCTTTATTGTGAATTTTTAAACACGTATACAAAAAAAACCTTAAACAATAATATACATGGCAGTTAAGATGAAGGTGCTTGACTATGAATGATACTTTTTACTATCACTGTAAAATGAATATCGTTTGTCAGTGTTAATGAAGGCCTAAAAACGGGTCTTGTGCAATACCACTGATTATACTGTAAAAGCCCTGGTACAAATATGCCGACATTGACATGTTCTTGTTGCATAACTAAATTATCACTTAGCATTGCCACATAACATTACTCTCAACTCTATTACCTTGTTTAATCAAAATGTGATGCAAACTATAGCATCATGTAGTGTGAGAAATAAGCTGTACGATTTGGCAACAGTTTAATAAGTGAGCTACTGATAATGTTCACTAAACAGTTCTTACTCATGAGAACGTTCACAGTAAATTTTATTGCCATTGACTCACAATCTCCTACACAAGTATTCAATCTGCAATTTTTATTTTCAAATAGAAATATACCTCATTTAGTTGAAATTAACATTAGCAGAATCCACAAAACTGAATTATCACTGTTGTTTTTCTTAATTTTTTGTAATTAAATGTTCCTATTGCTCAACACTGATGAGCGTTTCAGTGCTTTAAAATAAATACTATGTTAACATCTTTTTTTCTAACTTCAGGTAAATGATATTCTGGGGAGAGGAACACAGGCCCCAAAAAGTCTGGAGAGATCAAGTTTTAAAGGGATTTATGTATCCCTTTAAAAGGCCACTGCAGTTTTAGAAACACAATCTAAAATAAACTAGCATATTACCTGCTATAGAAGACATTTCTAGAGTATTACTTTGCTAGTGGCTCCATGCTTCTGTACTGAGTCTCTACAACTCTGCTTGGCGTTCTAGAGCCTGAGGTCGTGTTTTCCGCTAACTAGTAGGGGACAGGTAGGTTTTTGGCTCCACTTGTGAGTTCAATTCTTAGCACTTGAAACATCCCTGGACATCAATTAAAATGTACGGGTTCAATATAAAACGAGCATCCTTCTTTCCTGCTCTGTGCAACTACCCTCACGCACTGAACACAGAAAGGATAAAGCATATCAGCCTCCATTGACTGATAAAACAAAGAATGCTACTGTGATCATTTATGGCTATGAAGTCTGAAACACTCAATCCACATTTATATCACTATAATAACATGGCTACCTACCATGGAGGCCTTATGTAAGTGCGCCAGGTGACAAATAGTAGCAGAGCATCATCCTTCACTGAACACTGGAACGCTTAAGTTCTGTTAATCTACACTAAAATGTGCTGGTATGATGATAAAGCTTCTGGACCTGAGCACAGAAGACTATTGGCTCACGTTATCTTTAGACCTCCAACACTTAATTGCCTTATTTTAGTGCCTTTTACTCCAAAACATTCTGGAAACTCACAACTAAATGGTGGATCGAAATCCAACTGCTAATACAATTATATCATCCAATAAGAAGTCATTATTAAATATCTGTTAATATGTTGAATAATGGATGTAGTGTGCATAACAAAAGTATGCAAAGCACCTCACAGAAAGAAGAAAACGTCCACCCCAAGATGTCAAGTCTTTAGGTGTAATGCTAAAATAAACCAAATGGGAGAGGGATGTGCATTAGTTTAGTAATTTACTAGACATTCAGTCTAGCTCTATGGTTTTCCAAGCAACTGGTCTGCTGCTCTAAGAGGAAACGGTAGAAGGGAAAAAGTTGAAGATTATATTCTAGTTATCAATTATACATTTATTAATGTAGCATCCAAGAAATTCAGAAGTCTCCCACAACAGATTATCACATTATATTACATTACAAAAACAGGAAGAACAAAATAAGACAATAAAGTAAGATAAGAAAGCTTTGCCAACTAGAGCAGTGGTGTTGAATATGAAAGACTGCCAACATTTTATAATCTCTTAGATGAGTTCATCTGTTCCACCCATTTTGCTTGAGGGCTGGGGTTAGTAACCATTGATCTAGAAAATGTTACAATCTACAGGCATAATATATATTACTGAATAAATCTACATAATGTCAAAAATGCTATAAAAGTAAATAAAAGTGAAGTTCCTATATAATAAATGTATAACTAAAATGGTTTACTAAGTAACAAAGGAATATGTTGATGTGTTAGAAATAAAGGATAAGAAGAAGAAGAATGGGGATTGTTTGTAATATATTCGCATTACTTAAATTACGAAGAATATGCCCCTGATGCAGAAATTATTGCGTAAAGTCACAACATCAGGGCAGGATTTGTGGATATCTCTATTTGAATGTGTTTTCATTTGTGACTCAATGAATCTGACTGAAACACCTGTGTTCAAGTAAGGATCTCTTCAAATCCTGGCCTGTCGGTGTGCCTTGAGAATCAGGATTGAGAAATACTAATCCAGTTTACTCAAAAAAACACCATGTTCTGAGATCTTGCAGCTGACAAATAATTGGGTGGGACACAAAATGATAAACCTGTCCAGATTACAAGCCATGCAAGGACATAACACATCCTTGAATTACATTATTGTTGTTGGCACGAATCTTAATGAACAAGGAGGTTAAACATACAGTGTGAAATGTTTCACAGCGGAAGGTGTTACTATTCCTACATTTTCACACAACGAAGCACGTAGCATTGCCTAATCACTTAGGTTACGCCAATATGTCCACTCTGCAAAAAGAATTGATTGTTTCACAAATGTTATATTCTTCAATAAAACTGAAGGTGTATGCACTAACACAACAAAACAATAGTTATTAACAGGCTGAGGCATTAAAATGTAATCAAGTCTTTTATTTAGAGCTTGTCGTGCTAATTGGATGATAACATCAGTGATGGAAATATATCAATGATATACTTATATTCATCAAGTCCACAGTGTGGAATTTATATATTTCTGAAAAAAAGTGTTGCTAATATCACAGTGTTAACTGTATATATGTGTCAAAAGGTTATGGTGGACCTGGGTCCAACCAGGACCTCCACAGCTCATTAATGTATATTTTTGTATATAACATTCTTTCCTTTGATCTTTTCAATATCATTATATTAACATATTTCTATGGGTACGCATAAAAAATATGGATTTCGGATTCATCACAAATACATCTGAATCTTGGTGGATTTTGTAAATAAATAACTGACAACCACTAATGTAGACTATTTATGATACATTTATCAAATGGGTAAAAAGTGGGATAAAAAAAAAGTGAAAAAATAATTCAGTTCCTGCCCGAATTAAAATTTTCTGGTACGCTTCATAACAAACATAAAACCATTAGAATTGTGTAGGTTCTACTTTAAACTGAGCATGTTCAGCAAAGAGGATGGGGCTATAATGGCTCATGCACTGCTCATTCACTGGGTGCAGCAACAAGCATGTTACAATAGAGCTGGTACCTCTGTGTATACAGTTTAATTCAAACGAACAGAACATAAAAAAAACTCATATAAAAAGGCTTGCGAGACAGTTCTTAAGTATGGGGTTGGTGGTAACTCGGGGACTGCCTGTATATGCATTTAATTTATAGCAACATCAAATATACTTTGTGAAATTATTCTGATTACTGTCTGTGGGGCCAGTTTTACGAATTAGGAGTTTCAGCAATTGAAAGTGGTATTTATTTGAATAAAATGTCACCACATTGCACTGTGTGTGAGGGGCTGTGAGTATTATTTTCGTAACTACACAGGGTGTGTTCTTACAATGCACACAACTGCACAAACTACTATAAATCCCATCTTCAGCTCATAGGTGTCAGAAGAAACTAAAAACACATTTTACTCTACTATTAGCCATCACAGTGAAGGTTCATAATAGTTCACAGCTGATTGCAGCATAATTCCTTAATGATATTTAATAGCACTGCCATATTATAAGATTTTTTTTGTTGCATCTGAAAGATGGCACTTCAAAATGTTGGAGAGAGTATTTCTTTTTTGTCAGCCAATAAGCAGCAATACAGCTGTATGAGTCATGAATGTCTGTCAATGAGATATCTGATCACACATATATTTCCTGTGGCATTTCTGTTAGTTTCCAATACATTTAAGTAAGTTTTACACTTTTTTCATAATACTTAATACAAGATTTTTTAAATGCATGATAGAAAAATTTGCATTCCATGTCCTTTTTATTAAGCCACTGGACTTTGTGTAACAATCCACCCACTCTTACTTTGCAGCTATAAATACTTGTAACTGCACAGGGACAGCAAGCAGAGATGAGAGTAACTCTAAACACATTTCAAAAGGTATTGGGAAACACAACTTAGTGAATACCGAGGATGACTTGAAGGTGACTGTTATTGCTGCATTTGTGGCCCTTTGACATCCAATCAAAGTATGCAAATGTATCCCTGTGACCTCTTATTCTAGCATTTCTCTCTTTCTGAGGTATCCTTGACTCATAGTTCAGTACTGTGATGTTGATGGACATTGTGGATCTGGTTTCGAGCTTGCGTCTGAGTTGCTGTGTTGCCTTCCCAATATTTCCAAGGTCAAACAAGTCTATTGTGACTGCTAGATTTAGTCAGACCACAGCTTGCAAAATGTTGCTGGTTTACTTCCTGATTTTTTTTCTCACACAAGCCATCCATCAAAGGGACACATAACTCTTAAGCTATTAATAAAATATTACACAGAGTACCCGTAAATTACACTAAAAAATAATTTAAAACAACATTAAAACAACATTACTAAAACTTTAGAAATAGACATACTTTTCTAAAATAAACGAATCTCTACTCAGAGGCTAAAAAAATGAAATCATGTGTTTCTTTAAGTAATTTGCTTGGGTTAAGGAGTTGCCTATTACATATTTTCACATTCTTTTAAAATGCTTTCTAGAAACTGAATGAAAATATTGTTCCTATTATAATACAAATAAGGCAACAGATGGTCAATACAGTAAACAGATTTTGTTAGTTTATTTTTGCAGTGAAGTTATAAAATTACAGGCGTTTCCCGGGTTACAAACAACCAGACATATAAACACTCCCTACTTAAAAACAGGCTCCTAAGGCTTTTTGTATGATTTTTTTTTTTATGTTCAATTTGTTTGAATTAAAATAAACAGCACAATAGTTTCTGTAGCTTATTATAGTATGGGGCATTATTATTACACTATATTATTATTACTACCACATGTCAGCCATTATAGTATTGTTATTATTATTATTCATCAGGGATTACATGCAAATCCGACTTAAGAACGTTCTTAGGAACGGATCTTGTCCTTAACCCGAGGACCACCTGTATTTACAATTATGTGAATAAGCGGATGATGAAATTGCATAGTTGCATCTCTGAAAGTTTAGTGAGTACCATCAAGGGGATTGCAGTCACAAAGGAACAATTTCGAGATAGCCATGAAGAAGCTTTTGTATGTATTGTTGATGCATTAAGTCCATTTGTTGCCTGCCCTTTGAATATAGGCCAGTGCCCCTTTTAGTAGCCGATTGTCCCAGAATGACCGCTTGTACAAAATTATAAATTAGCTGAACACATACACAATGAAGAAAAGAAGACATGAGTGCACAACATATCTCTTTAATAATGGCAAGGCATTAAACTGTGTGCAGTATTCTCTAGTGGGCATTGTACTTTACTGAGAGAACACTGTAAACTACCATTTCATATCCCTCCAATTGTACTCATCAATGCAAACATCCTTCCCGTTGCCATGGCGCTAAAACCTTTCGAGTTGGATGCCAGGGAGAACACTAAGATGAAAACCCTGGCTTCACAGGGAAAGCAATTGTACCCATATTATTCCCTTTGAACTGCTGTATGATATTCAACTTTTTACCTGGTCTGTCAAGTCAGCTTGCTTTTTATTTTATTTTTTTAAAAGCATGTTTGAAGTAGGGTGTACATATCTCCAAACACATAACGTGATAATCTAGTATTTACTATATTCATTTTTGAAGCTGTATGCATATTCCACATGTTTTTGTTTCTGTTCAATGCAGTTACTGTCCCAAAAATTCAAGCTTTTAAATGTCAACACACTGTGATCTTATTAAGGGGCTTTTTAAAAGTGATTTTATAGTGTTTTTCTGTTTTTACTATGACTTAGCAAATCAAAGGTTAGCTAAACATGCAGTTAAATAAAAAAAAATGTTATGCATGTACTTATATGTTAGGAAGATTCTTTTTTTTCTTATTGTGTGGCAATCATCCTTCTGTACACAAGATGGCTGACTGGCAAAGCTGATTTGTGACACTGAAAGCTAGAGAGATTCTGACTGGCTGAACTAAAAAGAAACAGCCCTCCTTTTTTCAGTCAGAGACTTATTTTTTAAATCATACTCCGTTAAAGGTAGGTAAGACTAGTTAGCAGAATTATGGGGGTGATATTCCCCTAAGACACAAGTTACTACACAGGGCTAGAGTAAGCCTGCTTAGGAAGAGTACATTTATTTATGTATTTAGTGTTTAATTAGTTTCCATTCATAATGTTTAAAACATTTGTGATGGAGTGTGCAGACCCATCACTGGTGTAAAGAGAGGGATGATGAGTCCATTATGTTCCAATTCTACTGAACACACCCTTTCCTTTCCAGACAATGAACTAATTAGGCCTGCAAATGATTCATTTCAGGCTAGTGTAGTCTCAGGTAAGGATGTGTTAGGCCTCTATGTATTGCATAGGAAAAGCTATTTTTTGTTATAAATTGTTGTGTGTGTTATATTGTATAACTGACAAAGAAAGTCAGTTTTCAGATGAGAATAAAGAATGTTTTGAAAATCCATCCCTGAATAAATTCATTTATTGGAAATAACAGTTGTTACATTACAAAAGTGTTTTTGTAGTAAACTTTCATGTTTCCTGCAGCACATATATGTATGAGGAAGTACTACTCCCCACTTCTCTAAATTCTCAGTGGTGCACTCAGTACTTCTGTACACTTTGTGATTGGCTGTACAAAACTTTTTTTTCCAACTGAAAGAAGGTAAAATTCAGGTTAAAGGATCACAAAAGTCACCATATGTACTCTGCATCATCAGTTAGAGGGTGGACAATCATGTGAAAAACATGTGTTCATTTTAAAAACTGATCAAGAATTGGCTTAGATATTGTCATTTTAGTTTAGCCCTTGAACCCGTCCCACAAGTCTGCATATATAATAAGACTCGAACTGTTACACATTGTATTATAGATTTACACTTTGTTTAAAAGCAGAATGTGTTTGTGCAGTTGAAAGTGTTAGTTTTAAAGATGTTTTTCATTGGTAAATCATGGGTAAGATTCCTTACACTTGATTTATTTTTGTTTTACTAATATACTTAATTATTTGCATATACCAATCATATGTGTGTTAATAAATACATTAGTCAATTAAGAAACCAAGTAGAAGGCATTGGACTAACATGACACCAACTACACCAACATACTCTGCTTCAAAAAGTAACTATAATAAATAAAGTAATTTAATTATTTGAAATTATATATAAATAAATATAAATATATATATATATATATATATAGAGAGAGAGAGAGAGAGAGAGAGAGAGAGAGAGAGAGAGAATAATTATGTGAACTAGTTATTAAAATTATATATATATAATTATTTTAAAATCAACTATTTAATGTTGCATAGCACATATGGCGACTTTTGTGGTCCTTTAATGGGAGATACAATATTGTTTCATCATCTGAGTTAATACCATATATAATTCTTTGCTGTACTTTAGTGTTATCTAAATGAACAGTTTACATAGTTGCTAGAATAGTTACAATTTGATTACAAAATGTATCCAAATTATTATGTTTGCATATATGATAACTCAATCAAGAATAATTAGCATAAGTGTCTACACAAGTGATAATTTGCATAGCATTAAGGGTGTGCGAAGAATAAGATCTGCTTGAGGCCCACATAATGTTGGAATGTAGATCAGTTGTACTATCTAGTTTCTTGGCACTTGTGTAAAGAAGACCATGTGTTGTTATTTATACATTTTGGCTTACAACGGTTTAATGTAGAACAATCATGCTGTTACTTGGATGTGCAGCACCTTTTACAATATAATGTTCTATTACTGTGAACTTTTAATTTTTCAGTCACTACCTGATGTACATAAATAACCTGGTTCAAATTATATTGATAGTGTAAAACTTTTTTTTAATCACAAGTATATGCATAGATTGCCTTTTATATACAGGTCCTCCATCAAAATGTGTCTTGTTTCGCTCCTCCAGAGGATGTGAAATTTGAGAGAGATAATTCAATTACCATTTTAAAAACTTGCTTGCAAGTGGAAGTAGGGAGGACCATGATGTTGGTACAGTATTTCCTGAAATTATACCTCAGGAATTGGAGGAAAGGAGACGTGCTGAAGGGTAACCTTTGTATTTAAAGTATTTTAAGTACACACATGCAAATAATTAGCCAGTTTAATACTAGTGTTAAGATCTCAGAAAACATTTCAAAAACTCTGTAAGAAGAACTTAGAACAAGACCAAAGTGCCATACATAAAAATGACTGTTTTAAACTAAATTAAAAAATTCAAGCTATTTTAGATTTTTGAAAGGCTGAAATGTATTTTTATTAACTAGAAACGGGAACAAAAACAGAAATGAGGGTATTAAACCAACCTTAAATTCCATGTTACTAAGTTTATAATCAGCTCAGGATAAACTTTAACGATTGACCTTTGTCTCCATGTATAACAGGTGATAAGTTAGGATATAACAGTGTTTCACTTGAATAACTCCCTCACTTGCCACAAAACATAAAATGGTCCATTACTCTAAATAGGATGAAATAAACGAAACCATTGTAGATATATTTAAAATGTGGTCAAGTCACTTTTTATTTAAAGTATCAATCCACCTTTTTATATACATATTAATTTTCACCAGCGCAATTTCCCTCTGTGTGGGCCTGTTGGTTGCTGAGATTTATAAATTTGGTTTCTGTGTTTATTATAATTATAAACGTCAGACCTTCCACAAACCAATAGGAAGTTATGTGTCACCGAAATACAACATGGCTGATTATTACATAACAGATACTATGAAACTTGTATTATAGTAAAACCTCAACATTCATTGGATTGCAGATGTGAGCTTTTGTAAGCAAGTATAGCTATCCCAAAAACATAAAAATGGACGCATGAAAAAAAAAGAAGAGTAAAACCTTTTTAAACTTCATTGAACCTAATAGAAAGTGTACAGAGCATAAGTATAACTGTAGAGTTCATTGGTATTATCAAATACCTTCTTTCAGATAAAATAAAGAAAACAATGCTTTCAATTAATCTTTAATCAATTATTCTTATAAAAGCAACTACCATAATAATTTCTAAACTTGCTAAATGTTATTTGTATTCTTGCAGGCCTGTGAGGCCACTTCCTATAAAAACAGTGTATGTAAAAGTCTCCATACAAGATTTTTAGCATGGGTGTCAATACTACCATTGTGGAAAAGTATATATGAATAGCGAAAAACGTCTGTAAATATCTGAACTCAGTGCAGTTTTTTTCCTGGCAGATAATTAAGGTCTTAAATCTATATCATTGATCACTTATATTATCACTCATGATAACATTTTGCTATTGTATAATGCCCCCCCCCCCACTAAGGACATCGTTGACAATAATTGATAATTATCTTCTGAATCTAATATGGGTGTAATTGCCCTTGTCAGCCTAGTTATTCCCCAGTGTCTGAGCATGCTCACTCTATTCATTAATCAGTCTTTAAAAAGTCTTCTGATGAAATGCATCAACTTTATTCTGATACTACACTGCAATTGAGGATAGCTACCAATACAGAAATGTATTGTTGTACCACCACAGAGGACCATCAAGGGTGAGGGACACAAGATTGCATTGAGGGTGAGTGTGGAAACAGAAAGTTGTCCACCCAAGGATTCTAGTCGGCCAAGCCTCCAAGCATGGTTGTGTGGTGCATGCTAGTGGTGCTCTGTGTAGCACAGTAGTATTATGTGAGTTATCCCGTGAAGGGAGAGTTGTCTGTTTATGGTTTTACCTGCTGTATAATGAATACAATATTTCACTAGATCCTATCTATGTATTTTTCTTGTCTTTGTATTTTTTTTTTTGTGGTGCAAATTAAATTTGAAGAACCAAAGCCTTTCTGGAAACCCAGCAGACATTTTTTTTTTATGTATTACAATTTATCATCAATTCGGCTGCGTTACAGAGCTATTGAATTGAACCATACCCCGAGTTATGGGCCGTAGACGCAAACCCGTAAACGATTCTTGCAAACGTTGGATGTGAGGCCTTGAACATGATCAATTAGTCAAACCCATAGTTACAAGTTTAGACGGAGCCAATGGCAAATGAGATCGGCATCATTACGTCACTGAAAAATGGAGGTTAGATTTCAAAGCATTACGGGTTTCCATTACGAGTTTCAATCGGACCCACATTCCAGAAATAATGCAATATTAATAAATCAGTAAATATTATACTCTAGTCCATGCAAGTTCCATTATATGTATTAACGCATTGACTGCCGGGATCAATATAACACGGAAATTAAACATAAATAAAAGTATTTTATATTGCAGATTTGCCAGCTTAAGAATGTTGTGCTATTAATTTTTTTACCTAACATCACTTTCCCTTTCATTGAAAATACAGTAGTGTGTGTATATTTGCATTTACAGTGCTACGGATAGGACTTTAACCCTCTGCGGGTCCTCTCTAGTCCTGTTGGCTTTTTGGCTCCGTTTGCAGGTTACGGGTTTGAACGCCAGTGGATTCGTAGCAATTTAATAGCGATTTTTAAACGTAACAGTTATGGGCTTGACAGATCAAAGGATTTGCGGCTGCGGAGTTCAAATTTCTACGTCCCATACGGTTTTTCGCCTGTAACCCGCGGATCGTTAGCATGTTGCCTTACAGTGCCACTTTATTAGCCGTAAGTCTTGCGGGCTACGTTACAGGCTATGGTTTTACACGTTGAGGGAATTTAATAGGTCTGTATGACTGGTAAATCCTACATACAAGTAATATACTTCCAGCAGTTTTGCAAGACAGATAATATGAATGCTAGATTCACGATTCACTATAGCAGTGAAAAGAACTCATAGGCCCAGCAGCAGGGCAAGGTTACCATTCCATCTTTGCTCGATTACCTCCCATGAGTTTGAAATGCATTTGTTTATTTGTCGTGAGTGGTGTATGTGTGTACTCCTTTTCCGTACCATCTGTGGATTTAAGAGATAATTAAATCTGCAGGGGTTTCACAGTGTTCCCCTGCAGTCCAACATAAACAGGCTAGTAAAATATCTTCAATAGGGCAGCATTCCCCACTGTCCAAGTTTACGGGAAATGCAGTCTTCAGCAGATCCTGAGAAATGACTCAACTTAGTGACGATAAGAAAATAGAGCAATTGCTAGTCATAACCTTACAAGAACACAGTCTGCTGAACTTGCAGATTTTTTTTTCTATCTGGTAACTCTATCAGTACATCAGCAAAACACACTGATACAGCCTAAGAAGATATGGATATGATATTTAATATGTTAAATCTTGTTGATTCATGCAGTTTGTTCAAAAAAGTAATGGAATATATTAAGATTTGCTTTCACGTTTTATGTGAGTTACTTGTGCTCTTCAATTTCTTGATTATTATTTGTTCCTGCAAAGATGCAGATGTTTCATTTCTATAATAGATGCCATATTTTAATCTATAATCACCCACTGATACTACATGATATAGCAACACACTATACTCTAAATTTAGTTTTGAATGCTTTGTGGGTACATTTCACTGCAAAAGTATTACAGAAAGTTGTGATCTCATGACTTCTAAATATTCCAGCAGTTCTTTTGTGCAAGTATTATTATTATTATTATTATTAAAAATATCAATACTTGAGGAACTATAGAGCTGAAGAATTCCTGTATTTTAAACTTGTTTATTCACACAAACAAACTAATAAATAAACAAACAAAGACTTGTTAGAATGTCATCTTAAAGAGCCACTATTCCGGGGTGGGGGCATTCTGCCTCGGCCTACAAGGCCAAGGCCAAGGCCTAGGGTAGTACTTGTTCAGAGGGCAGACCGTTGCCTGAAGATGCCAGTACAGTACACTGAAACATGTCTATATGCAGTAATATTTCTGTCTGTAAGTAAACCTGGCACTTTCTGACATGCCCTACATATATATACATAAAGACTCATCTTTTTGATTTAAGACATACAAAGGGGAAATGATGAGTTGCAAGTGTTGTGTCAAGGGGCATACAAATCTGCATGGCAGCATAAACCTAAATACGCCCACTACACTGTGCCCATCCTGTTTTAAATAACTACACTGAAAAATACACTAAATTTTTTACAACGGAAAATAAAATAGTACAGCCTAGGATATATCACCTTTTTTTGTACTTATGCTACAACTGCCTAATATTGAATATGGACAGAGGAGGAGTGGAGATATAAAAACGTACTAAGAACGCAATACATTTCCCTCAATATTTGGTGAAAAACAAAAACAGCACGTCCAACCAGACTCCATGCCAATCAGAACAGAGCAAAGCAGAAGAGAGACAACATGGATTACTCTATCCATAAACTTTGTCTGCTTAAAGAAAGATTTAAGGAGACACAGATTTTCTATAAGAATGCTGTTATGCTTACATAGTGTAGCTGCTAATTGTGTTAATTTCTTACATATGAAGTTTTCAGATTTACAGTGGTTCTTTAATGAACTTTTCACTGAACATTTGGGTAAATTCTATTGTAGTCAATCTGCATATTGTGCACTGGAAACTTTAGAATTCCTAGGCATGAAAACCCACATGCATTGTTATTAATTTGTGGTTTGTGTCTGAAAAACCAGTTTGTGAACCTGTACATTTTGTTATTGCTTTACTAGAAAGACATATGGCAATGGTTGTTAACATTCTTTCCATTGATTGTAATGACCCGCTGTAACTATTGTGTAAACTGGTTGAAATATGTGAAAAATTCCCTCAAAAAACAAACAATCATATACTAATAATTCTTAGACAAATTAACTAAATATATCTTTTGTGGTGTATTGTTTTCTGCTACATTGGTGTTTTCACTTGTGTTAATATTTATTACACCTTTAAACTCTGGCCAAAATAGCGCAATCCAAACATAAATTATAAATATAAAATGTGCTAAAACTAAATATTTTTATATTATTTGAACAAAAATATAAAATAATGGTGTTTATAGGATCACTAAAGTTTAGGGAAACTTCTTATATTTGTGAAATACAATATGAATAAACAACATTAGTTATAAATGCAATGAGCATAAAATACACTATTACAAAATCTTAATTCTAGCAGTCTGCTTGTGTCTGTGAGTTTCCATATTGGATTGCTAAAGCATGAAGTTTTAGCCTAGAACCTGAGGAGCAAGAAGAATCTACAGTGAGCTGCACTTCAATTTTATCCTACTGTTAGGTTCCACAACATTATGGCAATAGAACTGATATCATTCTAATCTGCATTCAAAGTGACCAATACTGTTAGGTAAAAATAAATGGTTGCATATTAAAGCAAAATTGTATATATTTGTTAAAACGTAATGGATTCATTTATATCTTTCTAAAAACATTTAGCTCATTATTAATTTGAGTTCTTTAAAACAGCTTACTATAAATATGAGAATTCAGTAGCCAAACTTACACAAAATGTACACAGCAATCTAGGAAGTAAATATACTTGTCAGTGAAAGGCTTAAATGGTCATTTTCAACTTTACAGGAAAAAGGTATTCAGAGCATTAAGATGTAAAACAAACTTTACTTTGTCCATAGATCTGCCATTGCAAATATGCAAAGGACTCAGAGTAAATGTTATTTTATATCCTACATAATCCTATAAATTGTTAACTATATCAAAACTCTACAGTTTCTCTGTGTGCAATGATTTGTTTTATATCCCTCTTTTAATACTACTTGCCTTGTTTATATAACAGATTTTAGATGGTACAAATTTCCCATAATATATGGAACTAGCGAATTGCCCGTCAAAAAATGACGGCAATGAAATTGTAAGGTAGCTAAATTAGTAAATGAATATAGTGTACCTATTTTGAAGCATTGTGATGAAGAGCTGGCAATCTGTGTTGATGCTGCTGCAGCATTAGTGGTGTGGAGCTGCTGTATAAGCATGCTGAATGTGTGCAGTGTAACACTGTGCGTGCGCGAGACCAAACCGTTAGCGTAGTCGTGTACTTCCGCATTGGTGTAAAATGGCGAGTAATGTGTGGTATAGGTCTGTATCGGAATATCCGTAGGTGTTTTGTGGTGTTTTGCGAGTTTCTTGTGGTGTTTTGCGAGTTTAGAGTGCTGTAGCCTCGTTTTCGTTTTGTTCGGCGGCCATTTTTTCTCTCGCTTCGTTTTTTTTTTAGTCTCTAAACTGTTTTATTTCGAGTAAAATCGAGGTGTAAGTTGCATTTTTGAGGTCCTGGGTGCTCCCTCTTGGTGTAGGTAAGTTTTGTATGTATGTGCTGTGTGTATGTATTGTGTTTTAAATGTTTGTATGTCGGCGTGTTGCGTCCGATGTTTGCGAGGTCGTAATGTGTGGTAACGTGTTTCGTACGTTGTTTGCGTGCCTCGTAAAATTTAGCGAGTGTCGTAATTTGTGTGTCGTGCTTTTTGAGTAGCGACGTGAATTTTGCGAGGGTTTGAGGCCCTTGCCCAGTGACCTCGCCAGCAACTGAGTCCCTCGCTTTGCGAGGGGCCTCAGTTGCTGGCATGGAGCGCCTTCGGCGCTCCATGCCAGCAACTGAGGCCCTTGCCCAGTGACCTCGCCAGCAACTAAGGCCCTCGCTTCGCGAGGGGCCTCAGTTGCTGACATGGAGCGCCTTCGGCGCTCCATGCCAGCAACTGAGACCCGTGCCCAGTGACCTCGCCAGCAACTGAGGCCCTCGCTTCGCGAGGGGCCTCAGTTGCTGGCATTGAGCGCCTTCGGCGCTCCATGCCAGCAACTGAGGCCCTTGCCCAGTGACCTCGCTACGCGAGGTTTCGCGAGGCCCGCGGCTCGCTACGCGAGCCCGCAAGCGTGAGCAACGACTCGTACGCTCACAACTATATATGTGATTGGGTGTGTTTTACTATCAAACAGAACAAAATGCAGAAAGCAAACTCTATATAATAAAGTAAAATCAAAAACAGAAGGTTCCTGGGATTTTCCAAATAATTTCTTGGCAACCCAATCAACCTTTCAATTCCACGTATAAAACAAACCCATTGTGATGATTAACTGGACTTTTCAAAGGTTGCTAATTTCTTCACTGAGGCAATGGTGGCAATTTCCCCTTATAATTAGCCATTGGGAAGCTTGGTGAATCTGGTGGATCATACTATAATATGCAGCTTAAATAGTTTCAATGACACTGAAATACCATGTGTAAAATACAGGTACAAGTAAAAAAACGGTAAAGGCTGAAATATATTTACAAACTACAGTGGACCCTTGGTACTTATCTACCTCAAAACTCGTCGAATTTGGTATTCAACGAATTTCGGCCAGGAAAAATATCTTGGCACTCGCCATTTACCTTGGTACTTGTCATGCTTGTATGAGTTAATTTGCATTACTCCTTGTTGAAACAAGGTACTCATTCTATTTATCCAATCATCGTGCCTTCTGGAATCAATTAACGGCAAGTACCAAGGGTCCACTGTAAAACCAAAATAATTCTGCTAAACCTAAAACTCCTAAAAATTGGTGTAAAGACTATAATAATTGTTTTGTAATAATTGTGCTTTAAATTCTACTTAACATTCTGCCTATTGTCAATACAATATATGTAAATATTGGTTCAGTGTCCCTTTAAAGCTCTACCGGGTCAGTATTTTTCTGAATAAATAAAGCAAAATGCAAAACACTTCTAAAACTAGCCATTGCATTATTAACTTTTATATTCAGTGATTTTATTTTCTGACCTGATTATGTCTGCTACATATTCTGGATGGCTTGTTCTTGTAAACTAAGACATTTTGCATTAGTCCAGTTGAAAGAACTGTCAGTTTTAGAGGTCACATTGAGTTTTGAATGTCTCCTCCCATCTCAGGAAACTGATTAGCAAAAACCAAAATGGTAGGTTTTGCACATATAAAATGTATTAAATCAGGGGGTGTATTATTTTATTATACATTTAAAAATTGCCTATTTTCAGATGTGATTCTTCAAAATGGTACATTTTAAATAAAGAATTAGGATCTCACTGTAAGTGGGTAATGTAATGTGCATGTAAAACCAGCAATGTGTTATTTTGGGGACATGACTTTGGCACATTAGGCAGACTCCAGATAGCATCAGTAAACCAGAAGTACTAGTTAAACACTTTGCATGGTTCTGTAAAAATTCCATAGAAGTTTAAATGGTTCACAGAATAATGTCCTTAGGGAGAGACGCTGACCCAACATTACTGAGGCATTACTACTTGTAAACAAGTTTCCAAAACAGAAAATGCTTCAACCACTGACTGAAGTACAAACAAAAAGGCTATTTACTAAATCTGGTGCCATTGCTCATTTTTCAATTATATGACACTGTAAAAAACAATGATTAATATGATAATGCTTCAGGGAATAGTCAGTCATGCAGACTATTGCTCAGACTTACTACATCCTTCACTCCTCCCATGGTATGCAAGGAAGACCAGGTTTGTTGGGTAGCAAAGGTCAAAACTGCACTTACAGCACCTTGCAAATCTATTCACCCACCTTGACTTTTTACCTATTTTGTTAATTTACAGCCTTAAGTTCAATGTTTTGTTAATCTGAATTTTATGTGATGGATCAGAACACAATAGTCTAAGTTGGTGAAGCGAAATGAGAAAAATATATACATAAAACAATTTTTTAGAAATAGAAAACAGAAAATTGGCATGTGTGTATGTATTCACCCACTTTGTTATGAAGCCCATAAAAAGCTCTGGTGCAACCAATTACCTTCAAGTCACATCATTAGTGAAATGATGTCCACCTGTGTTCAATCTAAGTGTCACATTATCTGTCATTACAAATACACATCTTTTTCCTAATGATGCAGCGCTCATTTGACGTCACATGCGTGCCGTGTCAAGGAGCAGAGGCCGGAGCAGAAGCAGGTAAGTAAGGGGAGGGTAGTTAGGGGGGTTTAGGTTGAGGAGGGGGCTTGAGGGAGGTTTAGGTTGAGGAGGGGGGTTGGGGTTGAGGGGGATTGAGAGCGGAGGTTTGGGGGGATTGAGGTTGAGGAGGGGGGAGGGAAAAAGACACGGGGGTAGAGACACACGGGGGGTAGAGACACATGGGGGGGCTTAGAGACACATGGGGGGGTTAGAGAGACACGGGGGGGTTAGAGAGACACTGGGGGAAGAGTGACTCGAGTATAAGCCGAGGGGGCCCTTTTTAGCCTTAAGAAAAGGGCTGAAAAACTCGGCTTATACTCGAGTATATACGGTATATACATATATTAGAATCAAACAACCTGGTCATGATAATTGCCATGTCTTAATCTAACTGAAATAATGATTGATATTTATCTATTATTTGTTCTCCAAAAGTTTATAAAATTACTAATACACATCCATGTATAATATTTCACATTACAAATCTTAGCTACGCAGGATTTATCACCAGATGTGTTAGTTACACTATCAGTGTTGGAAAAAAGGTGTTGAAGTTTTATCTGGAGGTGCTATACAAACACATCTTGTCTGTAACCTTTGCCTTGTGAAAAATCTCTTGTTCCCACTAAAGGGACTGATGTTGAAAGAAGATAATTTCCATCCACATTCTTAGGATAATGTTAAAGAGCAGCAGACTTAGTTATTCAAATCATTAAGTATTTGCTGAGCATTCCGAAACCATTTGTATTTTCACAAAAAGGAATCTGAACATGGCAGGAATTTCCATATATTGCACAATATCAAAATGTTAACATTTGTGGAGTGAATGATACAGTAAAAGAAGCCATTGCTATGATTGGTCTTAATTTTGGCATTGCTCTTGGAGATAATATTGAAAACAGCCTTTTTATGCAAAGTAGTTACCATAATCCCTTAGTCCATCTAATTGGTAGTTGGTTGCTGCAGCTTTAAGACTAGGTAGTGTTGCTACACGATGACATCAGTGTTTGTGTTACTTTGGAGAAAAGTTAGTAGCAATCACTGTGGTAATAACTCTACGCATTTCACTCACTATGGGTCTCATCACAATGATTGCTAATACCGTGTCACCTTGGTAATGACAACCTTAACGTTCTAGGGCTGCAGCACCACCTTACACAGCGGAGACCAACAGCTGCAGCTACCAACTTCCAACTGGGTGGACTAAATAAAGCATGGGTTCTAGGACCAATGCTAGCCCCTGAGATATTATTTGAAGGGACAAGATGGATGAGGAGAGCCTTACACTTTAAATATATCATTACCAGACATACCCGAGAGCAAAATGGTTGAGACCCACTAGACTAAAAAACTACCTAAGGACTCTGGTAACTTAGCTTTGCACAAAAGATTATTTTTAATATTATCTTAGAAGCTTCAAGACCAATCCAAACCAGAGCTCGTTTGAATATATGTTTCTAAAGGTATGAATACAAAGGGACTGAAAAGGCCCAATTAATGTGTACCTCTCTTCTACATAGCTCAGTGTTAAATATCTAAGTGTGATCTCAGTTGGAGAGAATGACTTAAGCAGTGATTTAAATTTTATTTTTAAGTGATTTATGCATATATATCTTACTGTCTCTTTCTATGTACATAATTAATTAATTCATTATTCTTTAATAACAAATTCCTCTTGGACACAAGTTTTTTTATATTAAAAATCACACTTAAGAAAGATATACCGTTACATGTTTATGGAGAATGGAAGTCCCTATTTTAAGTTAATTTCTGTCACTGACACTTAGAATACTATTTAGTCAAAAGTTCAAAAGCCAATCAAACAACAGCTAAGTTCTAAACTGTGACAGTTCATTACATTTTTTTGTCTTAGAAAGCTCACATAACCTAACATGCAGAGATGTCTTGAAATAAAAAGCACCTGACAACATTTTTACTCATATAAATGTACTCTTTCATTCTCCTTTAAGAATACTGTAACTCATACAGCATTTGTTTTCTGTCTGCAAAGCATCCTGACAAGCAGAATGATTGTCAATTAAAAACTTTGTGTCTTCTACACCTGCTGTCTGATAATAAACCAGGTGTCATTGTGACTCTGGCAAGTGAGGTCACCCCAACGCAAGACAGATGCTAATGTAGAAAGGCAAAAGTGACATGTTCCTTGAGAAAAAACAGCACTATGAGAATTATGTGACACAGAAGCAGGTTGTGGGGCATAAACCCACTTAAAAGACCACTGTAATGCATTTACAAGTAAACTCATATCTTTCTTTGCTGTGCACAGACTATTAAAACAGTATGCAGTTTAAAATAAATAAGAGTTAACATGTTTTCATAACTTTTAAGCTGCCTGTTTTCTCCTCAAGCTTATCTCCTTCTACCTGTGTCTATCAGAGGTGTGGTAGGCGCTTCCAGTTTGCTGGACTAAAAATAAAGTGTGACCAGTATAGGTTTTGCTTCAGACTGAGCATGCTCAGTAAATTTAGATAGGGGTTTGATAGCTCATGCCCTGTCATTGGGCAGGGACTGTGGGGTAGCTGCAAGCAGGTTACAAAAGAGCTGTTACCTATGTGTAGTATATGGGTGTAGGCTTATGATGCCATTAGGTAGGGGCCAGTGACATCAGCCTAGCCTACTTCCAAGCTCAATGATAGTTCAGCACACAGGCAGGGCTGGCCACATCCCTGATAGACATATGTAAGAGCTCTGCTTGAGGAGAAAACTGAAAATGTAAAAGCTAAGAAAAAATATTAACTTTTTTTATTTTAAACTTTGAACGATTTTAAATAGCCTATGCATAGCAAATAAACTTATGAGCTTCATTTTAAAATGCATTACAGTGGTCCTTAAAAGGGACGCTATCAGTTCTATAGTACATATATTTGTATAGTTATTCATTTCTGAGCTACTTTCTTTTGATTCACATAGACCCTTCCTTGGTCACAGTAATGAAGTAAGAAACAGGTTTTCTGTATGGTCCTAGTGCAGTCATCAGAAAGCTATGGACACTTCCATTTTACACGCTGTGCACCCATCATTCCTATAATATATGCTTACTGTGGACAATTTGTATGTTCTCTTATTTCAAAATGGCTTTGGAGTATGAACATATAAAGGTACAACTTGGTTCAGACGTAGTGTGAAGTCTGTGGGAGAAATGAGGAACATGTAGTAAGTAGGCTTCAGTGAGCTTCTCAAGCTTTGGAAGCTTGGGGGCATCATATGGAAAAGCAAGGAAGTTATATATTGAGTGGAAATACACTGCTTCAAAATATATAAGATCTACCGTGTTTTGCAAGGCTTTTTTTAAGAAGATGGAAAGACAATGTCCATGCGTTGTGTCTGCTCTGTTCCCATTAGCATCTTTCTCCATCAACCATTTTATACAGTGAATAGACAAATCTGATATTAAAATATAACTAAATTATCTTAAAATATATCTACAAGTTTACTGATCTTCTTAGACTAATTAATCCTATGTGTATTAATTCCGATTAATCCTATTATAATTAGTTTTCATTAATGAAACCTTTGGAGAGATATTTCACCTAAGAATGGCATCCAATTTCCTTGAAGCAGTGTTCCTTCTCTGACATCAAGTTAAATCTTATCCAATTTTCTTCTTATCATTTTTCTTGCTATCTTAGAAAAATGTATTTTAAGGCTACTGCTTCCTCCTACCCTGTTTTCATGATGTAATTTTGCATAATCTATAACTTTGCAGATTAAAGGACATGGAGCCCGTTTCAATTGAGCAGTCATAAGTTACTGGAGCTCGTAAGTGAAGCCATAAGTGAATTTGCTATTCAATTGGCGTCTTTTTGCAGGCTCCAATCGGTTTACGAGTTACAGCTTTGAAAACTTTATGATGGTTAAACTCGGAACTTACAGCCTCCCGAAGCCTTTGATCTTTCACTTTCACAAGAGTTACGATGGTTAAAATCGCAAATCCCACCTGTAAACGGCAAATGTAGGACAAAATAGAGTGCTAGAGAAGACCTGCAAGGGCGTTTAACCCCTGTTCGTAGCACCGTAAATGCAACAACAACAAAAAAAAATCAATATTGTACTCAAAATAATGGGGAAAGCAATGAAAGAAATTAGAATGAATTGCTCAATCTCAAGCTCGCAAATCGGCAGTAAAGAAAACATCTTTTTATGTTTCATTTCGGGATATATCCATCTCGGGAATCAATGAGTTAATACTTATCGGGCCACCATATGGACTTGAACAGTATTAGCATTTATTTTTATTATTTTGTATTTTGAGGGTTTGCAAGTCCCATCGCATATCAAACACCCAAACCTAATTGATTTACATATGTCCTTCATGTTTTACTGCCGTAATAAAAGTGGTCTCATTTTCTATTGGCTGTTTCAAAATAAGAGGTTACGGTCTTAATTGATCATATTCCCGCCCTGAACTGCTACGCTCAAGTGCATGGTTTACGAAGTCGGGACGGTAACTTGTGGGCTCCTTCAATTGAATAGCACAGGAATCGGAGATGAACGGGAACGCACAGCATGCCCGCAGACATACGGTCTGTATCCTGCGAGATACAGGCTTGCAATTGAATCGGGCTCATGGTTTTTAAAGGTCCTGTGCACTCATTTTCATCCTACACTGGCTTTGCTTCACTAGGCCAACATGCTGTACCACTACAGCTTTAAATTGTTAACCATTATCACAATTTTATGTTCACTGGCCTTGTATCTTTACTCAGTGGAAAATAAGAAAAACAAATGTATAAATAAATTGTCCTTTATTTGGAAGAAAAACAAATTCCCTAAGTGACCCTTCTGTTCAGGTATGCAAATCAAAAAAACAGAAAAACACAAACAGTTGATAATAACAGCATGTGCAGCTGCATAAATGGCTTGCTGGCCATGTGGATCAGGCTCTCTCAAGAGCAGGATCTGAACACAGTTTAAAATAGAGTTTGAGAATGTAAAAGATGCAGATGCAGCTAGCAGTATAGCAGAAGGCTTGATCAACAAGCCTGGGCTATTATCTGCAGGATAATGTTCAAGATGACAAGCTTTATTGTACCTCCCGTTCTGCAGACGAGGGAATTGATGAGCCTTTCTGTTGCTACATCACCATAGAACTGTTACAGATGGTGTGTCTTTCGAATGCTATAATTATTGTTTATATCAAAAGCAATCAGTTAATTAATACGTGTTATGTATCCGTCATTTGCTCTTTACATAAACACTGAACCCACATATTTTTCTAGCAGGTATTTAAAAGAGTTTAAAAATTATACAAGTTATATTGCATAAAAAATAAAGCCGCTTGATACTGCAATTGCAACTTTAAATACAGTATGTCAAGGCATTGCATGATCAGAGTTTTTAACGCTCTACAAGTGAATCATTTACCTCCCCTAGTCTGATTGGCTGCAGCTGACGCTCCCAAATCTGATTTGTCAGAGGGTTGACCTGATAGGACAGTACAGTACATCCAATAAATTGATTTAAAGGACCACGGCACAAAGAAAAAATGTATATGTTTAAAATCTATGAATTTCACTAAAAGCATAATTAAGCAGTAAAAAAGTCATACAGCTAGTATCTAATTAAAAAAAATATGTTGATGCTTCTTCAGGGCACTGGGGGATACATGATACACTGGTGGAACTTGTGTGTGAGAGGGGCTTTTACATATCTGGGGAGCTAAAGGTCATTTCCTGCTTCTGGGCCAATGAGAGTGAAGTGCTGTGGTGTCAATATCAATCTTATCCAGTGATCAAACAAAGGCTTGCACCGCTGCCCTTGTACCCCTCACTCCACTGATAACTACAAATATACACCCCCATCATCCAGCTCTCAGGAGGTGATATAATAGACACAAAATGGATTCCTATAAGCATAAACACAGTCTACAAGAATTCAGATTTTCTTTAAAAAAATGGTTATGTCCATGGCTTACACAGCTGGTAATATTTTTAGATTGGAACTTACTTGACAAACAAGTGTCTTTTTGTTTTGAATTGCAGTCGTTCTTTAACCTTTGCAGCACTCTTGTTTCATGCAACAAAAAAGTGTTAAGGTGAACAGAATATTGTTCTTAATGTAAATTAAACATTTTACATTGACACATGTCGATAAATGAAACACATGGACATGGTGCATATATATATATATATATATATATATATATATATATATATATATATATATGTCCTGTTTTGCCCAAACTGTATAGATGCTATAGTATCTGAACAAAGTAAATCACTGGCAAGCCTCAATAGAACATGTGCCCTAATGCATTACATGCTATACCAATGTGTGTGCTTCCCTTCAAGGTTATCCACAATCAGTGCATGTACAAGGATTAATTACTAGAAGTAGATTCTAAGAATAATGAAACCCTCCTGGCGTGTTCATCTCTACACTTGAGGCTGCTGTGCCACTTTCTCAGGTGTCAAACAAGATGATGTAGAAATGCTACACCACTACAGAAGATATAAGGCCTACTCTAAAGGAGGTCAAACCCGTGGTTTAAAGAATAGACTTCAATACAGTTCAGATTTTACAAATTTAAACAGGATAATCTTATAGTAATAACACCCAATGTCTAGAAGCATTTATTTTACAGAAATTCAACCATTTTAACCAGTCAACTTTGATGTACTTACTATTCAGTGCCAGATGTTTCTTCTCTATTTCAAGAATTCCAAAGAGCCACCAGTTTTGCGGATCCTACAATTGGCATGGTTGTTTCCTATTTGTTGATTGCAGCAGTCATCTTTGAATATCCAGGAAATGTACTGTCAACTAAAATTAGAAAAAGAAAAGAAGATGTAATTGAAAATGTCACAGTGCCAATTTTTCCCACACTACACAATATTTTTTACTATACACTATTAGAACGAATTGCCATACAGACATGCGTAGGCCACAACTGCAATGTTATGGATAGATTTGTATACAGGTACACCTAAAAAGAGGGCTCATATAATTAATTAGACATTTCTTGTTGGTAAACATGATGTTAATTTATTTATCTAATTACTTGTATATGCTTTATTTTATTTAGAAGTGCTTATAAGCTCTATTTTTACTACCTAAAATCATATACATCTCTGCCCTCTGGGGCTCATGAAGACACAGACTCTGAAGTACTGGGTGTGCAGTGTCTCATACAAACCAATCAGTGACCATCTCTTCGCAACATTCTGCATCATTCTGCTGAGAGATTTCCACTGATTGGTTAACTTGAAACACTGCACTTCAGAGTCTATGTTTTCATGAGCTGCAAAGAGCATACCCAAACAGGGACAATTTGTATTATTTCAGGAGGAAAATCTATAAATTTTCCACATCCCTTTAAAAGTAGAGTATAAGTCAGCAATAAATGCTGGTGTACTACACATGGAAAAGGTTTATCACATTTTTCATAAAAACAAAAGTCTTCCATGAAAATAAAATAAAAAATCAACTGAAAAACATTCCTCTAATATTATTAATGCAGAAGTTACTAAAGTTGTATTGGTCCTTTGGAAAGCAAATTGTTTGTAGTAAGTGACCTCTTAGGGTTACAATGTCTTTCCTATAAATAGAATGCACATTGCAGGGTTGCATTGAGGCTGGCGAGAACCCATGAATCACTATGTATATTTCTTTAAAGGGACACAATATGGGAGGATTTTCATTCTAAAGAAGTTTTCACCTTTTCAACTATTTAAAATAACAATAAATTGAAAAGTTGTTAATACCAATCTTTTCTACAAAAAAAACCCTGGTAGTTGGAGAAATACAAATACAGTGGCCATTTATTATAAAGTTAGTGTGCCAGGTAAAAATCCCTATCAGATGTGAATAAAATATTGTGTAGGATTTTTGACATCTGGGATGTTACACCTACATTTGCAATGCATATTTTACACATCAAACGAGTTTGGGAAATACTTCAGAAATCTAACTTGTTTCCTTTGATCAAAGGCTGTACTGTTTTTGCTCTGAGTTGGATAATATTCATCCGTCACTGTATTTCAACAACAATACATGCTCCAAAACAGGATGGTGGTGGCATTGAGTAAAATATACATGGAAATCATTACTGATGTTGTGCTGGTATTCCGTGCGCACGGCATCCGTGAGATTACAGATACACCAACGACCTAAGGGCTTCTACAACAGATGTGATGGTCTTATAGGTCCAGTTTTCATAGTGGTAAAGATCAGTAAAAACAACTCTCCTATTTATTGTGATTAGAAAATGAATGTTTTGCCAGAAAGCATATTCTGATTTTGACACCATCTTTAGGCTGGAGGTCAATTTTTTTTTAATATATATTGTGGCACAGCTTGCAGTTGAAACTATTAAAGGGACATGGAAGGTTTCTGGATTTCACTAGGAATATAATATACCTATGTATTAATTTACTATTATGTTCTTTATTTTATTGGCAAGTGCTGATAAGGAGCCACATTCAATTGAGGCATGGGGTGATACGGGCTTCGAAAATGGAGGCTGTAACTTATTTTGCTATTCAATTGGCGTCTTTTTGCGGGCTCCGATCAGGTTATGGCTCCGGCCTCCAGTTCATTGCAATGGTTAACATCGCAAGTTAATGCCCCTCCAAGCCTTCAATCTTTAACAGCCACAAAAATCGCAAATCGCTATTCAATTGCTCCGATTTCCCCTCGCTAACCACCCCGGCAAGGCTGCAAATGGCAAAAATCGCTCCACAAGTTACAGGTTCCAAGGAGGACTCACAAAGGGATTAAATAAATGTCCGGAGCACTTTAAATGCACATATACACACACTACTGAACTTTTATTAAAAGGGAAAGTGATGCTAGGTTTCAGAATTAATAGCACAACATTCTCAAGCTCGCAAATCTTTATTTCATGTGTAATTTCTGTGTTATATCGATCCCGGCAATCAATGTGTTAATATATATATATATATATATATATATATATATATATATATATATATATATATATATATATATAATGGAACTCACATGTAATAGAACATCATATTTACGGCTTTATCCATATTGCAATATTTCAGGAATGCAGGTCCAATCGTAACTTGTAATTGAAGCTTGTAGGACTTTGAAATACAACCTCCATTTTTCATTGACGTTATGATGACAATCTCTGTTTCCATTGGCTGTTTCTAATTCGGGAGTTACGGCCTTGCTTAACTGATCAGGTTCAGGTTTGCAAATGCTATATACGATAGCATGGTTTACAAATTTTGCTATCGGTCCCTAACTTGCGGTCTTGCCATATTGAATAGCAACGTAAGTCAAGGACGCTGCAGGCCCACAGCAGGCCTGCAGACATATGGCTTATATCCCGGAACTTGCGGCCTCCGAATTGAATGAGGCTCCAGGTCTCTGTTTTTCTACCTAAAATCATAGCTTGTGCAGTTTATTAAAACACAGACTGTTAAGTGTTTCAAAATAGCCAATCAGTGACCTCTCTCAAGTAGCATGTTGCCACTGATTGGTTAATATGAGACAGTGCTAGCCCTGTAAGCACAAGATATAGTGTCAAGCAGTGTAATAAATGGGCTACGGCTTTATGTAAGGTACCACATTTTTCATCACACAAAATAAGTCCATACAGTAAAATCGCCATTTAAAAAAAAAAAGATGAAATATATACAATAGATCTAAATTATTTATATTTGTATTAAAGCTTTTCACTGCCACAGCAATACAAGTTAGCTAATATTGGTGTATTGTTAATCTAATATTGTAAAAACTTGCACCTTCAATGAGTGTAAATTATATTTTCAAGATTGTAAACTCTTCAGAGTTGTATTGTATTGTGTCTACTTACATTATAATTGGTATATACCATTGTAATTTGATAACTATACCCACTGTACTTTATTGTATGCAAATAGCATCAAGGAAAATGCTGGTGTTTTATAAATACAGAATAATAATACTAATGTGAAACCCAGCAACTTATATGGTATTATCCAAATAGATATGCACCAAAATAATGAGCAATACAAAAGATTCAACCATATAAAGCTTATAGCACATTGACAAACATTCAAATATTTGTTCTGGAATAAACTGAACAGTATGGATGCAAACCCTTGTGTGTATTTTACCATTCATCACAAGAAGGCCTTTTCATAGCTGTAATCTTTCTCATATGTATATATCAGGCATAGCATGTTTTACTGTGTTTAATCAACAGCAATGACATTTCATAGAGACCTTGTGTACATTCCTAGGTGATAACCCAATATAGGAACAGCCTTTGAAAGCAAATATTTGCATATTTTTCTTTTAGTCACCTCAGTATAGCTGTTCTCAGAAACAGAGGACTTTTTTTGTTGGCTATGCACGTAACGTTGGTTTACTTGTGTGTAACCTAGAGCCCCTTCCAGTGCTATAGTAAATAGAAAACAATCCAGTTGTCAGAACAGAATTGTGGTCATAAATGTGAATTCACGTACTAAGAGTCAACACAACTGTATGCATTTTTATGAGTATTACCATAATGACATCTACATTGTACAATAAGTAAGGTAAATGAGCAAAAAAGACAAGTAATTAATATTGCATGTGAAATAGTTCATGCTGCCCACTTTCCTAATATTATAGTATATTGGAGGTTACTAAAGCTTAGGTTACAACTTAAAGGCAATAGTTTCCTGGATTATGAATGCATCTGATAGAAGAGAATCAATAGTGTATGAAAAAAATGTTTGCATGAAAAAAAATACCAAAATAAACATTGACAAACTCATCCTGATGTTAACACCCCTGAAGATCCCTGCTAAAAAAATTAGCATAACATTAATAATTTGTTTTGGCCAATCACAGGTAGCTAATACATTTTAATACATTGTAACAATCAGTGATGGCAGTTTGTGCAAGAAGGAATCATGGGATGTGTAGTTCCCCCGGTAGAAGTTAAGCAGGAGGAGCCAGACACTCATCTGTAGATCTCTGCATTGAGCTGCTGCTGCCTTGAAGGTTAGTTCAAATCCATACCCAAATGCAGTGTTTCTATTGGTAGGTATACTGTGCCTATGTACGGCAGCTCTGGGCATGTGAAAAACTCCTTTTATTTTTAAAATAAAATAAATTTGTATGTGAATAGAATGACTCAATGTAATGTGAGTTTTTAAAATAATCAGCTAAAGACAGGGACATTTAGATATGCCTTTAATTATTCCTTTATACAACTGGATAGACTGTGCTTATATGTCAATATTGCCGAACGGTGTAGACAGCTAGGCCCAAAATGTATCAAACTATGTAATTACAGCTCATATGAGAGAGTATGGCTTGCTTTGTGGTGAAATGTATCAGTGGCCCAGATTCACTAAGATCCTAAAGGATATATGTATGTGAGACTAGGAAACCTTCATCTTGTAACAGCTTGGCTATATTTAATTAACATATCATCATTAAAAGGATGTGGGAAAGTGTTGGGATGCCTATTAAAGCAATTTATTGATGCAAGAATTAGGTTATGCAGAAATGAACTTAGATTGCAGTTTAACAAATCACATTTTTCCTAAGTTACATAAGAAATAAAATAACACTATTTGTCATAAATAAGGATATTACCACATTAGTTACATCAGAACTCTTTGACCTTGTAAATTTACTGTATATGGTCATGGAATTCCTCAGTGATTTAACATCCAATGAAATCATCATATGTATTCTGCACCATTAGATAGAGGGTGAAAAAAAACATGTTGGAAAAGTGTTTTGCTTTTTAAAATTGATGCTGAATTCTTGAGTTATGCTCAATAGAAATCAGGGTATTTCAGTGTGATGCCTCTGCCTGAATGAGTATTCAGTGCTGTACAGCAGGGATGTAATGAATATTAATTAGAATCAGTTGTAGAACATTTGAATCAGCCAGTGTTAAGTGATTTGTACCTACTTGATTATATTCTAGGAACTGAACAAGTAGCACAGCAAGTTAAGCTGGAGTCTATGGAGCCAAAGCTCATACACCCTCTTCCTTTTTTGTTATTTAAAGATCAGAAATATATTATTTTGGCTATATAAAAAAGCAAAAAATAATATGAAGTAACAGTTTTTGTGTTGGTTTTCAAATAATTATTTGAAAAAAATGATGTGAACTATATATATGCAGTTCAAATAATGAAATAATAAAACTAACTTAATTTATTATTTAATCTAAATAACATTATTTATTATTAAACAAAAACAATGAATAGGCTCTATTAGGACTTAAACCAGGGCCATAATCCATAGATTAACTTGTGCTACTTATATATTATATAGCTAATGCTATTACTTTGTAAAAAAAACATACAAACACCTACATAGAATGTGTGAATAATAAGATAGAATTCTGTAACTTAGACATTCTATTCTAGATTTTCTAAATTGTACACATGTTTTGAAATCATATTATGATGTTGTAGTAAATGTGTTGTCTTAAACATTTTTCAATTGCGAATCCATTGGTTTGAATCCAGTGCCTTCCATTTGCTTTTTTTTAATTGACTAATGTATTAATTAACACACATATGATATATATATATATATATATATATATATATATATATATATATATATAGTTGTAAATAAGTGAGCACATTATTTAAACTGAAAACAAAACCAAGTGGGAGGCATGCATATGAAGCCAATGGTCTACCTTTGAAAAAAGTCATTGAAACAGCACAATTACCACTACACCAGCACTCACTGCCTTAGAAGTAAGTATAAAAGTTATTCTATCTAGTATAAAATCTGTAACAGTTACAAACTCCAAGCTTTAATATCTATTCAGATTCTTGTGGGAGGGCTAAGTCATTTTTGATCAATTAAAAAAATATAAACAACTTTTCCACAAGATTTTGCACTCTCCAACTGATGGTAGAGAGCACCTATGGTGACTTTAATGGATATATATATACTTGCCACACAATGTGAGGCCCCCCGTAACTTGCGGGCCTGGTGATCAGCGCCTTTGGCACATATATATATATATATATATATATATATATATCATTGGCAGGCTTTAATTTCACAAATTGTGCTTGCTGAAATGGCTAGAACCATTTACAAACATATGTCTTGAAAAGAAACTAGTGTTTCAGAGAAACTGAGAGCATTCCAGGAAGGCAAACAGTTGGTTAATAAATCCTGTAGGAGTGCCACAACTACTAGCATTCATGACTGGCCTTGGATTCCCTTCTATTTGCTTAAGGTTATGCAACAAATTAGGGATTTTCCAGTCAATGCCCCTTGGCTGGAGCAATACAGATACAGTTGATAATGTCACTATTGTTTTCAATAAAATCATGTTCTTTTTCCTTATTCGTACACACATAAAGACACGTACAAATAGTGCATATGATATGAAAGACTGTAGGGCCATTGCATAAAGTACACATGCTCATTGGCATTGTAGACAACATTAGTGGAAGTACATTATTACATTCATAAGAGTGTAACCTTAGCTATATAAAAATGTATTTAATGACACATGGAATTGTTTTTATAGATATGATTATTAATCAAAACTAGTAATATTTTCTAATACATAGACAAACAATGAACTAATTAATTTATTAATTAATGTATTCATTAAGTACCACTCAGAAATAGCTTGTATCCATCTCAATTCTTTGTAATATGTCTTTATTGTCTTATATTATGATATACGTGTAGGCTGAGAGAGGCAAGCCTGGCCCAGCACCTGCTCTTATCTCCGGTTCATAGGTGCATGTCGACATTTCCTCTATGGAAAAAGGCTGAAAAAAGATCTGTCTCCACCGCCCCCAGCACATTCCCGGCAAAAGGGGAAACCCATTACAGTAGGTCTTGCATCACTGCCTAAACACTGGTCAATTGATAAGGAGTTTCATGTGAAACGCAGCCACAATGTTTTATTATAGCTCTTAGATATATTGCGCAGCTCCTACCACAGACTTCTGAAGATGTGACTGTGACAGCATAACGCAATAATGGCGTTACATGTATACTTTACATATTCAGTATTTATAGTTCCTCACCAGGTAATACACTACAAAATACTACAATATACACTATCATGTAACAGATACGTATCTTAATTAGAAACATAGTTAAACGGACACTGAAAGCTTTTTTTATTGCATATTAGAGATGATAATTGATAATATATCAGTGTTGGTTTTGTGCAGTGTGTGTGTCCGGTCATTCAGTTGTGTCCGACTAACCGTGACCTCATGGACTGTAACACAACCATGCTGATCCATTTGGTAGTCATGCTTATAAATCATTATAAAATTCTTGCGTTTCTTATAAATATTCTGCGTAAAAATACATTTTCTACTTTCCCATTCTTAATTGGTAATTATGGTTGCTTCATTTTAATTATGTGGCTTATGTTGTGGCATAATTAGTTTTAATACAAGTAACAAAACATCAATGAGAGTGAAACAGAGAGAGATCTGACTTGTCTTGATTTTTATGCTATTACTTCATCAAACATAAATATAGTTTAAACTAAGGGAGACCAATACTTTTCTAAACTAATTTGCTTACAAAGCTCAATATTTGGTGAAGAAAATAACACAGGATTAATGCATGTTTAGTATAATGCATTTTATAGACAAGTTGTCATTAACAGAGTTTTTTTTTAACATTTTCAACTGGCCTATAATAATAAATTCATAATAGTACCACAAATTTCCACAAATTGTCTGCATCAAACTAAAAAGCACTCAGCTGACTGATAATTGGTTGTCCAAAAATTACATTGATTGCACCTTTATATATATTGCATACGGTGCAATCCACTGCTATTGGAGGAACTGATTATCTGCTTTCATTATACATGTGCTTCCCTATTATTACAAAATGTAAGACACCATCATGTGAGCACAAATACATTGAGAATGACAGGATACACAATTTTGTTTCCAGTTTGCCATTACAGATTGTTGTGTTATTTGCATAAAAAAAAAGTCTCTATCTATATAAACACACAAACTGTAGAACAGATGAACTCCTAGCTTGTACTACAGATACACTCCTTGCTTTAACTATGTATTTTCTTATTATATATATGTGTGTGTGTATCTATCTATCTCTCTCTCTCTCTCTCTCTCTCTCTATATATATATATATATATATATATATAAACACACACAAATAAATACATATATATATATATATATATATATATATAAAAACATATATATATATATATATATATATATATACATACATACACTGGTTTATTTCAGTGGAAATGTACAATTCGGGCCTCTTCCTGTACACGTATATAATGCAGAGCAAACACACTTCTTGCGTCAGTCTTAATACTGGTTTATACCTAATAAAATACACCAAACACAGAAAAACATGTGAAAATATATCATGTGAAAATCACTGCGCTGCACAAATAGGCTAGATCTTTGTGTAAATGTGCGTGGCTACCTAGCAAAATACGCTGCATAGCAGCAAGGATGGATATCACCAACGCCAGCAATCATCAGGAGACAGGGAGGGGAAAGTGTGTATACAGAACTACGTAACAATGCAAACACACTCATGACAACCAAAGCACCCATGCTGCTTCATCTAGGGATCAACTTCCTGTACTGTCATCATAAGATCACTAAGTTACACATATATACTGTGTGTATATATATATATATATATATATAGTTGTCAGCAATACAGGTTGTTGCTAAGGCTTGCGGGATCGCGTGCTGGCAAGGAGCGCCGAAGGTGGTGGTGGAGATGAGCGCAGTAGGCTCTCATCCCTACGACCCCCTACGACTTTCGGACCGCAAATGCGGACCCTCGCGACACGAGGGGCCGCATTTGCGGAGGTGGAGGCTCCCAGTTCGGCTGCAATGAGCCGCAGGCTCATTGGCATTTGCGGAGGTGGAGGCTCTACGGCACCTCACAACTGGTTACAAATGACCACACAAGCGGCACTTTGAAAAAAAACAACAAACACGCAATGACTAACTACGGACTTACACAAAAAAATATGACCTGCGACAAACATTAAAAAACACAAAAATACACACAAAAATAAAATAAAAACCTTACCCACAGCAAGGGGGGATACCCAGGACCTCTGCAACACAAGTTAAACCTTGATTTAAGTCACATTTACAAAGTTTAGACACTCGAAAATCCCCTAAGTAAGAGAAAAAAATGGCAGACAAAAAATACGAAAACGAGGCTACACGACCCCTAAAGCCACAAAATACAGCAAAGCTAATACAGCTTTTATACAAACTCGTATGACCTACAACATACACCATTAGCAAGGACGCTAAATCATACAAACCCGCCTACCACATACACATTCAACGCCATTTTACAATACTAACTTACACAATGTGGAAGTACACAGCTACACAAACGGCTTCCCCTCACGCATGCAGCCTATTTACACTACACACTGCACACTTTGCTGACACTTACACCTCAGCTTAACAACACTGCAAATCTACATTATATGCTGCAGGAACATCAAAACAGATTGTTAGCTCTTCAGCACATTCCTTGCTGCATATATTAATTACAAAGAGGTAAAGTATATTAATTTATGATTTCATTATTTAATTAATTAGCATAAAAATAGAACATATACACAAAACAAAAAAACAATAACAACACCAGCGCAAACAACCACAAACACCTTCACCGTGCCACCCACAAGGAGCGCCAACGCTGCTCATAGGACACAAACTACACCAGGGGAGAGCCTTGCAATAAGCGACAAAACAAGATCACTGTGGACCTTACAATAATATATATATAACATGGAAAGATAGATAGATAGAGAGATAGAACCAAAATCCAGACAAAGCCCTCCTCTGCAACCTAATATTGCTTCTGTGTCCAAAAGCTCTTCCACAACACCAAAACCAGCTCGGGACATCAGCATCCCCACCCAGAACCTCATAACCTCTCTATAGAACCAGAAAGCTTTCTACATAGTTTTTTTTGCATTTGTTATGCTGATCCCCATGCCATACAAAATGGACTCCAGTAGGTTTTAAGGCATAATATAAATAGAGAGATGCACACAATCAGGTGCATATATACACAAACACATGTGTAAACATATACATATATTGGTGAATAGGTACATCCACATTTTCGCAAACAGAAAAGTATATACATATACAAACAGCAGCAAAAACACATGCACACAGGTGTATATATGACACACATAGTGAAGGCGCTATTAAACTGTTTTAGTGATGCTGTGTCTTGCTGTGGTTTAGTCACAACTATAAGTGCAAGCCTTAACATTCTGTTTGCTGATACACATTTTTATTTCAGGGAAATAATATGCTTAGATAGCAATTTAAAATAAATTAAGCACGAATGCTGAGCTCTAGAATTACAGGCTGAAATTAGAATATGCAATGTCTATGGTATTTTTCACTCTCCTCAGGAAAGATATAGAAGCAGAATGAGGAAGGGTTTGTGTATTAATCAAATGCTCTAATCTGGTGAGTAGACGTCTCACAATGATAATGAAATGTATTATATATGAAATTGGAAATAAATAACATTTGATAAATATTCCAGTCAATCTATAGCCAACTGTTTAAATCTAAGATATTGTAGGATTTCCTTCCTGAGCTTTAAATATATCTTGGTAAACCCGCAAACGATCATTTGTTTATCTACAAAAGTTCCAACTGAGTTCCCTTCAAAGAGCTTTTAATGCACTGTATTCATCACAATCACCCCTCTTCCGTATTCAATACCAAATCCTTTTTTCATTATTAACACACTTGAGGAACTCATGGGTTGTAAGAACATAATTTATTAGTAATTGTTAGCCTAGGCCAGCATAAAGTTTCCCCCAAAAATGACATGTACATTTTATATGCATTTACAAGTTTCTCCTAAAATGTCCTCCCACTGTTACACTTGTTTTTTAATTAAACTAAAACCAGAATATGTATGTATAGACGTGTGACTGAACCACCTGATGAACTGATCAACCTTTTCACAATTTTTGGGTACTATGGTCAATATATATGTCTTCGTTGTCTGTTTACCTGGTGGATTGCACAAAGGACATCAATACAAAACACTGATCACCTTAGACCAGTTAATTTATGCATTCGATATATTCATTTAGTTTAACAGGTATTTTTACTTTGGCTCCACATTAAATGTACCTGTTAAATGTTACCTGATAAAATGTACAGCTAAAGAAAACCAGTGAGAAAAGTGACCAAAAAAAAAAAAAATGAAATATGTTACCATATATGTCCCCTTTTCCATATAAACACCAAGGGCCTTATTCAATTGCGATTTGGCCAATTGAATAGGACTCTATTTATGCACATAGCATATTTTTTTACAGAAGTTTTTAGTTAGTGAACTTCTATCCAAAAGCATGGTCTTTACTAACTAAAAACTTCTATAAAAAAATATGCTATGTGCTTAAATAGAGCCCTATTCAATTGGCCAAATCGCAATTGAATGAGGCACCAAGTAGGTAACTGAAGTCATCTAAGTTTAGTGATGTATCAGTAATGTTCCCAGACATCAATGGTCTAACAGATAATATGAGATAATATGGGACGTCGTCACGCTTTGCCAAAGGCGCTCATTGCTTGCGAGGCAAGCCATTAACTCAGAGCACTGGTGCTCATCGACTGCTTAGCCTTGCATGGCGAGACGAGCCATTAAGGCAGTAAAACTCGCATCACAGCACTTAGGCGATGAGAACCGAAGGCACTACAACTCGCAGAACTTGCGAGGCGAGCAGTGGAGGCAATGAAACAGGCGGGACTTACAGCCTTATTAAACTGCAATTCAGCCAATTGATTAGGGCTCTATATAAGCAAGTAGCATATGTTTTTTACGGAAGTTTTTAGTTAGTGAACTTTTATCCAAAAGCAAGGTCTTCACTAACTAAAAACTTCTGTAAAAAAAATATGCTCTGTGCTTATATAGAGCCCTATTCAATTGGCCGAATCACAATTTAATAAGGCTGTATGCCTCCAAACACTTAGGAAACACAGGATCGCCTTAGGCTGCAAGCAGTTAACGAACGCAGGACTTAAAAAAAAAAAATACAAGATCAGAAAAATACGAAGTTAACGGCTGAACCGCGCAAAGCAAAAAACATGAAAAACAAGAAGAAAATAAACAAAAAAAGATGAAACTGAGGTTACATGAACCTGGACCGCGCAAAGCACCGCTAACCACGTACCACTTTTCCCCAGGAACAGACGATGTACAAAATACACTATTACAAAGGACGAGAAATGCTCGTGAACGGCGTAGCACATAGACAAAACACACTATTTCACAATCCTAACTTCCTAATAACAACATTACGCATCTACAGTAGCGCTTCACACAAATAAACCAACGGTTTGCCCTACTTCTAATACACAGTTGCCACATTCATAACACTATCGCCTCAGGCTAGCAACAGGCCAACTGGACATTATATGCTGCATGACAATAAAAACAGATTGTTACCTCTTCAGGCTATTGATTGTTTGATATATTAATTACAAATAGGTAAAGTATATTAATTTATCAAGTAACTAATTAATTGGTTATTATTTAAAAAAATATAGACATATGTATCTGTCTTTGTGATGAGCGCAGAAGGTGCTCAGAGGAGCAAAAGTACACCAGAGGAGAGGCTCGCATTGAGCGCCGAAGGTCCTCACACTACAAAAAGCTTGACATTGTGTGGCAAAAAGCATTGCCATGGCTTCAAATTTGATTGCTCCGTCATTTCTGACGGGCAAGTCGCTAGTACATATAAACTGAGTATAATATAACGCTGAAGATCTGTAAATATAAAATTCCCTATCAGGAATCCAACTAAGAAGTCAATACATTAGCATGTGACTTATCTAGCGTAATGTGATGAATCAACCTACCAGGTATCCTTGAAAATGAATTAATTTTTACTATATTTTATTGGATAAAAAGCAACATTGTAACAAATGCATGTCCTCCTTATACAAACAAATAAATAAAAAGACAAATAATCATGGCAGATTTAAGCCTTACTATTTCAATCTTGGTTCATTGATTATTCTTTTTCAAAATAGCATTAAACATGCAAGATAAATAATGCAATTCACTAAGCATGACCCTCCAGTTCAGTGTTTTTCTCATTTTCAACTGAAAACATTTATTAATTTCAACTAAAGCCATAAAGTATTTCATAAACTCAAAAAAGGCAAAGAACTCTGTGTTTTGAAATGTCTCCAAAGAAATCATACAAAATGTATTTAACTATAAAATAGCAAAATCAATATTTACTAAGAGAGAAAATGACAGCCCTTTTTACTGATCTGACAAAACTCCCAAAAACATACAGGCCAGTGTCCTTGGAATACCGCAGAGTTGTTAAAACAAGCCTAGCAGGGCCCCGCGGCATCAAAGGAAAGACGTTGAAATGTCCAGTAATAAGGAAACAACTATAATTCTTGGTAAAGGGTGAAATGGCCATAGGGAGGATGCCAGGATAACTTAATGTGTAGATTTGTATCTGTAGTGTTCCTGTCACATCACTTAATGCCAACACAGGTTCCTCAGGGGACTAAAACTGCTATCAGGCTGGTCAGCAATATACTGTAAGCATCTCTGATTAAATGAAGTTATACACCTCCTTAATAACCACACTAATAAATTGAGGATACATATATAGTTAACTTGTGCTCTGTAATGTAAACTAAGCAGTCACTCACATTCAAGGTCACCACACTCACATGTTAGCCAAATGTTTATGTAGATGTCAGCCATCAGTTGTGACTGACTATGGTAGCAACAGTTATAGTTATACTAGGTGGTCAACATGCAAATAAAGTATATTACAATAAGTCATAAGTAAGCAAAAAAAAAGATGGTCAGCTGTTTAGTAGTTTGTCATCATACACTAAGCTTTGCAAAAACATTTTAAACAAAAATATGTGACGACCACTAGTTAAATGAAGCTAACTTAAAATATACAGTATGCATAAAAAGCCAGTGTGTGTCACAACCGAATAAAAACGCTATGCAAGGTAATTATTAGTGTGAAAATCCACATGCTATATTTATAGGAACGTACCTGGGGATGGGATATTTTCAGTCATCTGATCAAATCACTTAAACACTAAATCCAAGTGTTAATCATAGGTATAGCTCAGTCAACAGCTTTACGCACCTAAGATTGTTGCTCCTCAGCTTCTCACTTGCACATCTGTCCATTCATCCTCAACAGAATGTAATATTATCTGGGCTGGGATCTCCTACAAACTATACCTAGATGACAGCTGATTTATTTATAGCAAGCTGTGTATATCGGCATTTGCACCACCCATGTGTCAAAGGGCAACATAGTACAATATATAGCCACAATTACATTGCTATGGGATATATACCGTATTGGTCCAAATATAAGCCGCAACCGCATATAAGCCGCACCCGTAAAGTTCAAGGGGAAAAAATAGAAAAAAGATAGTACTCAAATATAAGCCGCACCCGTAAAATTGGAGAGAAAAAGACTCTCAAAGTGATCAGCCATTGCAATAAACAGGCTTTCTAATTAGCACTGTTTTTTTGCAGGTTACAGGCTTTACAGGATGTTAGAATCACTAAAACCGTAAATCGCTATTTAATACCGCAGTCTCAAGCACGAAAATCGGCACCCTTAACTCGCAAACGCGCAAATCGGCAGGCATTTTGCGTTCGTAAAAAAGGTGCAGCTTATATTCGGACCAATACGGTATATTGTTAGCACACAAATATTGTAATAGCTTCTATAATAAAATCTAGCACAGAAAGGAGCAAACCAAATCCATCAATGGCTATTCATGTGGCCCTCTCTTGTTCACTGGAGTTGGAAATCTTATCCTTCTCCCAAAGTACAAAGTTTGTCTTGTCATTCTACAACTGTATATATCTATATTTCATGTCACACAAAATACTGCCCATTCATTTCCGAAAATGTATTATCCTCCGTCTTTTATTTTAACAATTTTTTCTAAGCATTCTTTTTTAATACCTTTCCGACCACTTATGTAGCCCTTCAAACAATATAGGTGTTTGTTTCTAAACAGAAAATATAAAGAACATATAAATAAGATAGGAGGTTATGCATATGTAAATCAAATAAGATTAAGTAGGGTGTAGTTTAAAGCACAGACCTGAAACATAACATTAACATTTATGGTAAGTGTGATACCATGTTACCATTAATTTGAAATCAAAGCTTGGGAAAGGGGGGGGGGGGGGGGGTGCGGGGGATAGACACAGAGGAGGGAGAGGGGGGAAAGAGTTGCTGGGGAGGGAGGGGGACAAAGAGACACAGGGGATGGAGAGAGGGGGAAAGAAACACAGGGGAGGCAGAGAAGGGGAAAGAGGCACAGGCATGAGGAACGTAAAGTAGAGGGGCTGGAGGCTCGCAATGAGTGCCGAAGGTGCTCATCGCCAGGCCCGCGATGAGTGCCAAAGTTACGGCCTTGTGCATGCGGACAGCGCATACCGCGGCCTTCAATGAGCGGCAAAGTCGCTCATTGCGGGGCCCGTGATGAGCGCCAAAGGCACTCATCTCGAGGACCGGAAACTTAGAGGAGGGGAGAGCCTTGCAGTGTGTGGTAAACAGCATTGCGAGGCTTAACATTTTATTTATTTAGGACGGGCAAGTCTCTAGTTAAATTAGAACATGCTGTGAGTTATGGGCTTCAGAGGCTAACCCGTAAACCATTTTTCGCTCATCGGATGTGCGGCCGTGAACGTGAACGTAAATTAAGCATGAAATAAGGGGCCGATTTCAGAGCTTGAGAATGTTGTGCTATTAATTCTGAGGCCTAACATCACTTTCCCTTTTAATAAAAGTACAGTAGTGTGGAGATATTTGCATATAAAGCATTGGACTTTACCTCCCCCCCCCCTTTGCGGGTCCTCTCTAGAACTCATTGGCTTCTTGTCGCCATTTGCGATTTTCGGGGGTTGAACGCCAGTGATTTTAAAGCAGTTGGAACGTTAACAGTTACGGCCTTGAAAGACCAAAGATTTGCGTTCGCAAAGCTCCACGTTTCACATCCCGTAGGTTTTTTTCGCACCTCTTTTTGTATGGTATCACTGCATTTGGCATTACCAAAACAAAATGCTTAACATGAACCTCTCCCCTTTTTCCTTGTACCTCTGCCACCTATACCTTATTTGTTTTACTTTATTGATTCATACTATCGACCTACACCCATTATGGCTACCCTTATCAACCTCATTCATTTATCTGCTGGGTTATTGTACTCGAGATCATTATACAATGTTAGCCCATTGCACAAACTCGGCAATAAACATTCCTACCTTAACCCACCTATACAACAACTAACTTTACTGATTTTTTTATTTTGTACTCTTTTCCAATTAAGTATTCTGTATAACTACTTTTTTTATTTGTGTTCTTTTCTCTTTAATCCTGTATCAATCTCAACTTTCACTTGTTCCTGACCCGTCTTAATCCTTATCTGTTACTCTTGTCCAGGTTACTGCCTCTCTCACTCCCTTCAGATTGCAAATTTCTAAGTTTTCAGACTTGTAAGGGGGAAAATGCACAATCTAAGCAGATTGCAAGCCTTCATTCGATTAATATTGTATTTTACTTTGTATTTAACTCCTTTATAGCTCTATGGAATATGTTGGAGGGTAACAAATAAAGCATAACAACAACAATAATAATAATAATAATGCCTTTTCTGTCCTATTGTTTTTTATGTGCTACTTGCTTCTCCACAGCCACGTCCCTCAACAGGCAATGGAGAGGTTAATGCCATAGAAATCACCTGACATTAGGTGCCTTGGCATTACTCCAGTTACGCATTGTAACTGTGCCAGTGTAAACAGAAGTCACCAGTGACTAAGCGTTTATTTCAGTACAATACAACCAGTGGTTCAGCTGGTGTAAATCCTCCAGAGATATGGTGCAACACCTTGATTTTAATCCCCTTCTGTATGAAACACGCTATGCAATCCAAAAAAAGAATTCCCTTACCATTTATAGCATCACAAGCAATGCCATGTGCACTCACCTGTGCTACGTGCCCACCAACGCTGCTTCATATAATATGCAAATTAGGAAGTTTTCTCTAATGAACAAATGCTTAACCTTTAGTTTTCTAGTCAATAAGAGACAATGGACAGCATTCACATAGCTTCAGGCGGGATGTGAAAAGGTTCACTGAGGCTGCAATTGCAATTTCCACACCTAAAATATCCATTGCATCCTCAGAGAGTCACTCTCCGTCCACAGCAAAGATTACAGATTTTTGGTCAACATCAATCCCAAAAATAAATGTTTACTAGCAACTTGCCCGTCAAAAATGATGGCAAAAAAATGTGAAGCCTTGCAATGCTGTTGTTTGCCACACAATGCGACCCCCCCCCCCCCCCCCCCTTACTTGCGGACTTGGAGATGAACGCCTTTGGTGCTCATTGCGAACCTCTCCCCCCTTACTTTACGTGCCCAAAGTACTCATTGTGGGCCCTGCAATGAGCGGCTTTGCCGCTCATTTCAGGCCGCAGAATGTGCTGCTTGCATGCGCAAGCCTATAACTTTGCGAGTGTTACAGACAAACGCTCTCACCCCTTTGTCTCTTGCCCCCCACTCCCTCGCCTGTGTCTCTTTGCCCCCTCTCCCTCCCCTGTGTCTCTTTCCCCCTACTCCCTCATGAGTGTCTCTCTGCCCCCTCTTCCTGCCCTTTTTTCCCCCCTCTCCCTCCCCGGTGTATGTTTCCCCAAGAGTGTTTCCAAGTTACGGCCTTGAAAAAACTTACTTTTTTTTTTCAAGCCCGTAACTCGGAAGCCGTTGAGAGGCCGCAAAAAGACGACAATTGAATAGCAAATTAGCTTTAAACCTCACTTACGGATTTCCTGCCTCAGGGGGAGGCAGGGAGCTGATAAGTGAGGTTGCATGCGCAAGCCCGTAACTTTTAACATTGCGTTACCGATAAACTGGCAATTACAACAACTATATATATGATAACAACATATTTCAATTAAGACTATTCAAACACTACAACACATACATAACCCTAAGGGTTGTATTTATAAAGTGAACAGAAACAAATTATGATATACTGACAGCATAATGTCCATGTTACTTCCCAGAGTCCAGAGCTGCAGTGAGTGCAATTCTAAATTAAATCTAGTGACCTGTTTTGAACATGCAGATATGCTCAACAATGGCATTGTAATCTACTTTCTACCCTCCATAACTGATTTGTGTATCTAGCTTTGTGGAAATAACTATGTATATAAATAGTAGTGTATGTTTAAGGAAATCCCACTGAAGGATAGCTATGTGATTCAAGAGATATCAATTTCCTTTTGTTTACATATTATCTATTGTGTAACTTTGACAAAGCGAACACATGAAAGCATCACGTATACACGGGCTGCTTTGGAAACAGCTTGTACGTATTGTATATTTTACCCACTCAGAGAGTAATTTGGAGATCTTCTAGCAATGATTCAGAAACACATATATTACGCTTATCATGTGATCTATGAATAGATGACTCTGCAGCCAGAAAACTAATGAATGAAATTCCATTAATAACCCACATTCTAATGGAAGAAATAGGACTGTTTGATAAAAAACCCATAATGAATGTATGTGATGAAAGCATGGAAGACATTAATAGACTTGAGGGCACATTGGTCCTTCTTAAAGGGCAAATATTGCCATTATTTAATAACTTTACTAATGAGATGAGGATGTAAAATGAATTGAATTAGAACGCTGTAATGTTTAAAACGCACGGTCACAGCAAGCCCTGTGATAATCAACTAAATATAATCACAACAACCACTACAATGTTACATAGTATGATTAGCCTCAGCTTATGTACTGACCAATTGAATAACTGTCATATATACATTTGTTGGAATTGAGAAGGCCTCCTATGTTGAGTTATGATTTCACTGTTTGGATTCTGGACCATTTCTTGTTTTTTTCTGCTTGCTGTATTCTACCTACTAATAGATGGGCACATTAAAACATAAATTATAGTAACTCAGTCTCTTTACGACATCCTACTTACCGTTTCTAACCCATTAATTAGTCTTCCGTGTTTGCTTCAAATATTAAATAAATTTGGCCATTTATCAGGATATAAAGTGAATGTGAATAAAAGTGAGGCCCTTAACGTTTCTTTGCCCAAACAACTGGAAAACCTGCTGTCACTAAACTACTCTTTCAAATGGTCCCTGAAACATATCACATACTTGGGAATTAAAATTCCCAGATCTACTAAGCTAATTTATGAAGTCAACTATCCCAATATTATTAAAGAAATATATAAAGATCTCCGAACCTGGTCTACCCTAAACATCTTGGTTTGGCAAAATTCACGCCATTAAAATTAACACCCTCCCTAAACTATTGTGCCTTTATCGCACTATCCCAACACCAATTAACCTAAAGATTGAACAACCCTACAAAAGGCAATCTCAAACTTCATATGGAACAATAAAAAGCCAAGGATAAATAGGGCAACCATGACAGCATCAAAACAAAGTGGAGGCTCAGCCACCCCTGATCTGCTAAGATATTATAAGGCAGCGAGACTAGCTCATCTAACCAAATTATACTTTAATGACTCACCTCCTGTGTGGGTAGAAATAGAACAACAAGTTTTCAGGGTAAGCATCCATCATGAAGTTACCATGAAATCATTACCAATGAGCATACGCCATTCCATCACATTATAGAAACAGATAAACAAACGAACCTGTTTGTTAGAAAATAGCTCATGGTTAGCCCCACTATGGATGCCCCATAAAGATCCTGCCATAAACAAAAAATCCCAATTAGCTTGGTGGATCCGAAAACAAATAATTATTGCAGACATATTGTTGGAATGTCAAACTTGGTCCCCCACTAAATTCAGCGCAAGTCACCAATTACAGCATAAAGAATGGTTAAATCTAATAATGATTAATTCCAAACTAGGCCATATTGAAAAAGATAACAAACTAGCCAGTAAATGACCTTTCAAAAGTTGTTGTCTACACAATTCGAAGGGTCGGAAAAACATTACAGTAATTTACAACCACTTAAATGATCAGGCCACTCCTCACCAATTGTCCTATAGATCATTCTGGGAAACAGAACTTAATATCAACTTAGAAGAAGAGAAATGGGGTAAAAATTTGACTAATTCCTCCTTGAATGTTACACTGAAGGAAAATACATATAAAGGTATCATGAGATGGTATCTTACCCCAGTTAGACTTAGACTCACAAATCATTTATTAGATGGAAACTGCTCTAGAGGATGTGACACCTTAGGGACCCTAAAACATATGCTATGGGAATGCCCCAAAATTAAACATCTCTGGAATGCAACTTATATTTTACTAGAGACACTATGGGATATAAATATCCATCAAAAACCAGAGGAAGCGTTATTGGGATTGTCAATTCCAGGTTTACTGAAAACAGACCAATTTTTATTGAATCCAATATTCCTAGAAACTAGAAGCATCATTGCAAAACATTGGAAATTGACCCTTCCAACACACAAACAATTAAATGTATTCATTCCATGAGTGTCTTATCGGCTGAGATGGATGAGAGATACAGAAGATGGGCATCCTGCTGAGATATCTAGACTTTGAAAGCTGGCAGCTGAGGTTGGTAAGAAAGTTTTACAGGGATTGATTATTCCCCTATTTCTTTTATTCTTATATTTATGATATCTCTATTTTTACTGTTGAAATTTCTGTTAAAATTTACTGTAGAAAAATTACATGATGGTATATAGATAGTTAAAAAAAAAAATAACAAAAACAATGAGAAAATGTTGCAAAAATATGTTTATTACAGGTTGTAATATGCCAGTATAGCATGTTATGTCTTACCTTTTTCAATGTGTACATGGATACATAGCAATTTTGTTTCCTCATAATAAAAATCATTAAAAAAAACATAAACTATAGTATCCAGGCACATTTGAACAAATGATTTCTTTATGCAACGTTATAAATTTTCTTATTTCTGTTTCATAAGGTTTTTCTAATCCACGTTGTCCAGTGGACCAATGGGAAGCTCACTGACCACAGTTTGGGAACCCAAACTAGCTCTAGTTATTAGTTACTATGAGCTCTAGTTAATGCACTCTTACATGTCTCCTAAATTACTATAAGTTATGTATTTTACTATATGGACTATAGGAAATATATTTGTGCTTTCCAAATAACGCAAAACATTAATAATAGTAGGCCTACTGTGTGGTTAAGGAGATTTGTGGATGTACATGAGTCATTAAATAGACTATAGCTACAGAAAAAATACATGTTTTTGAGGTGTTTGCTTACTCAAAAGAAACTATAGCATATCCTGGAAAGTAGAAAAAAATATGTTTCATTAAACCAGTCATACAAGGCCTCCGGCTTGCCACATAAGCTTATTGTTTAAGTGAAAGTGACAAGTTTGCAGTACTACCTTTTGGCAGTCTTTATTTCAATGAGTGTTGTCAGATGACCAGAGCTCTGCTCATATGAGAGTTTTTGTAGCAGTAGGATTTGTCACAGATGCCACCTGGAAAAAAAAGAAACATACACCCCCCCATGTTAGCTAACATCCTCCTCCACGCCAACGCCTCTCGTGACCACAGATCCCTCACAAAACAACACTTCCTCTGAGTGGTAGGAAGAAGTGTGAATTACATTGTAGTATCAGAGCAGAAAACAACAGAAAACTAAAATGTAGGTGACACATCTGTGACACACAGCTTTAAAAGCAAACTAGCACTTTGAGATTTCAATTAAACAGGGAAAAAGCATTTCATATCATTATGAAATCACTGTATTTTATAAAAATGTGGTTTCTGAGATCAGAGATGAACTACAACGGAGAGTCATTAGGTCATTTAGGGCCTAATAGTACTGACCTGCCTTCCTCCTACTCAATGTCTCATACTGGTGTCCAACATCATCCTCACAGCTGCCCTCCGTTTTTAGACTTCATCACACCAGCAATAAACTCACTAGCACATAGACCAGAGGAGAAGAAAGACACTACTATTCATCACACTATTACAACTTCACAAGATAGATAAATACACTACTAGGGGAGCCCATACAGAGCGTAATGGAAATGTCCAGCATGGCATATTTTAGTTAAACAATTAAAGATGGTTTATATATCTATTCTAGTCTTTCAAAATAAATGTAATTAAAGATAATTGTCCAAGTCTCATTACTAGTACATATTTTCATTATAACAAAAAGATACATACTGATTAAAAATATAAATACTGTATTTATTATTTCCCTATTTAGATAGATCACCTTTAAATTATGTTGAATAGCAATAATTACATTTTATATACTTTTACCAAATTCATAAATGTAAGTTTTTGCATAATTTAAAGAACACTCGCACTGTTATACATACAGGATCAAAAACACAAAAGTGATTGCAAAACTCAATTTAAATTTGTAAAGATAAATTTAATATATATTTTTTCAAAAATACATTACAAAAAAGGTACAAAAACACACAAGTACAAATGCAAAACATAGCAATTACATTCAATACACATAACATCCAGCAATCTACTAGGATAGTATTTTAATAGAGATCAAATATTATACTTTTAGAAATCTATCACTATTTGTTCTCCTTCATATAACGGTCCCAAAAATGCCATTTCAGTGTTTTTAGAATTCATAGTTCCATAGTTATTAGTTACTTCTAGTTCTCTATTTCTAGTCATAACATAATGAACTTCTCTCCATGAAGGGACCCTTCTCTGCTTCCAGTTTTTAACCAGTAGCCATTTGGCCACCAGTAGACAATGTGAAATTATTAACCTTTTTGATAGAGAGATAAATTTAACATTTTGACCAATTAAAACTTGTGTTCAAAAATGTGGAAAATATTTTCTACAATTAACCTACAGCTAAATAAGTAAATATATTAATAATGTGTTTTACATTTTTCAGCAGAAAACGAGTTTAGTTTTTAAAAAAATGTTCAGTACAGTAGCATCTGGCATTAGTTTATAGTGATGTTTATGTATTCACTCAATATTTCCTTTCTCACTTCCTGAAATAATCAGCCCTATGCATTATTGAAGCAAATGTGTAATAAAACACACCTTGATTAGCTTATAATTAAAGAACATAAAATACAGCTAGTGGCAGCACCATGATATAAGCCACAGGATTTAGTTTATTGAAGCAAAGCTTAAAAAGAGGTGAATACGATGCCCTACAGCACTTATAAAAACATTTCTGCAGCACCAAATTTAGAAACCTCCCATATATAACCAATATACAATTTGTGTTACATTCAGCCATAAATGGAATCTTACAAGTAAAAGTAAAGTAGATAAAACAGAATTACATGTAATTTACATTGTAGAATACAGGGGAAGCATAAGAAAGGCACACAGCAAAATTAATTTTACTGCTTTTTAATCTCCTTTCGGAAAACATAGTTCTGTTGATTGCTTTCCAAAAAAAAACTGCAGATATTAAAGTTGTTTCCAACTTAGTTTACCTCTGTCCCTACTTGATCAGTTAAGTTTTTTATGTTCTCCTGTATCAAGGGTTAGTCCAAGGGTTCTTTGCACACTAAGAAAACTATGACTTTGGCAACCCCAGATATGATATAGAAAAATTTTGATGTCTGCAACTATTTCTTCTTTTTAATTATTAATAATAAAAATTACGTAAAAATGTAAAAATATATAGCTCTAGACAAGGGGTTCACAATGTTATCTTTGACAACATAACCAAGGAAGCCTTTAGGGATCTTCCTGCTTAAGCACCAGTGAGTCAATAATAAATGAGAAAAAGTCACATCAGCAATAAGAATAAATACAGTGATTGAAGACAAATGGATTTGTAAAATATTTGAAAGGAATGTGATATTTTGAAAGCTTCATTTTATTTATACAGCAAAGGCAATTTTGAAGCCCATCGGATATCATAAACTTTATAAATTAACCAATCAATCACAGTCATGAAAAAAACCAATGTGATTTCCCTTATTATTCTGGTTGGCCTATGTGAGCAGTGAATAATAAAATGTTTAATGTTTGCGTCACTTGTAGGCTGTTCACAGAGTGGATGGGTGTAGTAGTCCTTAGTCTGAAATTGGTTAATCATTTTTTTTTTTAATGTTGTGCCTTTAATTCAAATTACTATTAGAAGCTTGTAAGTACGGTAAGTCTTTCAAAATGTAACTTTTTTCAGTTTTCTACATTCCTGCAACAAACTGGTCAATGACGTTGGCTCTAGAGATGATTATGAATATTATACATAAAACATGTATATATAATATACATAAATGTTAACAGATTTGTGAGGGCTCTGTCCCTTTAAGACAATGCCATACTCATAAACTTTACAAGATCCCAATAAATATCTTATTCAGAAAACTGTCAAAGGCCTTTCCTGAAATACAGATAAGCTAAATTGTATTTAATCTATTATCTTAGTTACCCAGTAACAAACATCAAAGAGAATTGTTTGGCTTGATGATCATGTAGTAATTACACACTGACCTGGATCATGTTAGTGATATATATTTTCCACATATCTGTCTTTCAGACGATTTTCGACTGTACTTATCTTATTCTACAGTACCAACTTACAGTTGAAAGAAAATATGGTAACATCACATATATAGTTGTCTTGGCAAAACCCGTTGCTAATGCTGCGGCGCTCCTTGCGCTGGTGGAGATGAGCGACGTAGTCACTCATCCCTACAACCTGTACCACTTTCGGAAAGCAAATACGGCCTCTCGCAAAGCGAGGGGACGCATTTGCAGAGGTGGAGGCTCCCACATTGCCTGCAATGAGCCCAAGTCTCATTGCACACCGGAAATGCCCACAAAACACCCAATTACTAAATACGGACTTACACTAAAAATACGAGCCGCAGGACTTAAAAGAAAAATTGCGGACTTACAGGGAAAAAAATACGACACGCAGGACTTCTAAAAAATGCTTTACGGACTCGCAAAAATACGACCTTAAGGGACAACCCGCGCACAGGCGAAAACATAAAAAAAGCACAAAATACAGACCAATTTTTTTTTTTTAATTACCCACACCAAGGGCTGACACCCAGGACGTCTGCAATACAGGTTACACCTCGATTTGAGTAGAATTAAATGTTTAGACACTTGAAGATCCCCTAAGCAAGAGAAAAAATGGCTGCCGACAAAAACAAAAACGAGGCTACACAACCCCTAAAGCCGCAAATTACCGGCAGGCACATACGACTTTTACTCAAACCTGTACGACCTACAACATATACCATTAGCAAGGATGCAAAATAAAAAAAAACCTGCGTACCACATACACATTCACCGCCATTTTACAACACTACCTTACAGAATGCGGAAGTACCCAGCTACACAAATGGCTTTCCCTCGCGCACGCAGCCTATTTAAACTACACACTGCACACATTGCTGACACTTACACCTCAGCTAAACAACAGTGCAAACTTACATTATATGCTGCAGGAATATCCAAACAGATTGTTAGCTCTTGACACCATTGCTTGACGCATATATTAATTACAAATAGGTAAGGTATATTCTCAAAACACTTCATTTGTGTGCCAAATACCATTCCTTGACTTACAATTCTATTACCGTAATTTTTTGACGGGCAATTCGCTAGCATAAAATATGATACAATGAAGACAACAGCAGTAGAAATGCACTGATGAAATACCTTCACTATGGTCCTAGATATTAAGATCACAAATCACGTGACAAGTGTTGGGCCCTGTACGCCATGTGTGAACGATAAACTGATTTAAAGGGACTCTTAGGGCAATCCTGTGCTCTCTCATCTAGGTTGCCATGTTTCACAAAATCGGTTACTCCATATGCTTCTTATTAGTAAGAGTACAGGAGGTCCCCAGGTTACAGACGACCCTATTTACAGATGACATGTACTTACGATCAGGTTCAGAGAGCTTTTTGTATCAGTTTTTATACTCAGTTTGAATGAAAAGAAATAGTACAATGGTTTTTGTAACTTAATATTACAGTACAAGGGTATTATTATTAATTTTATTATTACAGTATTACCTGTATTATTATTACCACCTATAAGCCATTATAGTATTACTATTATTATTCATCAGGGATCCGAATTACATACAAATTCAACCTAAATTATGTTCTCAGGAAGATATCTTGTCCGTATCCACCTGTACATTTTAAATCACAATTACACTGAGAAGAATAAAATTCATTAACATTGTTAAAACATTGATATAAAACAAAAATAAAGCAAATATACTAAAAAGTCTCTTTAAACAAACAATATCCAAGGTGACTAGTAACATGATCATTATAATCAAATATTAACTTGCTATGACAGCATAATATGCCATAAGTTGCAGAATGTAGTCACCATACTAACAAACCAACTTTTTTTTAATCTGTGATAAATATATTGAGCTCTGTATGAATGGTCCTTCAAAAATTGTGTAAAATATATATTGAAATCTTTTCATCACAAATATCAGTAATGCTTACAATTGAGTTAGGAGAAGCTTGCCAAGTTTTGCCATAAGCTTCACAATGTGATCATGAGCAATTATTATATTTCCTTGGGCTACAGTCAGTGAAAAATTACTATTTGATTTATTTAAAGGTACTGTTACTAGTGGTGCCAGAAATATTTGGGCAGGCTGCTTAGTTCTGTCCACTCCACATCTCAATACTACAATTAAAATCATATTGCAATACTGTGTTTGTAGACCTATATTAGGACTGCACCTTCACGCTTTAACCATGTGACATAGTTCTCCCTGGGCCCAAGTATTACATTTTGGCAGTGACTTACACAAAGAATACATTCCACATACAGAACTTAGCTATGAACAACGCAGTGCTTGGTAGATGAGGCCAATACAGCATTTTCCTATGGCTAATTCTGCCAAAAAGACATGGCTTTCTATTCACACAACATAGTTGCTGAAGATAGTGTGTGCCATATAAGGAGAAAGAATGACCCTGTGGTTAAAGTAGAATTCCCATTTACTTGGCAACTACAAATTTACATGCCAAGAACGTGGGATATAATTTGTATTTTTTTCATTGCCTTTATACAGCAATTAAAAATTTAATTTATTTTGGCTGACAATGAACACCTGTATGAACTGAAGAAAAAACACATTTAGTAGTCATAAAACAAGACAAACACCTATGTGACACTCAGCAGCAAATGTGCATTATTTGGCTAAAGCCAAGCACCATCATAGGTTCATGGATATGTCCATTACAATACAGTGTATTTCTATATTTGTTTAATGCAGGGATTGGCAAATGTATCTGAAATTTAGGGTCAGCCATGTTAGTTAGTAACTATGCACAATAACTAAAAAGTTAGGAGCCAGCAGTAAAATTGTAGCAGCCATGGCTCCCTGGCTCCCCTGGAATCTGGCAAGCCCTGTTTAATGAACATTAAAAACATTCTGTTTTCCAATAGAATATTTAATTTGATTTAGTGGAGATTCACATACCGTATATACTCGAGTATAAGCCGAGTTTTCCAGCCCTTTTTTTAAGGCTAAAAAGCCCCCCCTCGGCTTATACCCCCCCCCCCCGTCTCTCCCTACCCCCCCCCCCCCCGGGGCCCCCTAACCCCCCCGTGTCTCTTTACCCCCCCGTGTCTCTCTAACCCCAATGTCTCTTTCCCTCCCCCCTCCTCATCCTTAACCCCCCCCCCTCATTCTAAACCCCCCTCCTCATTCTAAACCCCCCTAAATACCTCCCCCTCTCCCCTCCCTTACCTGCTTCTGCACCGGCCTTTGCTCCTTCTTGACCCGGCGCGCATGTGACGTCGCATGCGTGCCACGTCATTAGCATATACCGGGTGCCGGCACCCAGTATATGCTAATGACGTGACGTCACATGCGCGCCACGTCATTAGCATATACAGAGGGCACAAGAGGGACACAGGGGGCAGCACATTTCCCACCCTCGGCTTATACTCGAGTCACTCATTTTACCCAGTATTTTGTGGTAAAATAGGTGCCTCAGCTTATACTCGGGTCGGCTTATACTCGAGTATATGCAGTAGTTAATATAACTGCACCTTCAAGAAGGATGAGTACTTATATTATAAATTCTTTTCAGGAACAATAACAAATTGCGTTGTAGTTTATGACACAGCTATACTGATTGAGAGGAGTGCTCTAACCTTACATGTGTGAAACTCCTCAATTTCAGACTATCGTCTCAAATTTCAGACATTCTGGAATATAATCAACTTTACTGTTAATCTACTCGCTTACAATAGAAGTGCAACATAACTGACATCTCCTCAATTGAATTTTTGCATAGCAGTGAGACAGAAGACAGGTTTGTGCTGTTGCACAAAAAAACAGAAACTGGAAGGATTAGTAGGAGCCACTGATACTAAAAGCATTGCAAGTGTCACCAAGCATTTCAGAGGATGGCCTTCACTCCTGTGAAGAAATAATAAAACGGCTATCAAGTTATTTCAGTTTTTTATTCGATACTATTGGTATTATGTACATGCCAAAACGCCCTGTAAAAGGCAAATTTAAGTTTCTTGGATTATGAATGCATCTGATAGAGTAGAATCAGTAGTGTATGAAAAAACTGTTTTGCATGTAAAAATACAAAAATGGATATTAACAAACTCACCCTGATGTTTGCTAAATCTCTTGAGTTTGCAAGCTGTTACTTTTGTTAGTTAACACCCCTGTAAATTCCTGCTAAAAATGGCATACAATTCATAATTCATTTTGGCTAATCACAGACAGCTGATACATTTTAATACATTGTAACAATCAGTGATGGAAGTTTGTGCAGGAAGGAATCATGGGATGTGAAGTCCCCAAGTAGAAGGAAGCAGGAGGAGGCAGGCACTGATCTGTAGATCTCTGCATTGAGCTGCTGCTGCCTTGAAGGCTAGTAAAAGCTTAAAATCCATACCCAAATGCAGTGTTTCTATTGGGAGGTACGCTGTGCCTATGTAAGCAGCTCTGGGGTGTGGAAACCAAGATTTATTTTTAGATAAAAGAAATCTGTATGTGTGAATCAATGCAATACGTATTTCTGATATAAGCGTCCTGTGTTAGATTAGAAAACGTTAAAAACATGGAAACTTACATATGCCCTTAAAATGGAAAATATGCAAATTTCTCTGTGACATTCATAGCCTCTTTTATCTACAAAATTGAATTAGCCCACCTTTTTTTGCACCATATATTTGCCTCTCTGGAGCCATTTGCTTCATCTGTCTTGTATGACTAAACCTTACTAACAGCATCAGAAATAATTAGATAAAATTATTTTTTTATTTTTTTATTTTCTGCAAGCAAGTAGAGAAATTGTAGTAGGTCGTTTTTTTGTTGTTGTTGTTTTTAACTACTCGACTATAGTATATTCTCAAAACGACACAAGGGAGGAGGTGGAATTATTATCCCTAAACCAGCTGGCAGCATCACCATGTGACTGTACAGATCAGCATGTCATTGGAAAATATCAATAAAACCATATAGATTGGTTCTGTATATCTCTATACTGTATCTAATTTTACTGGTGGACCTGGGTCCAAATCAGGACATCTGTCCCCTTTCTTCCGGGCCTTCAGTGTATTAGTAAATGTATCACAAATCTCAACTGGAGCTATTAAATACTTTAATAAGATTTTAGTCGCATGGCTTCCTTTCCTTCCACTATGTAAACCTCATTCCTGTGCATTCCTGAATGCCATTATATTTAAGTATTTGTAGATGTGTCCACAAAAAATATGGATTACAGGCCTTGATTTTATTTTCATAAAGACATTTGGACATTTTGTAAATCATAATTGACCACCTGCTTTTCACTGACTCATAACTTGATAATTTATGGATGAAACCAATGTAACATTTCTATTTACTTAATATCACTATATAAATGTATTATTATTATTATTATTATTATGTCTTCCAATGGGTAATATATGTATCTATCTATCTACCTATGTATCTATCTACAGGGACTTTCAAGCATCCAGCACCGGCATCAATTCCCCATTTTCAAAAAACTTCTGCTAAAACATCATAACCGGCACAATCCGGCAGTTCAAGCGTGCAAAAAAAAAAATGCTAACTTTTTTTCTAATTGTTTTTTTGGGGCCATAAATGGCCCGTTTTAGGTGCTAATGCCTTTTTAAATGCATTTTGAGGGGCTTTAAGGGGGATTAAGGGTCGTTTAGACCCTTCAAATCGTGGACTCCCGATTACCAGGCAACTACAGTTATCCAGCAATAGGGAGTCCCCGTGGGTGCCGAATAACGGGGTTTTTACTGTTTATCTATCTATATATCTATTTATCTATCTGTGTATCTATCTATCTGTATCTATCTATCTCTCTATCTCTGTCAGTCTATGTGTATCTGTCTATATCTTTCTATCTATCTATGAATCTACCTATCTCGCTGTATATTTCTATATTTATCTATCTATATGTGTATCTATCTATCTATATATCTATATGTGTATCTATCTATCTATCTATCAATCTAACTCTCTGTCCATCTATATCTGTCTATCTATCTATCTATCTCATCTATCTATCTATCTATCTATCTATCGATCTCTCTGTCCATCTATATATCTGTCTATCTATCTATCTATCTATCTATCTATCTATCTATCTATCGAACTATCTATCTTTCTCTCTGTCCATGTATCTATCTATCTATTTATCTATCTCTTTCTCTATCTATCTATCTATCTATCTATCTATCTATCTATCTCTTTCTCTATCTATCTATCTATCTATCTCTATCTCTCTATCTATCTCTCTATCTATCTCTCTATCTCTTTCTCTATCTATCTCTCTATCTCTTTCTCTATCTATCTATCTATCTATCTCTTTCTCTATCTATCTATCTATCTATCTATCTATCTATCTATCTATCTATATCTATCTATCTATCTCTCTATCTCTTTATCTATCTATCTCTTTCTCTATCTATCTATCTATCTATCTATCTATCTATCTCTCTATCTAGCTATCTATTTTTTTATCTAACTAGCTATCTCTCTATCCCAGCATCTAAACTATACCTGATTTTAAATATAATCTTATAAAGAAGTTTCCCTGTTTCTATAGATTGTCAGAGCTGCTGTTGCCATGGAAACTTAAAGCACACAGATGCAGAGGCTACTGGTAACCAGGAGAATATGCAGCCTTTGCAAACAGCACATCAAGTTCTCTCTAAGGCAACCAGGAAATTAAATGAGCGAAGAACCAAATTCACAACAAATGAAAGAATAATACAGTTACTAATTATGTCAGTGTTAAAACCGAATTTCATTTGTTTCACCGAAATTAACAATTAATTGCACACTCAGCAACAAAATTAGGATCAAAGTATTAATTATATTGTACCAGATAACCATATGCAGATAAAATAAAATAAAGAATTAAGTAATTACCATTATCAGTGCTATTTTGAACCTTGGACTATACTGATCATGAAAATTGAAATAAATTTGATATGAAACTTGTAAAAATGTGTGTGATGGCTTGCACATTTATTACTTAATCTTACATAGGAAGCTACGTAAAAATGCAAATAGTTTTTTTTTTAATTAGTCTTTTTGTTGAACCAAAATATAGTAAGAAAAGAGACATACGGCTACTCAGAACTCACTCCCACTTGTAATGCTAAAAGGGACATGGACGGTTTCTGGATTTCACTAGGAATACAATATATCTATATATCTCTTTACTTTTGTGTACTTTTTTTATGAAGTGCTTAAAAGCTCTGTTAAAAATCTTACAAATAGTTCCTAGTTTGTTTTCTCCTCTCATGAATACTGTGTACTTTTAAGTATAGAATATGCAGTCTCACAGTACCAATCAGTAGTAACATTCTGCAACATGCTACTTGAGAGAGGTCACTGACAGGGCACTTCTTAGTCTATGTATTTATGAGCTACATAGGGCAAAACCAAACCTATACAAACTATGATTTTAGGCAGAAAAAAACAGAGCTTATAAGCACATGTGTATAAAAGTATATAGCAATCAATAGATAGATAGGTATATTAAATGCCTAGTGAAATCCAGAAAAATCCAATGTCCCTTCAACCGATGCCTGGCATGAGTGGAGCAAGTTCATAATTATTTTTTGTGATGCAAACTGGGTATCTACACAGTATGTGAAACCCCTAGGCTACATCATATGTGTTTAACACATACTAGAGTCAGTCTCCTGAGGTAGACCATGTAAGTTTACAAAATAGCAATGTAATACCTGCTTGTTAATATAAACTTCCAGGTTCACAAAGTTATACATTGGGAGATAAGGCTGAAATGACCCTTTCCTATGGAGAAAATAACCACCACAGTCTTGAGATGTTTAGTAAATCTACCCCATAAGTTATAGTAGTCCAGGAGGAGGTTTGGGCTTTCCCATGGGACAGCCCTCTAAAGGAGTCATCTCTGAGACGTGATGTACATTATTTCTGTAAAATGGGTCAAGATGCTTGGCACAACCCAGGGAATAGGCCCTTGGGATTGATCCAAATCTTTAGATACACACTGAGATCCCTCTATCTCACCTTGTGAGCCTGTCTTTGACAACTGTAATGAGGCTGGAAAGCTGGCAAGCTCATATATCAAATATCCAGACTGCAGTAGTTACATAGTTGGTGCAGTTAATTTTGTATTACAGCCCCATTTCATTGTCACATCAGTTTGCTACAAGTATAAGTGGACATGGAATATTTCCCCTTTTGATTATGAAATCATTTGTTCAACACTTCCACATGTTATAATTACAGAAAGTCAAAAAGGTCACTCCTTAAGGCACCATAATTTATTAATTATCATTTTAAATACAAACTGCAGATCCCAACAATTAACACCCAAAAATGTCCAGGTACTAAAACCAGAAATAAAAAAAAATATTTGGCTGGCAGAAAGCTGTATTAGGGGGGATTTCCTAAAAATCTAAATTGTCATATCCTGCATTATACTGTAGTACCTATTGGTCCTAATGTAAGCCGCACCCGCATATATTCCGCACCTGTAAAATTCAAGGGGAAAAAATAGAAAAAAGATACTTCTCAAATATAAGCCACACCCTTAAAATTGGAGAGAAAAAGACTCTCTCCAAGTGATCAGCCATTGCAAGAAACAGGCTTTCTAATTGGCACTGTAGCTTTTTTTTGCAGGTTACAGGCCTTACAGGTACACGCAGTCTCAAGCATGCAAATCGGCACCCTTAACTCACAATCGCGCAAATCAGCAGTAATTTTCCATTCGCGAATAGAAGCCGCACACGTAACTCGCAAGCTCACTAATCACCCAAGATGGGCAGGTCATAGCAGAGAGGTTAGACAAATTGTGGTCCAATGGAAAAGAACTGCCAGCCCACTCCAGTATCTTTGCCATGAAAGCCTTATGGATTAGCAAAACCAGACACAAAATGTGCCTGGCATGCTGCAATCCAAAAGGTCACTGAGAGGCAGACACAACTAAACAACTAAACAACAACAATTGCCACTGCAGTCCTTCCTGGCCATTCACAGCCCCAGCAATGGCTTGGTGAATCTAGCCCATTGTCATCCTGATTCTTGTATGTATTAAAAGCATATTTAAGTTTCCTCAATTATGAGTGCATCTGATAGAGGAGAATCAGTAGTGTATAAAAAAAAAAATTTGCATGACAGGATATAAAAATATCATTAACAAACTCACCCTGATGTTTGCTAAATCTCTTGAGATTGCAAGCAGTTGATTTTGTAAGTTAACACCCCTAGAAATCCCTGCTAAAATTTGAATAAAATTTGCAGCTAATACATTGTATCAATTTGTAAAGCCAGTTTGTGCACCAAAGAATCATGGGATGTGTAGTCCTGTTTTTACCTGGGAACAGGTAGTAAGGAGGAGCCCAGACATTGCCATGTAGATCTCTGCATTAAGCTGCTGCTGGCTTGAAGGTTACTAAAGCATTAAAATCTGTACCCAAATGCAGTGTTTCTATTGGTAGGTACACCGTGCCTATGGTAAGCATCTCTGGGGGTGTGGAAACCATTTTTGTTTAATAAGTCTGTATGTGTGTAGAATGAATCAATGTAGGGTGTGTTAGATTAGATAAAGGTAAAAACAGGGAAATTTTATATCTCACAAAACCCTAGCAACTGTACATTACCATACTGTTCACAGTTTAAGCCCAGCAGAAAACTAGGGATGTTGTTCATAAATTTTCGGTGTATGAATTTAAGCCTTTGCAGCACTTTGTGTAGTTTTAAAGAAAATAGTTTTTTTTATTTTTATTAAATGAAATACAATTAGTGCTTTTTGTGGAGAGTGCAAATCCAATAATAACTACTGAAAGTGAGGGAAGAGAAAATTCAGCTAAATCAAAGTACTAATATTAAAAAAAAGAGAGCAATTAAATAGTAAAAATTATTTATAAGCAGGCAACATAACTACAGTAGAAAATTGTAGATAGTATTATATCTTTATTATTTATTTGCTAGTTGGATATGTCAGAGAGAATATATTTATATATAATGTCATTACAATTTTTGTGTGGGCAATAATATGACAAATAAACACTCCACATGAGTGACACTATCTAAATAAAGTGAAATGGGCCCAGTATGAAGCACAGTCTCTGTTTCAGTGCACTCCACTTGCTACCTGCACATTCATCACAATCTGTTCTAGACAGGCACAGCCTAAAGAACTTGAGTCCTACCTTGCCTCCAGACATCATTAATCTTTTCTAGCACCTTTTCATGTTTAAGTTTCCAATGTCAGCTTGTCAACAAAAAACTAACATGAGATTAGGTAGAGATGATGTTTTTTGATGAGTATCAGGGCTATCTTTCAAAAAAACTCAACTACGTTTAGTCGTAGTTGAATAAGCTGCCTACAAAAATGGCACATGTAAAATACTCTGGTCTCCTTTCACATATTGGACGCAAGCCTTATTATGCAAAATAAAACATTTTCAAGAAAACACAAAAATAATTTGTATTATCGTATTTTTTTTTTCATGTGAAGTTTTTCACTGACAGACCTATTAAATATGAAGATTTAGTCAGTGCACTACATTTTCTTTTCATATTAATGATGTCACCCGAATGACCAAAGTCTACATGAATGCATGTTAAACTCTCAGGGTGTGGTGGAAAATGTAACATACAAATCTTTGGAGGGAAATTATGACAACTGTTTCTATCCGATGAAAAACAAAGAAAAAAAATGCATTAGCTTTCTTAATTGTTTTACAACACCTGCTCCTTTAAAGTAATGTTGTAATGTATTGGTCTTTAACTAGCGTACAATGATTTTTTATATTCTGTTCAATAAATGTATTAGTGAAGAAAATAGCCAGAGATACAAATAACTAAGTAAATATGCAGCAGCTATAATTATAAAATAGTGCAATGACTATGGTGGAGATTTAGCATAGATACATGGATCACTAAAATACAAAGTTTTCAAAACTCTGTATAAAGTAATCAGTGTTTTGTGCCAGATCTAGAAAAGCATATAGTACATATGTGAGAGAGTAGGTTAACTGTATAATTATATGTGTAAACCAAATGGATTTATTTTACAAAAAATGGAAAATGTGCGCTAGGGGAAAAACTTCTCTCCCCACCCATTGCACTAAAATATTACTCTGTCTATTTATCAAATCTGATAGTCTAATTACCTATTTGTGTACACAGTGAGGGTTAGGGAAAACTCCTATTACACATTTAAAAATTAAGCTTTCAGTATAGATGTTTTTTTTTTTTAATGTATTTAGTGTACCTGCTGCCTGTACGTAATGAGTATGTTGTGAAAACTACATTTTCAATGGCCCTTTAAATAACATGTGTACCCATCTGCAACATACAATTCAATGAAACATTTTTTTTATAGAATAACTGGCAATTGTGACCAAGAAACTAGATTTATAGTGATATCTTTAGAATTAGTAATCATATAAAGGGAAATATATGTGAAATGTATGTGGTGTTACAAGAAAATTCTGCATTTTTTTAATTATTACATTAAACTACATAAAATACATTAATATACATTACATTTAATTACATTACATTTTTGATAATTCTTTTAGTTGTTGCAGTAGCATCATTCTAGTAACATGGCCTGCCTCTTATTATCACAGTGAACAGGCAACTTCCTGGCCACCTTAGCGTGGAAGGAAATGTGGGTAGCTTCACTGCCAATAGTGACATCATGACCTTCATCAGGCTGCCACTGTAAGCATGACTAATTACTTCATTGACCTTAAAAAGCCTGTGTATAGAATGTATAATTGCATTTATCACCTGGTTCATCTAAACGGAATTCCCACAGACTTTTACAGATACATCCTTTAGATAGACCTGCAAATAAATGTATCCAGAGCAATATGGCCCTAAGTGCCCTCCTAAGTGCATGAGAGGAATGGGTCAGGCTGAGGCCTGGAAGAGGACTTTTACATCAATTTTGCACCTCCCTTCCGAGACTATTCTTATTTTTTTTAACATAATATCAATTGAGAAATTACATTATAACAATTAATTTATATAGATATGTACTTTTTAAGACCAAATCTTTTAGACAGGTACTATAGGTAATAAAGAGGTTTTTGATATAAAAAGAAAACTCAATATTTGTGTATAATTTCATCACAGAACTCAAATGAAAACAAGCAGGGGAGTCTTTTAATTGACACTGTCCATATACCAGCGCTGATAAGAAGGAAGTGATGTAATGTCATATTATATAATTGTGAGTAGTATGCATGGGAGAATCTGTCTCCAAATCCATATATAATCCAGTCCTTGTTCACAAACAGGATTAGATGATTATGATCCTTCTCTTTGCCAAGGAATGGGGTTGTGTACAGCAAGATACTATCCTGCTCACGATAAGATGACATCAACAAATCTGCTCTGAACCTGTTTAAGATAATGAGACATCCATGGATGTCTTATTCATTATATCTTGGCATTCTTTGCTTTTTATCAGCTCTCTTAACATGTATAGACAGTGACTCTCCCTGTATTTATCATGAAGATTCTCAAATGTGAGTATTTTAGAGATTTTTTATGATAAGAAACAACTTAGCAGCTATATATTTCCAGAGACTTCTGCGTCTCTTTGAAATTAAGCTAATACAACAGTTAGTACTAATGTTATTTACTTTGCACTCACGTGTGCAAACAGGTAGAAAGTCTATAGACACTGGTGACACTTGGGAGCACTGCTTGAAAGTGTTAAACAAAAAAGTAAAATCAATTGCACTTTCAGTATATCTTGCCGAGTTAAAATAAGGTTTAACACTAAGTGCCTCTATTAGTAAATTTTCTCACTCTCTCTTCTTGACAAGTTAAGCTTCACAGGCTGATGTCAGCAGGCAAAAACTTGGAAATAAGGTGTGTGAAAGCATCCAAGGTGTGTTATAGCAGAAGGCATGTATCGGCCTTATGTGTAACTAAAAGTACTTGGAAGTGTAAATTGGCTCACCCTCGGGCAATTGTAAGGTTGACGTCAGCATAGTAACACAGAAACAGCAAAAATAAATACAAGTTTTTTTAGTATGCGGATGTTCTCTGCCATAGCAAAACGTGTAAACAGGACATTTTAGACTGAAAAACAAGTATGATGCTATATAAATGTAAATAATATAAAAGATAGCACATAAAACAGTGTTTCTGATAGAAAGTATATAGCCCGTACTATGCAAAATTATTTTATTTTTAAATAACTTATAATTGCTAGGTTAGGTGAGACTGTGTTTCTAAGTCACAAAGCACCATTTAATCAATATATATTTTAATACAAGGTCAGCCAGATCCACCAATTTCTTTTTTCTAAGAAATGCTTCATTTCGCATTGGTAGATCATTTTGAAATAAAATTAACCTTTAACTAGTGAACATATTTATGGTAGTAAAAAAAAAATACAGGCAGATAGAGAAACACTATGTCAGATAAATAGTATCTTTATTGTGAGCCATAATTAATTCTGATAGCGGATATGAATATCAACATGCTTATGATCTCTTATTAGTGACACTAAACAAATCCTGATACAATAGCAATTACATTGTTTCTTTTTTCCAGTAGATAAGTGGGAATATCCACATTAAATGTCACTCAGTGCATGTGAGTGCTATTCTCGGGCAAACCATTATTTGCCTCTATTTATATACTTTAAAGGGCAAATTTTCCTTAAACTTTAGTTTCTTTTGTATTTAAGACCACTCTAAGGGAATATTAACTATTTATGTAATAGTTCTGTATTAGCCTACTCTCCCAGTTACTTCCCCATGTTTGTGGAGTGCGTAAACTGCCGTTTCAAGCTGATTTATTTGACATTGGTCAGTGACACTTATAAGGCCGAGATCATTGGTTAAAAAGCTTGCTTGGTTCTGCCAGTCAAATTAAGAGCCAATAATACTGCATTTAAGATTTACATTGGGACAGTTGCATTAATTAAAAAGATATGGAATACATTTTTTTCTCTCATGCATTTCAAAGAGCATGTTTAAGTTCTGTGTTTAAACTTCTTGGAGCCTAACAGGAAATGCTACAGGAAATGCCTCTATGTGAGCAGATAGTATGCGTGACTCCAGATCTCATTGGTAGACACTTATGACTCATACAGCTGTATTGCTGCTTATTTGCTAACAGGGACAAAACCCTCCAAATAGTTACACATTCAAAGCAGTGTATTCATGCCTAGGAGTTTTATTTTCAAAAAAGAAATACAGTGTTCAACATTATCTAAGGCCTTCAAATGCCCTTTAATTCAGCAGCTCACATCACCTAACATACAGAGACAATCAATGGCAATGGCTAAAACATTTACACATATATTTGAACTCCTGTGAGTGAAGTCTTTCATATACGAGCACCTTGCATTTAGGTGACATATTTTCACCTTGTAAATGGGTTTTCCAACGATAGTAGTTTGTTTTTTTCTTTACTGTCTGGCACTAAAAGGGTTAATGCTCTGCGTTGGTTTACTCAACAATTTGTTTAGGATATTCCGGCTTTAACTGAGCAAGTGCCTTAAGGCTGCTCAAAGGGTTTGGGAGATACTGTGCGTGCGTCAGAAATAAGCATTCCACCTCATAATAGGTACCACTGGTATGTGAAGTCTTAGAAAGCTAAGAGAGAAACACTGAACTGGTATTTCCATTAAAGAAAATTCTTTTCATTTTCACTTGTCAGTTTCAGACCTGGAGGGAGATAGATCAATGAGATAATGTTTGCTTTAAAATGGTTTTTATTAAGATGAGAAATTGCTTGGCATGTGTATTTTCTATTATCATTATAGATGCCACTGTTTTCTTAGAAATTGTTTTCTTCAGTAATTTAGTAAATAAAAGTAAAAAAAAAAAATCTCACCTGGGGAAATCTTACAAATGAGTTTCCTCATACCAGTTTCCATTCTATGAAATATGAGCAACAAAAAAGGATTTATAGATAAACACACACAGCACACACACATATGTGTGTATTTGTGTTGTTTGTCATATTTAAACTTCATAGAATGAGGAACATTATATATATATATATATATATATATATATATATATATATATATATATAGTAAATAAATAGTACATTTGCAAGTTAAAAACCCTGTTTCCAGCTCAGAATTCCAAGAAAAACAGTTATTACACTGCACTCTGGGAAACTGAGCAGGGACATGCAAATGTGCCCACAAATGCCTCGCACTTCAATCCATAGACCATTTTAAACATGGCTTCCTTTAATCTTATGCCCGCTGCATTACACAGCTTCTGTGTAAACCCAAGGCTGGATTATGTACAAGCTGGAAATCCTACCCACGTGTGTGTGTTGTGTGTTGCTATTCTAGGAACCATACATTTTCCTAGGAGTCACAGAGTTATTTCACAGAGATACTTTATACTTATATACTGTATACATGCCACTAGTGTTGGACAACAAGTGGCCCTGGGCCCACATGCACCCCTCAGATACTCACCATATTGGGAGAGAGCTTTACCCTCTTTAACAATACACAGTCCATTAAATCTTCAAAACTAAGAAATAATACTCATTGTACTCCTAAATAATTCTCTTTATTATCTATAACTCTATAACCAATTAATTCCTTTCCTATAGCAATTTTGCCATTTTGTTTTGAGTAAAATAAAAATGTTAAAGCACTGCGAGGCCCTTTAAATGGCCCACATATGCGACCCAGCCAATGTGACAGACTACCAGTTACTGCTTTTGGAGCAAACAGTAAATATAATTCACAGCAATAGATTTTTTTTAAAAAGTATTGTTAGCATGACTGTATCTCTTTGCTGTTTAGTGAATACAGCTGGTGATTGTTCTGGAAGCTGGAAATAATGCAATTATACCCATATATTAGTACAACTCTTATTATAGCAATGCCATGTTCAGCTGCAATATGAAATGTGTTATAAACATTAAAAAAAATGGGGCACAAGTGAGCTAAAAGAGGTGCTCTCAGAGAGGGTTATCATGTCCATAGAGCTAACCTATTAAGGTTAGTTAGTTCTCTGATTGAGCACCTCTTAGTTATTTTATTTTGTGTAATAAACATGTCATCCATGAGAAGGGCTATTGGGCAGAAACCTACCTTAGCCTCAACAGTCTGACATAAGAATGATTAATAACCTGGCTTAAGAATTAGTGGATATAATTTTTAGAGGTTTATTTGATGATTTACAAGGTGAATCATGGAACCAAACACAGTAAAGTGGCATGTAAAGTCTCCTTTACAATCGTGTGCTAATAGCTCGATTTGCTAATTTTCTCTAAATTACCACAGATTTTCACTGCCCAACAGATAATGTTTTTGCCCTTAAGCAGCAATGCTGGTCTTAAATATATGTAAATCACACAATATATTGATATAACCATAGGATAAAATGTGAACACATAGTGGTATCATCAGAGCCACAATATATACTAGATTATTTTACTCTCAGTCATGTCTACTGGGAAGCCATTCTATGGCCCTCATTCAATTGCAATTTGGCCAATTGAATAGGGCTCTAAATAAGCACATAACATCTTTTTTTAAAGAAGTTTTTAGTTATTAAGCATCTATCCAAAAGCAAGGTTTTCACTAACTAAAAACTTATTTAAAAAATATATGCTATGTGCTTATTTAGAGCCCTATTCAACTGGACAAATCACAATTGAATGAGGCCCTATGTGTCCACCAAACTATCAGTAAATACATATTTTATTATATCACCTTTAAACCTATGATCCATCAACTTCACAGCATGGAATATATTACCATATGCATTTTATATTGTATCTCCCCACTGTGTGTTTCCTAAAAGGACATCAACTAATGGATTAATTTCCATATAATCGTGTAGACAAAGTTGCTAGTATCTTCAGTAATAAAACACAACACAGTGATGCCAATGATCAGAGGGAGCTATTTGCTATTTAGTAACATAATCCTCAATTATTTTATACATTTAAAATTAATTTAAAACAAATATGTGCAGTGATGAATATGAACATAGTGTTGTTTAAATCAAGCAATATGTGGGTTAATCCCAAGGAATAAAACAATTTAATGAAAATTGGTCTATGCCACTGTTTCCCAAGCTGTGCTCTATTTTCAGTGACATAGGGTTCCACAGAATTACTCCAAGGTAACACTATGAGGAAAGGTTTGTGGTAGCTTTAAAGGACAACTTTGGAAATTGTATTTCTATATTGCTTTTTGAATAACTAAATATGTTAAAGATTAAAATGTTTTAGGAAAGGGGAAACAAAATAAACACAACCTTTAGATTTTGCAACTTTCATACAAAGTTTATTTTTAAGGCATGGCTCCCCTTTGCTTTCTTCCCTGCTGCTTGTTACTTCTCAGATAGGTGAGTTGCTGTGGTGCTCAGAGCATTGGCAGACATAACTGCCACATTCCAGTAGTTTAGACAGACACTCCATGTGTATTCAAACTCTCCGTCCACTTCAGGAAGTTGAAGTTGATCTGGTGAAGCCAACATGATAGCTTCTACAGCAGCATCATTGAATATAAAAGATAATGAATTAGAGGACCACCACTGTGGTCCTTTAGAAGAAGTTCCTGGAAACTGGTATTAGGTTTTTGGTCAGGGTGTAGTTGTAGTCTTGACTGTAGACACTGGAAGCCATTTGGGTGCATATATTAACTGTTTGTTCGGTTATACAGGAGCCATTTTGGAGCCCTATAAATTGGTTGATACATTCGCAGCCCCATATGGTCCAATGGCTAAAATAGTTTGTGGAACACTAGTCACTGGGCAATATATAAGAACTAGCGAATTGCCCGTCAAAAAATGACGGCAATGAAATTGTAAGGTAGCTAATGGTGTTTTGTGTGTACTACTGAAATATATAATACAATTAATAAATGAATATACTTTACCTATTTTGAAGCATTGTGTTGAAGAGCTGGCAATCTGTATTGATGTTGCTGCAGCATTAGTGGTGTTGAGCTGCTATGTAAACGTGATGAATGTGTGCAGTGTAATAGTGTGCGTGCGCAAGACGAAACCATTAGCGTAGTTGTGTACTTCCGCATTGGCGTAAAATGGCGGGTAATGTGTGGTATACGTCTTAGCGGAATATCCGTAGGTCGTTTGTGGTATTTTGCGAGTTTCTTGTGGTGTTTTGCGTGTTTAGAGTGCTGTAGCCTAGTTTTCGTTTTGTTTGGCGGCCATTTTTTCTCTTGCTTAGCGAATTTTTTAGTGTCTAAACTCTTTTATTTTGAGTTAAATGAAGGTGCAAGTTGTTTTTTTGAGGTCCTGGATGCTCCCTCTTGCTGTAGGTAAGCTTTTTATGTATGTGCTGTGTGTATTTATTGTGTTTTGATTTTTTTCATGTTTGCGAGTTGCGGCCGATTTTTGCGAGGTCGTAATGAGTGGGTAACGTGTGTTGTATGTTGTTTGCGTTGCACGGTAAAGTTTGCGAGGGTCGCAGTTGCTGTTTCGTGTTGTTTGCGTTCAAACGTAAAGTTTGCGAGGGTCGCAGTTGTTGGCAAGGAGCGCCTTTGGCGAGGGCAGCGAGCCCGCAAGCGTGAGCAACGGCTCTGGCTGGCTCGCCTGCTCACAACTATATATGTGATTGGGCATATACATTATGTTATATATATATATATATATTTGTATATAAGTAAATGTATAATTTTCTGATGAAAATCAATTTCAAATTGCAGTTCCACACTTTTTGACTTGAATTGCCAATAACAAAATAATCATTAGTCTGTGTGTATGTTTACTTCCTAATAGGGTTCTAGTATGGAGTCAGTGTGAATTGTGGAGCACTTGTAAGCTGCTGAGAGTCTTCTCGGACCACTGAATGATTTTCCAGTTTTGTTTATAATTTTTTCTCTGTTGTGCCATATTACAATACACCAAATCCTTCACAAAAATAAACAATTTCATTTCGTATTTAGGCACTTCGGAATCTACTTCTTTCTGCATTTTTCTTAAAAGTTTGCCATTTTGTTTTAAATTTTGTTTTCTTGTAATACTAGTAGTTCTGCGGACCATGTGAATGCAGTTCATAGACAACCACTGGTCCAGACCACAGTTTGGGAACCACTGGTTTGAAGAGTAAATATACAGTATCAGTCATTTATATAATCTGGTGCTTACGCATGCTACCTCCAGAATACCTATAAGATTATCTCATGAAAAGATCTCTCTCTGCAGTCTGGAAACCTTATGTTCAGAAATACTATTTATGTTCAAATGTTGTTCCATCATAAAGATAACATTTATGACGTAATCAGAATTAAGCACCTCCATACATATTACCTGCTACGGGCGGTAACTTTAGACTTTAGAACGCAATTCGATTCATAACACAAGCTATCACAAAAATGTCTATGGCCTCATAAACAACGCATTTGCACATTGGCTTATCAGGTAATTCAAATATACATTAACAAAACTGAAATGCAAACAAAACATACTCCACCATTAATGCAAAATTAACAGAGGCGTACAATATATTTAAATAGATTTTAGTAAAAAGTACTCCACAAAGTCACATTTTAGTTACAATAACACACTGTCACTCACAATTCAAGACTTTTTGCAATTATACCAAATATAGTATTTGAGGTTGAATAAAGACTGTTAGTCCATCAAGTTCAACCTTTTTAGATCTCTCTTGATCTTTTTAATATGTGGACTATTTGTTATTAATTGTTAATTGATCCAGAGGAAGGCCCCCCCCCCCCCCCAAAAAAAAAACCATTGCAACTTTGCCAATTGTCTCATAAGGGAGGAAAAAAGCAAAATTCCTTCCTGACCCCAGAAACTGGCGATCAAATTTCTCCTGAAATTTCCTGGATCAATATTCCTTCGCTAGTTATCTAGGATAGCCTTGAATGCCCTCTTTATTCATAAATATATCTAACCCCTTTTTGAAGTTATCTATCGAATTCACTGTCACCACTATATAAGATAAAAGTTCCTGATCCCCACCCAATCAGCATGCTGCATCCAGGGAGCAATATTAATCCACTATTTACCTGCTCTTGCTTGCTCAGCCAATAGGAGAGCAGTGTTGTCAGCCTCCCAGTCACTGCTGGGATATGACTCATCCCTTCTTCCTGATTGCAGGGTGCTGTTGCCATAGTAACTACCATAGTGCTATGTCTTAAATCTTTCCTCTAACCAGATTGGCTAAAACAAATTATGGAGGGGTGTTAACCTTAATTTTAAACTGTCAGAAATTACAATTGATTTTGCTTACTTAAAGGTAAGTGTTTAAATGTTTATTTTGGCATTTTTTCATGCAAACATTTTTTTTTATATACTATTAATTCTCCTCTATCAGTTGCATTCATAATCCAGGAAATTTACATATCCATTTAATTAAGATGTTTATTTGAGAGGGCCTGAAATGTATATGTATTCTATCTAGAACAGAAAGCATATTGCACATAAATAGTAGGCATGAAATATACCAGATCAAAATGAATATACTGTCCAGTTGGGTATACATGCCTGATGCCCTATTCATCAACATCACTAAGACTCTCCTTGTTGTATTCTTATCATATAAGTGAGTAATCTCCCTATCACATCTGAGATCATTTGTAAACTCTGATTCAAGCGTCACTATTAATATCATTTTTCAAAAAATAACAAGTTACAGATTATATCTGGGAGGCTCCCTGCAATCCTGCTGACACTCAAGTAAAAAAAAAAAACTGTGTGTATATTAGGCAGGAATGTACAGTATATATGAGTAATAAGGTACATAATGCACTGACTGCATATTTCAGTATCAGGAACATTTGTGGTAATTAGTTTATTTGCTAGTCACTTTTAACATGGTAACAACATATATATGTTTTTTTATGCAAAATTGCTGTCTTAATAAAGCTTTTTTTCACAACTACATAGATATACAGTCATGGGAGCCTTAATGTATTTGCAATAATGACTTAAAGTATCAGTGGTTTATTACTCTATGCTGAATACAGTTTCTGAAAGCGAACTTAGATAACTGGCAAAAGTAGCTTGTGGCTAATGTATAGCAATTATTATAATAAATAGAAATATATTAAATGTACTTATATAAATTGCTGGGGAGCACCATTGCTTTTTAGATAATACCCCTTATCAAAGCAGAACCTTTAGAGATGAAAGGTTTTATAAGACAATGGTGAGGGAAGGCACTGAAGATTTCCTCTCTTTTTATGAATTCTAGTTCTTCAAAAGAACATGTTATAAAACTGAGAATGTGATACTTCTTTAAAAGGATACCCCCCCCCCCCCCCCGCTCGAATGTACGCTCGTTTTAAGGAACATTTAAGGTGTCTATAAATTGTACTAGACATTATTTTCCATAGTAAATAACTTCTTGGAAATATATCCATGTTTGTGTGATTCCAATATGCTAATGTGCAGCTTCAAAATGCTAATTTATGCATGATATTTTTTCAGGATCTAAATGCACGCTGATACATAGGTAGATCATCGTGTTACCACTGAAAAAACAAAAGCACCCTGTACCACATATTACCATATCATAACTTCTCATTAACATATTGGAGGTGACAATATGTCTGTAAAGATTTACTTGCTTGTACATTAGTATTTGTCCTCCCAGATTTCAAATCTTTACCTATTCTGTGTAATTTCAGAGGAAAAAAGTATGGCACATGATTCATTTACAGATATATTCTCTGTTTTCAGAAAGAAAGCACAATTTTGATAATTATTTAAAAGAAAAAGAATCATATTATGAACCAAATATATATTATAAATATACCCAAGAGCATGGTCAACATTTTAATTACATATTTTTGCTAAATAATCCTTAATTTTATGCAGCTACTTTATCCATATCCATATATTCTTATCTTTATGTAGTTTGGATTAGATAGATAAAGACTGATAAACAGTAGGTTATACAATATATCTGACAGAGAAATGGAATCAGTTACACACAAAAACGTGATTATTCCAGTTAGGTAAGAATACGTTCTGTATATTCAATAATTACACATTTTCATAGAGTGACACATCATATGTCTCTGATTAAAGTGCACATGGAAATTAGTGACACCAAAAAGAAATATTAACTTAATTATACTTTTTCCTAATTTGATATATACTATACTATTATTAATAGTGTTATTGTTGCAACATTGTTTATTCCATGATATGCAGCAGCAAATAAGTTAAGAAAATACAACTAGCAGAATGATCTGTTCTTTTCCACTTATTCATCAAAAACTGGAGCAACCCCTGAGCAAGCAAGGACAGCACTCCTAGTAACAAATAGGAAATCCCTCTGGGACAAAGCATAACAAGCTCACTGCTCTGCTTCCCAGCCTGTCACAAGAGATAGCTAACCTGCATGAGAGCACAGCTATCTATAGTGGCCGATTAGCACTGCTGCTGCTATATAGATGTATAATTAAAAATGCCAGACAGAAAGAGAGTTCGATTCCCTCCCTGCAGGGCAATGTTTTGCAAATACAGAAGAGAGAGAAGGAGAACATCTGGCTTGATGGCAGGCAGAGCCCCTTGTTAACCCCCTTCCTGTGACTCTAACACGTCATGGAACATTCCCGGAACGGGCCAACGTTCCACCCACTCCAGAGAACACACAGGCATCTGAAGACACAGGCAGACACTCACAGATAGACACATAATAGGTGCAATGCTTTCCGTATAAACTGTATGTATATATATATTAAATATTAATAGAATTTTGATAATTATAATATTGAATAACAACAGAAACAGAGGTGCTCAATCAGAAAACATACTCATCTTAATAGGTTAGTTCTATGGACACGATAATCCACTCCGAAAGCAACCTCTTTTAGCTCACTTATATTGCAAATCATTTTTTTTTTTTTTTTAAAACATGCACAAACAGGCTTCACTCGAGAAATATATAACAAGATGTACATTTTATTTCAAGGCAAATAAAGCTTCAAATACATGATTTGCATACATGTGTTAATGCAAATTAAAAGAATACACAGGAAGCTAAATAACATAGGCAATACAATCATACAATGCAAAACAGATATAAAATATACATATCTATAGTATTGTTATAGAAAAGTTATATATTATACAATGCACAGTACTCTAAGGGAAATAGATGAAAATGTGATTCATATACTATATATATATATATATATATATATATATATATATATATATAATGCAAGTAAACATTACTTAAAATGGCAAACATAAGGAGAGATGGAATATAGGATGACATATAGAAGAGTAAAGACTGGAGGCCATTTGAGAAGGAGAAAAGCTAGATAGAAAGTGAATGTACTGTCAAGCAGAAGCAGACTGAAAGGCATACATGGGGAAAGGGCATACTAATTATCTATTGCACATTTAAAGAATGTAAGGCCTACAACCATACTGTCTATAAGTGAAAGAAATCACAGATTCAGACACACAAGGGCAGAGCCAGGCATGTCAACACAGCCCTGTTCTTACCCACACCCCTTAAATATATAAATACATGCATGCCCTGTGTATGTGTAGAAGGGGCACATTGAGTCTACACCTAAAAAGTCACATTTGACATGTATTCCCTGCCAGCACACAGGGATGACCAGAAAACCTTAAATAGACTCAGCCCAGGCAGTTGCTGCTCTTTGCCCCCCTCTTTCTCCCTGGCTGTCATTAGCAGCCATGCAAATTCCTTGGGATATTACGCAAACCTCCCTCTAATCTACATACATTTTCAGGCTGGGTATTCCCCACATTTCCCAACCATTAGAAACAAAAGTAAAACACCTTCTGTTAGTTCCATGGAAGGGAAGCAGAAGGGTTAAGCTTCCTTATATTGTGTACAACAAGCAATGCCAAATGAAGAACAATTTTCCTATGTACAATTTTTACTACCTTAGTTTCATATGGTAATAAATATTAAATTTCCTCATTCAGTGGTCACTTAGTTTAAAAACTCTTCGCCATAAAGAGAGAATATATAAATCGAGCTAATTATCTATTTCATTCTATTTATGTGTGTTTGTGTGTGTATATATATATATATATGGATATAGGTTCATGGAGGGTCGTACATGACTGAAAGACTAAATAAAAACAATATAACACACACATTTTATAATAAACATATACTAATTAATTAATTGATAACAGAACAAACTAGCATAAACAAAGTTTAGTCAGTTTGTCATTCTGTATTTATATTTTTCGCATATATTAGAGCATTTGTATGAATACTGGGGTGTCTCATTGTGACAGATATGTCAAGGTGCATGTGACAGGTACTATTAGGAGTCTTTTGCCCACAGTGGTGGTTTCAATGCTGGTGGTTCACAGGTGGTAAGAGGTCATTAGACCAAGGCAATAATAGATTAGCTGTAATATATATAGAGACCTTTTATGTTGATAATGTCTCATCTAGACTGTTCTGTTTCTTAGGCAAATATGTTTACATGTAAGGTCTTCCACAGCTGCTCTTAACCCCTACTGCACAATTGAGATGGAGTTCCATGAATGGGACTTATATACACAAATAGATCCTAATTCCACATGATGCCACAGTGAATACTTCAGCACACTTCTATCCTTCTAAAACATTGGCAGGGAGTCCTGAGGCCCAAAACAAATGATCTTAGCTGCACCAAATAACAGCTGCTTGTTCTCTCCCCTGCTCCCATTAAAGCCTTCCACAGAAACGAACAGAGCAGACCCTGCTGTGGGATAGGGGTTTCCTATTGGTTATTACTGATATTTACAGCATCATTCTCATATACCTGTTTAGGACCTTCTTGAATTACACACAAGAAGCTTCTAGCATAATCTAATCAATCTAATCTAATACATAATCAAAACATGTATGGATAGGTACCACCAGTACACAACATTACATGATCATAATGCATGGAGAAGATAATGTGTTTTCCAGAACATTGAGCATAAGATGCTAAATTAGATAACACTTCTCATTATATACAGTGCACTGGAGCTCAGAAACATTTAGGAGATGCAGGTTAATCATGCAATTATCATGTTATTAAGCATAAAGTATACAGGGGGCAACTGCTAAGAGGAGTATGTGTGTGTTATAAACATTGTATACATGTATCTCCCTATATATAGAGGTGTCCTACAGTGTATTAGAATATGCAGTGTATATATATATATATATATATTTTATAGATGGATAGATATAAATACACACACATTTATATATATATATATATATATATATATATATATAGTGCATTTAAATACTAGCTGTTAAAATATCTTATTTAATGCCCTATACTCAACACGAATACAATATATATATATATATATATATATATATATATATATATATATATATGTATGTATATATATATATATATATATATATATATATATATATACACACACATAGATAGATAGATAGATAGTGCTTTTAAGTATTAGTGGTAACAATATTCTATCTAATGCCCTATACTCAACACTAATAACATATATATATATATATATATATATAGATAGATAGATAGATAGATAGATAGATAGATAGATAATGCATTTAAGTATTAGTGGTAAAAAGATCCTATCGCATGCCCTATACTCAACACTAATAATATATTATATACATATATATATATATAGAGAGAGAGAGAGAAAGAGAGATCGAGCATTTAAGTATTAGTGGTTAAAAAATCCTATATAATGCTATAATGCCCTATACTGAACACTAATGTGTCAAGGTGGCATGAAGGGGACTAATCATTTATCTGCCATTACAGTGGACTATTAGGCTAATGAGGCTAATTCTGTACATCCCACCAGCTCATCTCATCTAACACTAGTTAGGACAGTGGATAGGGGCTGCAGTAATCCCTGGCCAATACAGAAAGGGTTAAAACCGATGAGATCTTAACATGCAAATGGAGGAAAGAGGAGGCTGCAATGACTCACCGGATCTGAGCGCTCACAGTCCAACACCAAAATCAATCCGAAAATAATAACAGTAATTAAAGATAAAAAAAAAAAACAATATCCTTTCCACTCTTCTTCCTGTATATTTTCCTTCTTCTTGTTTTCTCCCAGGGGAAGGAAAGCCCAATAAAAAAGAATAAAGTGTAACAAGTTGTTCTTGATCACCCTCCCTCTGCAGCCACTGACAGTCTCAGAGAAGAGAGGGGGGAACGAGTATTAAAGTCCACAAGCCAACAAATAGAAATGTAGATGTATCTGCATACAGACTGATAGATATGGATGAGCAATTACAAGAAGGGCTCTTGTTCCTTAGTAGGGCTGAGGAGCAGCAGAAGAAGCAGCAGCAGCAGGAGGGCGCAGGTTGTCAGTGTGAGCATGATCTATGTGTGAGCATGATCTGTGTGTGCAGGAGCACAGGGAGAGGGGGTAAGGGAGAGTTCACAGGAGGAGGAGGGAGCTGGTGCTGATGGAAAGGGGTGGTGTTTTGGGGGATCCCTGATGCAGGAAGGAGATATGAATTATATGCACATAGACTATATCTTATATAAGAAATATACTGGCTGGTTTGCTATGTTACAATATTTTTTGCAAATTGAAACAAACATGCAGAATGATTATATTACCAGAGAAGGATATCCCTGATGCAGGAAGGAGATATGAATTATATGCATGGAACATATATATTATGTTTTATATAATACATATTCTGTCATTTTTGCTATGTTTTGCAAATTGAAACAGATAGAGATATAGAATGATTATGTTAAGAGAAGGGATATCCCTGGTGCAGGAAGGAGATAAGAGCTGTGTGTATGTAAGGTATTTACAATACAATACTAAAAAACTGTGAGAATGTAAGATATTTATAATGTTTTATATAATAAATATATACTGATCGCTTTCCTATATATTTGTCTTTTTAGGTGGTGTGGTAATTAGCTGGATGGGATGAGGGCTGGATGGTGTAAGTAACAGACTGGGAATGAGATGCAGGGGAAGTCTTAAATGCAGGGGATGTCAATAGGATGTAGGAGAGGATCTCAAGGAGGTAGCTATGGGCAGGTGTTAAAGTGCAAGTGATAGGATTGTGAGGGGCAGATCAGGTGGTATAAGGGTATGAATGGACAGGTGCAATAGGTAGATGCAGATATTAGGTGGTGTAAGGGTATGAAGGGACAGGTGCAATAGTTAGATGAAGATATTAGGTGGTATAAGGGTATAAAGGGACAGGTGCAGTAGGTAGATGCATATATTAGGTGGTATAAGGGTATGAAGGGACAGGTGCAGTAGGTAGATGCAGATATTAGGTGGTGTAAGGGTATGAAGGGACAGGTGCAGTAGGTAGATGCAGATATTAGGTGGGATAAGGGTATGAAGGGACAGGTGCAATAGGTAGATGCAGATATTAGGTGGTGTAGGGGTATGAAGGGACAGGTGCAATAGGTAGATGCAGATATTAGGTGGTGTAAGGGTATAAAGGGACAGATGCAGTAGGTAGATGCATATATTAGGTGGTATAAGGGTATGAAGGGACAGGTGCAGTAGGTAGATGCAGATATTAGGTGGTGTAGGGGTATGAAGGGACAGGTGCAATAGGTAGATGCAGATATTAGGTGGTGTAAGGGTATAAAGGGACAGATGCAGTAGGTAGATGCATATATTAGGTGGTATAAGGGTATGAAGGGACAGGTGCAGTAGGTAGATGCAGATTGCTAGGGCAGATTTCAGGTGGTATAAGGGTATGAAGGGACAGGTGCAATAGGTAGATGCAGATATCAGGTGGTGTAAGGGTATGAAGGGACAGGTGCAATAGGTAGATGAAGATATTAGGTGGTATAAGGGTATGAAGGGACAGGTGCAGTAGGTAGATGCAGATATTAGGTGGTGTAGGGGTATGAAGGGACAGGTGCAATAGGTAGATGAAGATATTAGGTGGTATAAGGGTATAAAGGGACAGGTGCAGTAGGTAGATTAAAATATCAGGTGTTATAAGGGTATAAAGGGACAGGTGCAGTAGGTAGATGAAGATATTAGGTGGTATAAGGTTATGAAGGGACAGGTGTAGTAGGTAGATGAAAATATCAGGTGGTATAAGGGTATGAAGGGACAGGTGCAGTAGGTAGATGAAAATATCAGGTGGTATAAGGGTATGAAGGGACAGGTGCAGTAGGTAGATGCAGGTTGCTGGGGCAGATAGATGGTATAAGTGTATGAAGGGACAGGTGCAGTAGGTAGATAAAGATATTATGTAGTATAAGGGTATGAAAATACAGGTGCAGTAGGTAGATGAAGATATTAGTTGGTATAAGGGTATGAAGGGGCAGGTGCAGTAGGTAGATGCAGATATCAGGTGGTATAAGTATATCGAGGGACAGGTGCAGTAGGTAGATGTAGGTTGCTAGGGTAGATATTAGGTGGTATAAGGGTATGAAGGGACAGGTGCAGTAGGTAGATGCAGATATCAGGTGGTAGAAGTATATGAAGGGACAGGTGCAGTGGGTAGGTGCAGATATCAAGTGGTATAAGTATAATAAGGGACAGGTGCAGTAGGTAGATGCAGAAATGGTGGTATAAGGCTCTGAAGGGACAGGTGCAGTAGACAGATGTAGGTGGCTAGGGTTGATATCAGGTGGTATAAGGGTATGATGGGACAGGTGCAGTAGGTAGATGTAGGTTGCTAGGGTAGATATTAGGTGGTATAAGGGTATGAATGGACAGGTGCAGTAGGTAGATGCAGATATCAAGTGGTATAAGGGTATGAAGGGACAGGTGCAGTAGACAGATGTAGGTGGCTAGGGTAGATATCAGGTGGTATAAGGGTATGAAGGGACAGGTGCAGTAGACAGATGTAGGTGGCTAGGGTAGATATCAGGTGGTATAAGGGTATGAAGGGACAGGTGCAGTAGACAGATGTAGGTGGCTAGGGTAGATATCAGGTGGTATAAGGGTATGAAGGGACAGGTGCAGTAGGTAGATGCAGATATCAGGTGGTATAAGTATATGAAGGGACAGGTGCAGTAGACAGATGTAGGTGGCTAGGGTAGATATCAGGTGGTATAAGGGTATGAAGGGACAGGTGCAGTAGACAGATGTAGGTGGCTAGGGTAGATATCAGGTGGTATAAGGGTATGAAGGGACAGGTGCAGTAGGTAGATGCAGATATCAGGTGGTATAAGTATATGAAGGGACAGGTGCAGTAGACAGATGTAGGTGGCTAGGGTAGATATCAGGTGGTATAAGGGTATGAAGGGACAGGTGCAGTAGGTAGATGCAGAAATGGTGGTATAAGGGTCTGAAGAGACAGGTGCAGTAGATAGATGCAGATTTCCAGGGTAGATCTTCTCTGTAGATCTCCTGCAGCAGTTGATCACCTGTAAGTCTCCTGGAGATCTCTATTGCAGGAAGCCCTCTTGCTGTTTGAACTCTTATGACGATGCTCAGTCCTTGCAGTCATGCACCTCTCTGCATTTCCCCCAGTGCTGTTTATTCTATGAAGGATTCCTGCCACTGTGACAATCTCACCATGCAAATGGATGTGTGTTTTGCCGGTTTGAAAATATTAAAGCAAAATGAAAGGAGGGGAGGCAGAGGTGTCTTCTTGGTGTGAGGGTACAGGAGGGGGCCTTGCAGTGCAGGCAGCCTGCAGATGAGGGAGCCTCCTGTGCTCTGCAGACAGACTGGGTTATTCCTGGCACTGCTTCCCAGAACAGAAGTTACAGGAGGAAGAGAGAGAGAGAGAGGAGAGCTCAGCCAGTGACGTCATCGGATCCCCCAGCGCGTCCTGAGAGGAGGACCCAGAGAGAGAGAGCAGAAGACACAGCACTCTGTGTGTGTGTGTGTGTAATACTGTGTGTGTGATACTGTGCGTGATATGGATACTGTGTGTGTGTGACACTGTGTGTGTGATATGGATACTGTGTGTGTGCGATACTGTGTGTGTGTGATACTGTGTGTGTGATATGGATACTGTGTGTGTGTCATACTGTGTGTGTGTGCGATACTGTGTGTGTGTCATACTGTGTGTGCCATACTGTGTGTGTGTGTGTGATACTGTGTGTGTGTGTGTGACACTGTGTGTGTGATATGGATACTGTGTGTGTGCGATACTTTATTTGTGTGTGACACTGTGTGTGTGCCATACTGTGTGTGTGTCATACTGTGTGTGTGTGTCATACTGTGTGTGCCATACTGTGTGTGCCATACGGTGTGTGTGAGTGACACTGTGTGTGTGATACGAATACTGTCTGTGTGCGATACCGTGTGTGTGTGTGTGAGAAATACTGTGTGTGTGCGATACTGTGTTTGTGTGTGTGTGACACTGTGTGTGTGATACAGATACTGTGTGTGTGTCATACTGTGTGTGTGTGTGCCATACGGTGTGTGTAATACGAATACTGTCTGCATGCGATACTGTGTGTGTGTGTGTGTGAGAAATACTGTGTGTGTGTGATACTGTGTTTGTGTGTGTGTGACACTGTGTGTGTGATACGGATACTGTGTGTGTGTCATACTGTGTGTGTGTCATACTGTGTGTGTGCCATACTGTGTGTGTGAGTGATACTGTGTGTGCGACACTGTGTGTGTGATACGGATACTGTATGTGTGCGATAATGTGTGTGTCATACTGTGTGTCTGTGTGTGATACTGTGTGTGTGCGCGACACAGTGTGTGATACGGATACTGTGTGTGTGCGATAATGTGTGTGTCATACTGTGTGTGTGTGTGACACTGTGTGTGATACTGTTTGTGTGCGATACTGTGTGTGTGTGAGAAATACTGTGTGTGTGATACTGTGTTTGTGTGTGACACTGTGTGTGTGCGATTCTGTGTGTGTGTCATACTGTGTGTGTGTGGCATACTGTGTGTGTGAGTGACACTGTGTGTGTGCGATACTGTGCGTGTGTGTGTGAGAAATACTGTGTGTGTGTAATACTGGGTGTGTGCGATACTGTGTTTGTGTGACACTGTGTGTGTGATACGGATACTGTGTGTGTGTGTCATACTGTGTGTGTGACATACTGTGTGTGTGAGTGATACTGTGTCTGTGTGTGCGACACTGTGTGTGTGATATGGATACTGTGTGTGTGTGTGCGATACTGTGTGTGTGAGTGATACTGTGTCTGTGTGTGCGACACTGTGTGTGTGATACGGATACTGTGTGTGTGTGTGCGATACTGTGTGTGTGTTTGTCACTGTGCATGTGTGCGATACTGTGTGTGTGTGACACTATGTCTGTGATACTGTGTCACTGTGTGTGATATTGTGTGTGCTACACTGTGTGTGTTGCGATACGGTGTGTGTGTGATACTCTGTGTGTGACACTAAGTCTGTGATACTGTGTGTGTGTGATACTGTGTGTGTGTTTGATACTGTGTGTGTGTGATACTCTGTGTGTGTGACACGATATCTGTGATACTGTATTTGTCACTGTGTGAGTGTGTGTGTCTGACACTGTGTGTGTGTGTGTGATATACTCTGTGTGTGATACCCTGTGTGTGGCACTGGACTGCTTTGTGTGTGTGTTGTGTGAGTTGACACTGACTACTACTGTTTGTGCGTGTGGCGGTGTGTGAGTGACATCAGACTGCATTTTGTGTCTTCTGTGTGAGTGTTAGACTGGATGTGTTGGCAGACATACAGGGTTACATATAGAGGTAATGTGATTACAAAGTTTCATCCTAATTGTGTAGTGTAAGTAACCATTTATTTAAGAAAGATGTTAGAGGTGTCAAATGTCAATATGCCCCGTAGGATTACACAGGAATAGAGATTATTTCAACACTTTACTAAAGTAAAACTTGCACACTATATGCAATTGTTACACATTATATTTATATATATATATATATATATAGTTGTGCTCAAAAATTTGCATACTTTGTAATATATGTACCATTTTCAAAGAAAACATGAGTGAGCAGGCAAAACACATTTCTTTTATTTCTTATGGGATTCATATTGAACTGTCGGTTATAACAGAATGGCACAATCATAAAACAAAACATGGCAACAAAGAAAAAATGACATGACCCTGTTCAGAAGTTTGCATACCCTTAGTTCTTAATCCTGTGTATTGCCCACTGTAGCATTAATGATTGTGCAGTTTTTTGTAATAGTTGTCTATGAGGCCCCTAATTCTTGCAGGTGGTATAGCTGCCCATTCATCTTTGCAAAATGCCTCCAGGTCATGCACAGTCTTTGGTCGTCTTGCATGAACTGCACGTTTGAGATGTCCCCAGAGTGGCTCGATGATATTAAGGTCCAGGGACTGTGATGGCCACTCCACAACCTTCACCTTTTTCTGCTGTAACCACTTAAGGGTCATCTTGACCTTGTGCTTAGGGTCATTGTCATGCTGGAAAGTCCAAGAGCGTCCCATGAGCAGCCTTTGTGCAGAAGAATGCAAATTGTCTGTCAGTATTTTATGATAACATGCTGCATTCATCTTGCCATCAATTTTCACAAGATTCCCCGTGGCTATAGAGCCCCCCCCCCCCCTCCCCCCAAAAAAAAATCCTCAGTGAGCCACCACCATGCTTCACAGTGGGGATGGTATTCTTTTCCCCTTTAAGCCTTGTTGACCCCTATCCAAACATAGCGCTTATGGTTGTGACCATAAAGCTCTATTTTGATCTTGTCACTCCAAATTACAGTGTGCCAGAAGCGGTGAGGCGTGTCAAGGTGTTGTCGGGTATATTGTAACAGGGCTTTTTTGTGACATTGGCGCAGTAAAGGCTTCTTTCTGGCAACCCGACCATAGAGCTAATATTTGTTCAAGTATTGTACTGTTTTGCTCCTTGAAACAACCACACCATATTTTTCCAGAGCAGCCTGTATTTCTCCTGAGGCTACCTGTGGGTTTTTCTTTGTATTCTGAATAATTCTTCTGGCAGTTGTGGCTGAAATCTTTCTTGGTCTACCTGACCTTGGCTTGGTATCAAGAGATCCCCGAACTTTCCACTTATTAATAAATAATTGAATAGAACTGACTGGCATTTTCAAGGCTTTTGATATCTTTGTATATCATTTTCCATCTTTATGAAGTTCCATTACCTTGTTACACAGTCTTTTGACAGTTCTTTTCTGCTCCCCATGGCCCAGTATCTAGCCTGCTTAGGGCATCCACGTGAGAGCTAACAAACTCATTGACTATTTATACACAGACACTAATTGCAATTGAAAAAGGTGTGGGAACTTAACCGTTAATTGTCATGTTAACCTGTGTGTGTCACCTTGTGTGTCTGTAACAAGGCCAAAGATTCAAGGGCATGTAAACTTTTGATCAGGGCCATTTAGGTGATTTTTGTTATCATTTGATTTAAAAAGGAGCTAAACAACTATGTGATAATAGATGCCTTTATACTGTATAGTCACTATCCTTCAATAAAATATTTTTTTTTGCATGATCAGTCATATTTTCAAAATAAATGGCAAAATTTCACAATTGCTGTAAGGGTATGCAAACTTTTGAGCACAACTGTATATACAGTATATATATATATATATATATATATATATATATATATTTATATATATATATATATATATATATATATATATCACATATATAGTTGTGAGCGTACGAGTTGTTGCTAACGCTGCGGGCTCGCGTAGCGAGCCCGCGGCCCTCGCAAAGCGAGGGCCGTGGCTCTTCTCGCAAGGCGAGGGCACTGTGCCAGGTTCTCAGTTGCTGGCATGGAGCGCCGAAGGCGCTCCTTGCCAGCAACTGAGGACCCTCGCGAAGCGAGGTCTTCAGTTGCAGCAACTGCGACCCTTGCAAAATTCACAACACAAATTCCCAACCCAAAGAACTGCGAATCTCGCAAAGTTCACGTCGCAACACATTACGACACTCGCAAACAACATACGACACACGTTCACACACATTACGGCCTCGCAACACTCGGACGCAACTCGCGAACATTACAAAATTAAAAACACAATACATACACACAGCACATACATAAAAACCTTACCTACACAAACAGGAAGCACCCAGGACCTCAAAAATGCAACTTACAACTTAATTGCACTCAAAATAAAAGAGTTTAGACACTAAATAATTTGTTAAGCGACACAAAAAATGGCCGACGAATAAAACGAAAATGAGGCTACACACGCAAACACCATACGAGACACGTTACCACACATTACGACCTCGCAAACATCGGACGCAACACGCCGCCATACAAACATTTAAAACTTAAGAAAGACATACAACAAACACATAAAAAGGTTATCTACAGCAAGAGGAACCATCCAGCACCTCAAAAAAACAAGTTACACCTACATTTAAATCAAAATAAAACACTTTAGACACTAATACCATCGCTAAGCGAGAGAAAAAATGGCCGACGAACAAAACGAAAACGAGGCTTCAGACGTAACTACACTACACTTACTCGCAATAATGAAACACATACTATGCGGAACGTATCACAATCATATTAAACACCATTTTGAACAGTAATACGCAGAAAATGGCGGATGGAACGCAAATTGTAAGCTGGAACGCAAATAGCGCATGCGTATTGCGTTCTAACGGTCTCACTTTCCAGAACTTTCTACAAGTTTATAAATACTGCCTATTTCACACAAAAAAATACATTTCTCCTCAGGTGATGAACGGAGTGACTTCTGAGATAACTGCTGCTTTTACTTGAGAAGACAATTCTTTACTAATTTACTACTTTGCATTGTGCAAATTACAACTGAGAGGTAAGCTATAATATATTACATTTTATTATCAGGACAGGTCAAACAAATAAAAAAATAAACTAGGATTTATGTAGTGACATATATGGCACATTTATGTGTATAGGCTCACAAAAAAAATACGGTTCATTTAACTGAACAACAAAAAACCATAATTTAATATTAAACAGAGGTTTATGTATAGTGACATGTGACACGCACATATATGTCTATAATGTATAGTGACATCTGACACGCACATATATGTCTATAATGTATAGTGACATGTGACACGCACATATATGTAGAGAATGTATAGTGACATGTGACACGCACATTTATGTGTATTGCCCCTGCATAGTGACATGTGACACGGACATATATGTGTATCATGTATATTGACATGTGACACACACATTTATGTGTATTGCCCCTTCATAGTGACATGTGACACGGACATATATGTGTATAATGTATAGTGACATGTGACACGCACATTTATGTGTATTGCCACTGCAACAAAATTAGCTTAAAACAAAATCAGTAAACAACTACATTTAAATGACATTATATTTCATGTATACTGATATGTCACACACACATATATGTGTATCATCTATAGTTACATCTCACACACAGACATTTATGTGTGTTGGAAAAAAAAATATAAGGTTAATTTAACCATTTAAATATGAGTCATGTATACTGATATGTCACACGTACACAAAATAATTACATTAAACTATGGAATGTGCTTCATGTATGTGACATATGTGTGTAGCCCCCACCAAAAAATAAGGGCAATTGAAAATAATTACAGAAGTATATTTAAATGACATTAATTTACTGCAATTCAATAGATCATATAAAGCTGAATCGTTCTATTTCTTTTAATATTCAAACAGACTCTGCATCAACAGCGTCACTCAACAATTTGCACCGTGCACTGTGAAGCACAATCCCTTTTAAAGAACACCAACAAAGAAGAAGAGGTAAGATACAAAAAGACATTACATGTTCAAAAGGCAATGCTTTGCTAGATGAAAAATTATAAATATACAAATAACTATTTCAATTTCTTTTTCAAACAGACACTACAAGAAGACCGGCGGATTAAGATTGGCAGGAGGGGACCCTCTGTCATTCGACACTTCAATCAAGGTAAAGTATTTAAGTATAAAAAAGAAAGAACCATGAGCCTTATTCAATTGCGACTTGCTCAATTGAATAGGGCTCTATATAAGCACATAACATATTTTTTATACAGAACTTTTTAGTTACTAAAAACTTTGCTCAATAAATATGTTATGTGCTTATATAGAGCCCTTTTCAATTGGCAAAATTGCAATTCAATGAGGACCTATATATCTTTAATGGCCGAGGGCCTCACTCAAATGTGATTTGCCCATTTCAATAGGGCTCTATATAAGCACAGAGCATATTTTTTAAAGGAACTTTTTATTTAGTGAACACGTTGCTTTTGGATACAAGTTCACTAAATACAAAATTCGGTAAAAAAATATGCTCTGTGGTGATATTGAGCTCTATTCCATTGGCCAAAACACAATTGAATGAGGAGCTGACAATATAACAAATGCAGTAACCAAAGGCCCTCATTCAATTGCTATTTTGGACAATTTAATATGGCTATAAATAAGCACTTTTAGGCCCTTATTCAATTGCCATTTTGCTAATTCTATAGGGATCCAAATAATCACATAACATATATTTTTTAAATAACTTTTTGTTAGTGAAAACTTGCTTTTAGATAGATGCTTAATAAGTAAAAACTTCTTTAACAAATATATGTGATGTGTTTATTTAGAACTCTATTCAATTTTCAACATTGCAATTCAATGACGGCCTTAGAGTACTATTACATTGTAAAAAATGCAATTGAATGAGGGGCAAACTATGCAACATATGCAACATATGGTACACACAAAGGCCCTCATTCAATTGCAATTTGCTCAATTGAATAGGCCTCTAAATAAGAACATAACATTTTTTTTTAAAGAAGTTTTTAGTTACTAAAAATCTATCCAAAAGAAAGTTTTTCACTGACTAAAAACTTCTTTAAAAAAATATTCTATGTGCTTATTTAGGGCACGATTCAATTAGCCAAATCGCAATTGAATGAGACCCAAACTGCTACACACAAAACAGAATTGGAACAAACTCACACAAACACATAGCAAGAATAAAATAACTTTCTTATTCAATGTTTAACAACCTATAAGCCTTACAAAGAAGCAAAAATAAGAATAACAAAAGTGTTGCGCACCTAATAGCATTGTACAAAAAATCACACAAACACATAGGAAACTACATTAACATTCTTCTTTAATGTTTAACAAACTATAACCAGTACAATCAAGAATAAATAACTTTTGCACAAGTGGTGCGCACAAAACAGGATTGTCAAAAACTAACACAAACACATAGCAAACTACATTAATTATATTATTTCATGTTTCACTAACTATAACCATCCCAATAAAGGTTAAATAAGTATACCACAAGTGGTGCGCACAAAACAGGATTGTACAAAAACTAACATAAACACATAGCAAAATAAATTCATATTCTTATTTAATATATCACAACCCACAAGCCTTACTAAGAACCTTAAATAAGAATAACAAAAGTCGTGGGATTGTACAGAAAGTAAAAAAAAAAAAAATAGAAAAAAATAACCATAACTGATACAATACAGCCAAATTCATACATTTTTAACTTATTTAAAAGACATTTCACTCAAACAACATTTTCTATTTTATATTACAACAGATACTGCGTGAAGACAATCGGACGAGGACTTTCTCCACAGGACCGGACCATCGGACGAGGACTTTCAACACAGGACCAGACCAGCGGACGAGGAATTTCAACACAGGACCAGACCATCGGACGAGGACTTTCACCAAAGGACCACAACATCGGACGAGGGCTACCGTCACAGGACCACAACATCGGACGAGGGCTATCACCACAGGACCACACCATCGGACGAGGACTTCCAACAGAGGACCACACAATTGGACAACGATTTTCAACCGAGGACCAACAAACATTCGGATTTAAATCACACTTCAACCAAGGTACAGTATAATAAGTACTAAAGTATAAAACTAAAGAAACTGCTTTCAGTTGCATCCGTGTCAACAGAAAAATAAAAAAATTAATTTACTATCTCCCTTATTCTATTTAAATTGCTACTATGCAATACATAGCTCAATAACCACATCACTTTTTTTTTTAGCAAAGAAGTTTTGCAGTGGTAAATATCTATCCACAAACAACGTTTTTAATAAATAAAACCATTATTTTAAAAAAATATGTTACATGCTTATTTACAGCAGTATTCCATTGGCCAAATTCTTAGCCAGTGAGGACAGGAATTATAATTTTAACTAAATATAAATGATACATTAATGATTTGACTTTTATTTCACCAATTGTGCACAAGAATCTTTAACAGGAATTACAAATTAAAATATACACAATTACATTTATTTTTTTTCCTTTACAGATTAATATGGCTGATAACGAGACCAAAGAAGAGAAGAAAAGACGTCAAACTAGAGAAAGACAAGAGAGATGGGCCGCCCAGCAGACACCGGAGGAGAAAGAAATTAGACGAGAAAAAGAACGCAAAAGACTTGCAAATAAAAGAATATCAGCTGCAAAAATGAAAGATACAACCAAAAAAAATAAAAAGATAATAAAGCATTTACAAACTGTTCCTAAAACATCAGATGACATTTTACAAGATACCAGTCAAGACAGACCAAAAAAAGCAACTACAAAAACAAAGCATTTACAAACTCTTACTAAAAACTTACAGGACATTTCAACAAAACAAGGACAACATATACCAAGAAAAGCCACGAAAAAAACTAAACATTTAGAACCTGTTGTTGAAACATTTCATGACTTTTCATCTGATGAATATGAAAGTCAACATCCGATATGCTTTGCAAATTGTCCTTTACTCAAGTATTTAGCAGTAGAGGTTCATAGTTGTGGGGACATGAGTACTCAATGTCATTTTTGTGAGGCTTATTATTTTAAACAGGAGAGACCCAGAGATGGACAATTTATTAGTTGTTGTCAAAAAGGAAAGTTCAAACTTCCACAAAGGAAACAATTTCCAACCTATTTACAAAACATTATGACTGAACCTACTTTTCAAAATTACAAAAATTTTAAGACAAACATAAGATCCTACAATAGTGCCATATCATTTGCATCTATGGGGGCAACATTGGCTGCTAATGTACCAGGACATGGTCCTTACTGTTTTAAAGTCCAAGGACAAATTTATCATCGGACTTCACATTTACATCCAGAGGAAGGAGAGCAAAGAAAATTCGCTCAACTATATGTCCTAGATACAATGGAAGCTGTTGACCAACGTATGCAGATGGAAGAAAATAAAAAATGCTTACCCAGTGTTTTCATAGAGCTAAATAACATTATGGACAACAATCCCTACAGTAAAGCTTACAAAAAATTGGCAGAAGTAGAAAATGAACAACTACTTCATGCACAAAGACATCAATTACCCATGCCAAAGGTTAATATGGTGCTTAAAAGAGACAGACATACTGAAAAACGTTGTTATAACTTGCCAACATCAAATGAGGTTGCAATGGTCTTTCAGAATGATGAAGGAGAACCACCATTTCAAAGAGACATTAGAGTATATCCCAGAAATGAGGAGCAACCATTTATTAATATTAATATCTTAAGTCCAAATTTAGATCCAATGACATATCCCATCTTTTTCCCACATGGAGAAGCAGGTTGGCAACCAAAATTAACCCTTCCCAGTTACCCAAATGCTAAAGCCAGAATCCGAAATAATGTTTCTATGCTTGAATTTAAAGTAGCTCAAATTGCCATTAGAGATGAATTTAATCCAATTTTATGTGGTGGAAAACTAACACAACAATGGATTATTGATTCATATTTGCAAGTTGAGGCAAATAATTTAAACTTTATAAAATATCAACAAGATAAACTACGTGTAGAACAATATTGTGGACTCATGGGCTATGTTGCTGACGTGGCTACAAGCAGAGACATGACAGCTGGCAAAGCCATCATTTTACCATCTTCCTTTCAAGGATCTCCTCGAAATATGAGAGAAAGATACAATGATGCTATGGCTATTGTGACAAAATTTGGAAAACCAGATTTATTTGTGACATTTACATGTAATCCACAATGGCCAGAAATTAATAAAAATCTACTTCTTGGACAAAGTGCTTCAGATCGACCAGATTTAGTAGCCAGAGTTTTTAAGATCAAATTAAATGAATTAATACGTGACTTCACTATAAATCAGTTATTTGGCAAATGTCTTGCTTATGTATATACCATTGAATTTCAAAAAAGAGGCCTTCCACATGCACATCTTCTCATAATACTTCAAGAGAAAGATAAATTAGATACTTCGGACAAAGTGGATGCAGTCATAGTTGCTGAACTACCAGATCCAGAACTATATGGTAGACTATATGAGATTGTTACTCATCGCATGATTCATGGACCCTGTGGAGACCTTAATCCACAATCACCATGTATGGAAAATAATCAATGTTCAAAAGATTTTCCAAAAGATTATAGAGACAAAACATATGCAAATTGTGATGGATATCCACTTTATAAAAGAAGAGAAGGAGATAGTGCCATTATTCGTGGAAAAAAAGTGGACAATAGATATGTAGTACCCTACAATCCACATTTACTCATGAAGTACAACGCCCACATCAACGTAGAAGCCTGCACTTCCATCAAATCCATTAAATATGTCTACAAATATATTTACAAAGGTTAGGATGCAGCTACTGTAGTCGTCAAAAGTGCAGACAACCCTGAAAGTAGTGAGTTAGTACATGATGAACTTGCATCTCATGTAGATGCTTGCTATGTCAGTGCGCCAGAAGCTATGTGGCGGCTTTTAAAATTTGAAATGCATGATAGATCACATGCAGTATATAGGTTAGCAGTACATTTGCCACAACGACATTTAGTCTATTTCCATGCTGGAAATGAAATGAATGCATTGGCCCAAAGTGAAGATCGTCACACTACACTAACTGCATGGTTTGCATTAAATTCCACTGATGCTGAAGCAACACAATACTTATATATTGAAATTCCATATCACTATGTTTTTGTGAATGGATTATGGAGAGCAAGAAAAACCAGAGGCAATAAAATAATTCCACGAATTTACACAGTCAGTCCAAGAGATGTTGAACGTTTTTGCTTACGGATATTACTTTTAAATGTTCCAGGAGCACAAAGTTTTGAACAATTAAGAACTGTTAATGACATTGTATATGAATCCTTCCATTTAGCTGCAAGACATAGAAACTTACTCGCTGATGATACAGAGTGGGAAAGATGTTTAGAAGAAGCAGCACAATGTCAAATGCCACGACAGATGAGAGAACAATTTGCTTTTATTTGTATCTTCTCAAATGCTCCAAATGCATAAGCTTTGTGGGAGACTTTTAAAAGTAATATGGCTGAAGACTTTATGCGACGATACAATGAACCCATTGCACACTTTAAAGCGTTAATGGAAATCCAAGAAGTCTTTTTAACTCATGGATTAAGTTGTGCAAGTTTTAATTTGCCTGATCCAGGTCTTATAGATGACATTAACTTTGAAGACTATGACATTCAACTACAAGCAGAAAGAACAGAAGAAAGACTTGCAACTTTAAATACACTACAATTGCAAGCATTTCATGCCATTAAAAATGCTATAGATGATGACATGGTGACAGAGCGTTATTTCTATCTTGATGGACCTGGCGGATCAGGAAAAACATATTTGTACAATTTATTAATGAGTTCAGTACGAGCACTAGGAAAAATAGCAATGGCGTTTGCCACTACTGGAATTGCTGCACTTTTATTAGAAGGTGGAAGAACTGTTCATAGTGGATTTAAACTGCCAGTGCCTATTTTAGAAAATTCTGTGTCAGATATTCGCATGACATTCTTACAAGCAAAGAAATTGAAGAAATGTAAATTAATTATAATAGATGAGGCCACAATGATGTCATGCTATGCCCTCCAATGTATTGACCGTTTGCTTTGTGAAGTCATGGATAATATTTTACCATTTGGTGGAAAGGTAATGTTGTTGGGTGGCGATTTTAGACAAACATTACCTGTCGTTGTACATGGAAATCGAACTGACATTATCGAAACATGTATAAAGTCAAGTACAGTATGGAAACATTTTACCCATCTTCAACTGCAACAAAATATGAGATCAGAAGGCCAAACTGATTTCAATGATTGGCTTATTAAAATTGGAGAATGCAGAACAGAAAAAATACTACATTTACCTGACGACACTGTAGAGATCCCACCTCATATGATTTGTCAACAAGATATTATATCGGCTATATTTGAAGGGAGCATAAATAACGAAGAATATTCCGAGCTTGCCAACCAAGTTATACTGACGTGTAAAAATAAAGATGCATTAATACTCAATAATGAAATCTTAAAAAAAATTAATGCACCACACAGAAATTATCACAGTGCTGATTCTGTACTTGCTGATGACAATGAAAGTCAGGCAAACTTTTCAACTGAATTCATAAACTCTTTAACTCCTTCTGGAATGCCACCACATATTTTGCAGCTAAAGAAAGGTGCAATTATCATGTTACTGCGAAATATGAACCCCAAAAAAGGCCTATGCAATGGCACAAGATTAATTGTTCAACAATTAAAGGACCATTTTATAGATGCTGAAATTTTAACTGGGACCCATAAAGGAGAGAGAGTTTTCATACCAAGAATAGATTTAGCACCAAGTGAAAGTAGTCTCCCTTTTATACTTCAAAGAAGACAATTTCCCATTATTATGGCATTTGCCATGACCATTAATAAATCACAAGGTCAAACTTTCAAATCTGTGGGTATTTTCTTGGAAGAACCAGTTTTTGCACATGGTCAATTGTACGTTGCGTTGTCACGGTGCAAAAATCCACAGGCTATTAAAGTTTACATTGAAAACAATGAAAGTCAAGGTGATTTATTAGAAGATGGACGTATTTTTACTAAAAACATTGTCTACTATGAAGTACTATAACTTTGCAGAATACAAACTAAAGCCATGCAAACATTTTGGAAAAACATTCAAAAATACAAAACAATTGGTTGTTTAATTCAGTCATAATTAATGGAAGTCATGTTTATGGATAATTCGCCTCACAAATTACTTGCCATGCATTTCTATGAAAAATTATGTTAAAATGTTAAGTCACTATGTTAATGTTTCTAATGTTACAAGTTTAAAAACAATATTTTCAAGTTTTTTCATTCAACATATTACAAAGTTCATGTTAAGAGCTCAAGCACCTTTTAAGTCACAATGTAAATATTCTCTGTTATTTTAAGATTACTACCTACATTAATGTTTATCGCCAGTTTATGTGCTCAGTAATGAATTACTTTAATTATGTACGGTTTAAGGAGAGTTTTTACTGTATGCCTTCCTCTACATTCAATGTATATTAAACTTAACAATTATTCTGATACAAATTGCATGTTAATAATGATTAATTTAAAGTTAAACTGTTTTTACATTCAAATGTTAATACTTTTAATTCAAAATTAGGTTACAAAATGTATTTACTATGTTCCTGTTTATAATGTTCAAAATTAGACAAATGTTTTGCAAAACTTCCAAAGTTACATAAAAAATAAAGTTCAATTTTAAAAATATATACTTTTAAGGTTATTGCTTACATATATTTTAAACTTCATGTTAAAATTCGGGACGTTTCAAAAAGTCTTTTTACTTTTTACTTTCCTCTGGATTCTATGTATATTAAAGTGAACAATTCTTTAGATACAAATTTCATGTTAAAAAACCATTACATCAACATTTTACAAAAATACATGTTCATATCACAATACTTACAAGGGTCAAAAAAATATTTAAATAACTAAACAACTTCACAAACATATACATCACATTGCCGTCATTTTTTGACGGGCAAGTCGCTAGTATATATATAGTTGTGGATCTTGCGATGTTGGTGACTGTCACAATCTGCTTCTTCAAGGGGGCTTGATATGAACCTAGTGCAAACCTACCCCAGCAGAATTGTGTAGTTCCTGTTCTCTTTGGCACAAAAGATGTCTTTTGAAGAGGGCAATGTTCAAAGGTACAGGCAGAGAATACTGGATACAGGTTACTAGTGGCCTCCAGCAAGACCACTGCCCAAGTCATGATACAAAACACAGAAATAGTCTCACACTGTGGATATGTAAAAATCATAACTGTACCTTTATTGAATTATGAAATCAACATATGTATACTCTCCAATACCACACCCTTGTTTACTTGTGTGTATGTGTGATGTCACACATTTGCTTTGTAGCCTTGGTTAATATAAAAACTCTTGAGATCAAATTCACCAGATATCTATTGCTGACTAGTGAAACAACCTTGATATTAATCTCAAGTGTTTGTTTAGGACTACTTGAAGTGCGTGCATCTGTCTTGGCTGCTGTTTATCAAAGTCTGTATGTGTGAGGGGGCAATGATCTGCAGCTAACCTCCGTGCAGAGCATTTTTACCATCTCCAAATTTTTCCTCTTGTCATATTCTAGAGAATTGCCCGTCAAAAAATGACGACAATGAAATTGTAAGGTAGCTAATGCTGTTTTGTGTATAATAATAAAATATATAATACATTAATAAATGAATATACTTTACCTATTTTGAAGCATTGTGTTGAAGAGCTGGCAATCTGTTTTGATGTTGCTGCAGCATTAGTGGTGTGGAGCTCCTGTGTAAGCGTGATGAATGTGTGCAGTGTAATAGTGTGCGTGCGCGAAACCAAACCGTTAGCTTAGCTGTGTACTTCTGCATTGTTCTAAAATGGCGGGTAATGTGTGGTATGCGTCTGTATCGGAATATTCGTAGGTGTTTTGTGGTGTTTTGCGTGTTTCTTGTGGTGTTTTGCGGGTTTAGAGTGCTGTAGCCTCGTTTTCGTTTTGTTCGGCGGCCATTTTTTCTGTTGCTTAGAGAATTTTTGAGTGTCTAAATTCTTTTATTTTGAGTTAAATTAAGGTCTTGTTTACAACGTAAAGTTTGCGAGAGACGCAGTTGCTGGCAAGGAGCGCCTTAGGCCCTGGCTTTGCAAAAGCCTCACATTGTGTGGAAAACAGCATTTTCAGCCATACAATTTTTCCTCCCCTCATTTTTGATGCCCAAGTTCCTAGAATATATATATATATGAAGCATGTGTCATTAGCTGGCTTAGTGGGTATATAAGGTGACATGTAGGCATTCTGCAAACATCACCAACAATATCATAGGTAAACTGTGCAATTACAGCCAACCCTGTTGCGTATGGGGTTCCAAAGCAAACGGCTGGTCACTGCACCCATGTTGACGAGGATTCATCGTACAAAACGTCATCAGTTTGTTCCACAGTATAAAAATTGGACCTCTTCTGATTAGCAAAGGGTTGCCTACTCTGATGAGTCACATCTTCTGCTCCATCGACTGGACAGATGTTGGCGTGTCAGTGTGCGAAACCTTAGAGAACAAACACTGCAACCATTGTTGGAATAACACAAGCTGGCGGCTACAGCGTTATGGTCTGGGGATTGTGTTCTTGGCATTGTCTGGGTCTATTCATACCTCTGGAAGGCACTTTAAAACGATTGGGTTATCTATTCATCCTTGCAGATCAAGTGACTTTCTTTCTTGGAGCGCATGGGACCTTCCAGCAGCACAATGCAACACATCATATGGTCAGAATTGTCCAGGAGTGGTTGGAGAAGCACGAAGAAGATTTCCAAGAACTTCCCTGGCCTCCAAATTCCCCGGACTTAAAACCATTGAGCACTTGTGGGACCACCTCAATCCCCATGTTCACAGCATGTATTCTCCACCACACACTCTTCAGCAGCTGTCCGATGCACTGCAGGCTGCATAGCTCCAGACACCCTTGCCAACCTTCCAGTATCTTATTGACTCACTACCACGCTATCTAGCTGCTGTCCGTGCTGCACATGGAGGTTATCCAAGATATTAGCTGGTGGTCATAATAATGTCTCTGGACTGTGTTTATTTTAGTATGCCGTTGCAATATATAGATTATCTCAGGTTTACCAAGGTTAGCAAAAGATGAAAAGCAGTTTGCTCAAGGCTGCAGTGTTTGTTTCCTATGGGAAAATTTGAAAGCAGAGCCTCCACAATGCATTTCCTACCCTATTATATAGTACTAGTGACTTGCCAGTCAAAAATGACGGCAATAAAAGTTGAAGCCTGGCAATGCTGTTTGCCACACAATTTTAGTCTTTTGGCCCTCTGAGCACCTTTAGTGCTCATTGCTAGCATCTCCCCTCGTATATGTCAACTTTCCTGCTTTGCAATGATCACCTTCGGCGCTCATTGCGAACCTTTCCTCCTGCCTACTGTATTGGCCGCTCATTGCAGGGTTCATTAACCTGCAAGTTTTGTGGTTGGTGATGCCATGTGTCTCTTTTCAGCATCTCCCCCTTGTCCCTACTCTGTGTGTTTCTCCTCTATGTGCCTGCTGAATGTTTCCGTTGGTGTTGTTTGTGCAAGTGTTTGCCGTCGTGTATTTTCTTAGTCCAGCATATTTTTTAAAATTCAGTAGTTTTACAAAGTCAGAATGTGCTTAGCCTCGTTTTCATTCCGTTTTCAGATTTTTTAAAGTTTTTCTGCTGCTTTTTCGTCCTACATTTTTTTTCTCGCTTAGCCGATTTTCAATTAGGCTTAAATCTGCTTGCAACCTCACTCCCACGCGTCTTGGCTCTTCCCCTGTGCTGTGTGTGAGTGTGTTTTAATTTTTATTTTTTTTGTTTGTTTGTTGCTTTTCATGTTTTTTGATTTCCGCGGTTCGGCCGTTACATTCGTATTTTTCCGAGGTCAGATTTTGTTTGTGGAAGTGTTACTGTCTTTGGCGTTGTGTATTTTCTAAGTCCCGTGTGCCTGGCGTTGTTCATGTAAGTGTTACTGTGTGTGGCGTCGTGCATTTTCCAAGGTCTGTGCACCTGGCATTTCAGAGCCTCCTTTTTATCCAGTTTCAGAGTTGTTGGCGCTTTTTGTCCGCCATTTTTTTTCTCGTTTAGACGCTTTTTGAGTGACGAAACACAGCAAATACTGCTTAAATTCGCTTGCAACCTCACTCCCAGGCATCCTGGCTCTCGTCCTGTGCTGTGTGTGAGTGTGGTTTAATTATTTTTATTTATTTTTTGTTGTTTTTCGTGTTTTTGGGCCGTTACATTCGCATTTTTACAAGTTCAGATTTTTTTTGCCCCCGAGATTCCATGGTCGGATTTTTTTTTCTAAGTCCCGCATTCCTCACGTGCTGGCAGCCTAAGTGAGTCCTGTGTCCCTCAACTGCTTGCAGCCTAAGTCCCGCGTGCTTCAATGCCTCAACTGCTCGCCTCACTTTGCGAAGCTCGCAGAAGCGCCTTCGACGATCATTTCATTCTTAGTCCCGCGTGTTTCCATGCCTCAACTGTTCACTTTGCGAGGATCGCAGGAGCACCTTTGGCGCTCATTTCAACCTAAGTCCTGCGTGTTTCCGTGTCTCAACTGCTAGCCTCGCAGGACAATGAGCACCTTTGTCGCTCATTGCCTAAGTCTTCCGACCTCAGAAAGGCTTCTATGCCTCAACGGCTCGCCTCTGCGCCGCAAACAGCCCGCTTTACAAGGCTCGCAAGCGTGAGGACGAATCGCAGTTTGACAATTATAATATGTGATGTGCAATTTATATTGTATACTATATGCATTATATATAGATGCTTTGTGCTGGCTTGTTTTTGTGGACAAAAACTGATATTTTGATGGATATTTCTCTTCTCTAATGGTGCAAATTAGCTGCAATAAAACTGATAAACTCTGAATGTACCCTAAGTGGGTGCTATTTCATAGGTCACCCTGTTTTGGATGGTATGTTCTCAGGTGTGTCTATCTCACTTTTGTTTTTATTTGTTGATAAATAATAACAGGACAATAAGTTGCATGTTCATAGCAAAATGTATTGCCTCTGCCCATAGCCATTATTTTCAAAGTAGGTTGGTTTCTCTAGCACAGAAATGTCTACGCAGCACCAAGTTGAATTGTTCAGACTTGACTGATCATAACGGACTAATGCAACTTATCTTAGGGAGCAGATTACCTTCCCCTACTAGAGAACTGCTGATCTATTTTCTTGTTTTATATTCAAAATACATTAAAATATAAAAAAGATATGGTCATGTAATATATCTATCTATACATCCTTTCTCCACATTTTGTATATAAATATAGATTAATAAACACAGAGGCGGAGCTACTGCCTTGGAGGGGCCCAGTGCTGTCCCCCAAGCCCAAGCTGCCATTGCCAAGCATGTCACTGTCCAAGCATGTCACTAGACCTAAACCCTATTGAGCATCTGTGGGGTATCCTAAAACCAAAGGTGGGGGAGTGCAAGGTCTCTAACATCCACCAGCTCTGTGATGTCATAATGGAGGAGTGGAAGAGGACTCCAGTGGCAACCTGTGAAGCTCTGGTGAACTCCATGCCCATGTGGGTTAAGGCAGTGCTGGAAAATAATGTTGGCCACACAAAATATTGTCACTTTGGGCCCAATTTGGACATTTCCACTTAGGGGTGTACTCACTTTTGTTGCCAACGGTTTAGACATTAATGGCTGTGTGTTGAGTTATTTTGAGGGGACAGCAAATTTACACTTATACAGGCTGTACACTTACTACTTTACATTGTAGCAGAGTGTCAATTTTTCAGTGTTGTCACATGAATAGATATAATAAGATATTTACAAAAATGTGAGGGGTGTACTCACTTTTGTGAGATACTGTATATATATTGTGACAGGGCCGGCCTTAGGCAACTGGTTGCTCTGGTGATTTTCCCATAAACCAAGGAGTCATATACTTTTTGCTTTGTTTTAATAAAGGCTTTCAAAAATAAACAATAGCTTAACTTCAGCATAAAATAAACATCTGTTCACACAGAGGGGTGGTACCTTTAAGTTCAGTCCCTTTCAGCTTCTCAGCTGCAATGGATCCTTTCTAGGTCCTCCACTTTTAAAGCAAACAGTCTCTCAGTTAAGTGTTGTTGCAGTCACACAGACTGTTCCTCTTGCTGGGAACTTCCTCTGCTGCTCTGTAAGTCCTGGTAGGTCCTGTTCAGGAGCTCTGTCTCGTTCTCCTCTCAGGTCACACAGAAATACTCAGTGTCTCTTCTTAGGCCGCTGGCTGTATTCTCCAGGCAATCCAAATTACTTGCCAGTGTCTCTATGTACTTTAATCTGCATTATAAGCAGTCTTCCTGACTGTCTCACTTAAGAGCTTATTTCAGCTCAGCTCCCAGTATCTCACACAGGTTCTCACATAGACTGCAGCTCCACACAGACTCCTCACGGCACTCAGGCCAGAGCCTAATCAGCCACTCCTCCATGTCTGCTTTCCAGGCTTTAAAGTGAAGTTGCACCTGCAACAATTAGGAGTTCTTTAGAAGTTTAACTCCATCACTCCTGTCAAGAACTCTTTACACTACTTTACTTGGCACCATCCTCTAGGGGGCAAACGGTTACATATCCTCCCCCTCAGCTCAACATGTTGTTGAGCGACATGCCGAGAGGCCGGAAATTTGGTACACGGCAACCACATGGCGTAGAAGGCACTGTAGTTCCAGGTTGACATACTGCCATCTCTCATGCAGTAACCCATGCATCCTGTAGAGCCATTCACCACTCAAGAACTCTTTGTCATGCAAAACATTCCTCCTCTGTGCCGTCTGCATTGAGGTATGAGGCTGTGATTGAGTGGCCATTTGTAAATCCATCTTCTTCTATCCTCACATCTACTACACAGCATCTCACAAGGTCTGTCACTACTGCCTGGAACACCATGGCATGCATCTCATCCTGAACAATGAAGAGGTCCCCTGTTTTGTTTGGGCCGTAGGCTTTCAAGAAGCAAGGCTTGAGACACACCTCAAATCTATTTCCAGTGATTTCTTCCAAGGTGTCTTCTATGGGTAGCCCCTGGACTTGTTTGCCATCCTTCACATCAGGACTACTGATAATATTTCCAAGCTGCACTCTCAGGTTGTTTCCTACAACTCTGTTCTTCTCATCTGAGCAGGTGTCATCTGAAAGAATACATAGAGCTTCTCGTCTTCTTTTCCCTTTCAGAAGAACCTTGTCTGCTTGGAACAATTGAAGCTCAGCCATCTTGACCGGAGATGGCAACACCATGCTGTTATTCTCATTGATAGCGTCCTCTACAATGAACCAATTGGGACGGTTCTTCCATTTCAACATTGTTGTGGAGAGGTCATCTGTTTTGGAATAAGGGCCTGAAGTCCTGGCCCAGCCTGGACTGGTCTCTTTTGGTGTCTCCCTATCACGTGCTGGTGTCTCTGCACTCCCTAAGGCTCAGAGTTCTCCTCTTCTGCCAGTCCCAAGTCCTTCTCACAAACCACTTCTGGGAAACTCCAGGCATTCTGATTCTCTTTGAAGCTTTGGACTAGAGCGTTTTGTTTTACACTAAGGATCATGACTTCTTTATTCACTAGAGAACTGTGAAGCTTCTGCGCCTCATCTTGCCTATGGACATCTTTCTCGTTTTGTGCTTTTAGCTTGGATAACGTATAGGGTTTGATCTTTTCTCTCTCCAACACATCCACATTACTCTGTGGTTCCTCTAATGTCTCTAGATGGGGGTCGGTGTCTCGCTCGGGTAACAACTGACTCTCTAGTACCAGTCTATGTACCCTTTGGATAAGCACTGTGACATTCTGAGCTGGTTGGGCTCCTTTCTTCGATATTTTAGGTAGAGTCTCCAACTCTCTCTTATTAGGTTCCCCATCTCCATTCTTATAGTTGTTATGAGATGGCAACTGTTCAGGCTGTTTTGCTTCCTGCTTTTCCTCCCAATTAATTTTGCAGTTCCAGTTGGTCCCATTGACTCGATCAGCTTCCTATCGCCATCTTGTTTCTGTTCTGGTATGGTTTTCTTACTAGACTCCACCAGGATATCCCTTCCCAGGGTTGTGTCTACCTCTTGGATCTGCACCTCAACCGTCTCATGGTTCGAACCGGGCATCCTCGATATCATGGTGCCTCCAATTGTATAAGGTCTGCGTCTCTCTAACTCTGCCAGGACATGTTTCTCAAATTTCTGATCTTGCTGGCACATCTCTAGCGGTACAGCGACTTTAGGTTTGCACTCAACCCATAGGCTAGTACACTTGTTAGAAGCCTTTAGAATAATCTGTTTCTTAGAAAAGCTGGTAGTTTCAGCATCCTCAGCTTTCACCCATAATACATCTGTTTTTAATCGTTGCTCTTCAGCTTTTCTCTGTTCTTCTGCTTGCTTTGACTCATTCTTTACTTGCCTCAGCTGTATTTTCTCTTCATTAGTTTGTAAATCCAGTTCACTCTGCTGACACTGGATTTATGACTGTATATTCAAATGAAGAAGTTCCTCTGCTCTTGTAGTTGGGAGCATAGACCTTTTACTTGGCTGTGCCAAGTTTGTTTATTCGGCTCCCAATTGAGACGCTCCTCCGCCTTCTCTTGTGCCTCCCTATTCGAGCGATTGATCCTATTCTGAGCTGCACGGATAGTGAGGAGATCTTGCTTCTCCTGTATGTCCTTTTGCGGCAGCTTCTGCATATATTCCTCTTTCGGTTTATGCACTATAGGACTCTTCCACAGCTCCCAACTAGACACCTGGGTCTTCTTCCTATAGGACCATCGGTTGTCCTCAGGTGCGGTCTTCCTTCTCCATTCAGGAATATAATCCGGTATCATCCTGATACCCTTCATTTCCATAGCAACTTGCCTGCCTTCCATTGTAGGCTTTTCCAGTCCCCCTGGGATAGGGTTCATCTGTACATCTTGCTTTATAGGTTTCTTGTCTTGGCTCTCCTTGTCCATAGTACTTTGTTTTACTGCGACCTGAGACAAAGTGCTCCCGGGATACTTTATATTTCCTTTAGGATCTTTGCTCATGTCTGTAGCTGCATTTATCTCACCAGTCTCATGCACCATCTCAGCAGTCACTTTTGCTTTCTCTGGCATTTCATTCGTGGCTCCTGCAGGATCACTTGCTTTCTCTGCCATCTCTGTGGCACTCTCTGACATCTCTGCAGCGCCCTCTGCGGTCTCTCTAGCCGCTCCTGCGGTCTTTCTAGCCGCTCCTGTGGTCTCTTTTTTTATCATAATCTGTTTGCCATCCCTTAACAGGGAAACTGCTTTTTAAGTTTGGGCAGATAAGCATGTCCCTTGGATAGTGATAAGTAGGTTCATGAAAAAAATCCCAGGAGTGCAAACGCTGTACCCCTTTCACTCCCATTCGGTTAAGGACCTCCTTCTTCAGGGTACAATAAGTAGTTGCCTTCTCTTCTGGCAAAAACACATACGCTTTCTGAGCTTCTCCACACAGATAGGGACCCAGTACTGTGGCCCAGTGCTGTTTAGGCCAACCTTCCCTAGTTGCAATATTTTCAAAATTCAGGAGGTATGTTTCTATATCATCCTTACTGGTCATCTTCTTTAGGAAGTGGTTCAGATTCATAATCCTGCTTTGTTTTGAAGCCACAGTGTTCTTTTCTGACCTAATTTGCTGCAGCTGAGCTTTCTGTGCTTCCAAAGAATCTCTCATGTGGACTCTGTCCATTTCCAATTGTATCTGCCATTTCTCTGTAGCCTCACGCATGCAGATTATGTAATCTTCTGCTTGTCTCTGCCATTTCTCTGTGGCCTCTCTCAGACATGCAGCAGCATTTCTTAGTTGAGCATCCTTTGCAGCATCGGCTCTGTCTTCTGCAATTTCTTTTAGCCCTTTCTGCTGGCTTTCTTGCTGACAAGCTCCGCCCACTTTTTGGTATGCAGTGGCATCTAACAGGGCTTTCAACAGTCCCTCCATTATTATATTGTACTGTGGGCTGTCTTCTTAAACATAGACAATTGAAATCCCACTTCTGACACCAAGTGTGACAGGGACGACCTTAGGCTACTGGTTGCTCTGGTGATTTTCCCATAAACCAAGGAGTCAGATATACTTTTAGCTTTGTTTTAATAAAGGCTTTCAAAAATAAACAATAGCTTAACTTCAGCATAAAATAAACATCTGTTCACACAGAGGGGTGGTACCTTTAAGTTCAGTCCCTTTCAGCTTCTCAGCTGCAATGGATCCTTTCTAGGTCCTCCACTTTTAAAGCAAACAGTCTCTTAGTTAAGTGTTGTTGCAGTCACACAGACTGTTCCTCTTACTGGGAACTTCCTCTGCTGTTCTGTAAGTCCTGGTAGGTCTTGTTCAGGAGCTCTGTCTCGTTCTCCTCTCAGGTCACACAGAAATACTCTGTCTCTTCTTAGGCTGCTGGCTGTATTCTCCAGGCAATCCAAATTACTTGCCAGTGTCTCTCTGTACTTTAATCTGCATTGTAAGCAGTCTTCCTGACTGTCTCACTTCAGAGCTTATTTCAGCTCAGCTCCCAGGATCCAGTCTTCCTGACTGTCTCACACGGGTTCTCACATAGACTGCAGCTCCACACAGACTCCTCATGGCACTCAGGCCAGAGCCTAATCAGCCACTCCTCCATGTCTGCTTTCCAGGCTTTAAAGTGAAGTTGCACCTGCAACAATTAGGAGTTCTTTAGTAGTTTAACTCCGTCACTCCTGTCAAGAACTCTTTACACTACTTTACTTGGCACCATCCTCTAGGGGGCAAACGGTTACAATATATATATATATATATATATCTATATATATATATATATATATATATATATATATATATATATATACAGTATAAATCTATATATCTGCCTATGTTCACTATTTTTTAACTACCTTTATTTGTGTGGTGCTATGAAAACATATTGGACAGTTTTGTGTCTGAGTCTTTATGTCTTTCTTACGCATTTGTATTATGTAAAGTATTCAGACATGCAACCTTCACCTAATTCTTTCAGGAAACTTCACATTTCCGAAATAAAATGTAAACCAAATTTAAAAAAAACCCAGCTCAGAAACATTTCCTCACCCATCACCAGGTGTTCAACCACCATCTGAACTTGATCCATTATCTCAAAATCAGAGCTTCTTATGTGTTGTACAGAACATCCGTATGTTTTTATTATATTTTCTCTAAATATGAAGTGACATTGTATTTTTAATTAGAAAATAAGAATTGTACTTTATTTGTTAAAGCCTTGTTTGGTATTTGTAAAGAAAATTTCAAAACAGTAATAATAAAGAATTGTGTACATTATTGCCATTATATATGTACATATTATACACATTATTCTAATTTTAGATTTTTTTTTGTTAATATTTCTGCTGCTTATTTGTTGGCTATAAGTACGTACTTACTATTAAGTTGTAAAATGCGTACATTCACTGGTTTAATTTTCTTCAGAATAAATAATTCTCTGCTGATACATAAACAATAAAGGAACTTGATTAAAAATGGAAACTTCATGTTCAAATCCTGCTGCATTGAAGAAGCCTATAAAATTCTTAAGTAAAATAAAATCAATAGATATTTATTTGTATTATCTGTTATGAGATGATTATTCATATTTTTCGCATAGTAATATCATGAATGTTAGAAACTTCTGAGCATTCTTTATGCAAAAAAAAACAAAAAAAAAAAAACAATAATTCTTAACTATGACATTTTTTTTCTGATTAATCTGTTGTACGTGGAACAAACCTCCACAGTCCACTGTATCCTGGATTAAATATGGCAGTGTTCCAAACCACATCTTTCAAGGGCCCCTCACAGTTCATGTTTTAGGGATGTTCTCATATTAAAAGAGGGAAATTCTAATGAGACAAGGAAATATTTTGTATTATGCTAAAGAAATGTGAGACACCAAGCCTGAAAGAGGAAGGGAGTAGATGTTAACAGATATATGAAAGAGGGATATGGTAAAACTGCCAGAGAAGAACGAGAGAGGGTATTGCTCTACCTTAAATATAATACTGGTAAACCATGAAACTATATTAGCTAGTTGAATATACTGTAAAGTAGTTTATATGAAGAGCACCAGGAAAGAAGAGACTAAAAAAATCCAGGATGCCAGTCCCTTATTCAGGTTATTGGTACTTAAAACAGTAGAGAATCCAAACATTCAGGAAGTCAGCCCCTCCTACAGGTCAGTGTTACCTAAAATAGTGCAGAGTGCAATCATTCAGGAAGTTAACTCCTTCTTCATGGCAATGTTACCTAAAACAGTCGAGAGTGCAAACATTCAGAATGTCAGCCCATCTTCAAATCAATGTTACCAAACACAGTAGAGAGTGCAAACATTCAAAATGTCAGCCCATCTTCAAATCAATGTTACCTAACACAGTAGAGAGTGCAAACATTCAGGAATACAGTCCCATTTTCAGGTCAATGTTACCTAAAAAAGGAGAAAGTCCAAACATTCAGGAAGTCAGCCCCTTCTACAGTCTGTGTTGCCTACAATAGTGCAGAGTGCAAACATTCAAGAAGTCAACCCCTTCTTCAGGTCAATGTTACCTAAAACAGTAGAGAGTCCTAACATTCAGGATGTCAGCCCATCTTCAAATAAATGTTACCTAAAACAGTAGAGAGTGCAAACATTCAGGAATACAGTCCCTTCTTCAGGTCAATGTTACCTAAAACAGTAGAGGAGTGCAAACATTCAGGAAATCAGCCCCTTCATCATGGAAGTGTTACCTAAAACAGTAGAGGAGTGCAAACATTCAGGAAGTCAGCCGCTTCATCATGGCAGTGTTACCTAAAACAGAAGAGGAGTGCAAACATTCAGGAAGTCAGACCCTTCATCATGTCAGTGTTACCTAAAACAGTAGAGAGTGCAAACATTCAGGAAGTCAGCCGCTTCATCATGGCAGTGTTACCTAAAACAGTAGAGAGTGCAAACATTCAGGAAGTCAGCCCCTTCATCATGGCAGTGTTACCTAAAACAGTAGAGGAGTGCAAACAGTAGAGAGTGCAAACATTCAGGAAGTCAGCCGCTTCATCATGGCAGTGTTCCCTCAAACAGTAGAGAGTGCAAACATTCAGGAAGTCAGCCCCTTCATCATGGCAGTGTTACCTAAAACAGTAGAGGAGTGCAAACATTCAGCCGCTTCATCATGGCAGTGTTACCTAAAACAGAAGAGAGTGCAAACATTCAGGAAGTCAGCCCCTTCGTCATGGCAGTGTTACCTAAAACAGAAGAGGAGTGCAAACATTCAGGAAGTCAGCCCCTTCGTCATGGCAGCGTTACCTAAAACAGTTGAGGAGTGCAAACATTGAGGAAGTCAGCCCTTTCATCATGACAATGTTACCTAAAACAGTAGAGAGTGCAAATATTCAGGAAGTCAGCCCCTTCATCATGACAGTGTTACCCAAAACAGTAGAGAGTGCAAACATTCAGGAAGTCAGCCCCTTCATCATGGCAGTGTTACCTAAAACAGTAGAGAGTGCAAACATTCAGGAAGTCAGACCCTTCATCATGTCAGTGTTACCTAAAACAGTAGAGAGTGCAAACATTCAGGAAGTCAGTCCTTCATCATGACAGTGTTACCTAAAACAGTAGAGGAGTGTAAACATTCAGGAAGTCAGCCCCTTCATCATGTCAGTGTTACCTAAAACAGTAGAGAGTGCAAACATTCAGGAAGTCAGCCCCTTCCTCATGACAGTGTTACCCAAAACAGTAGAGAGTGCAAACATTCAGGAAGTCAGCCCCTTCATCATGGCAGTGTTACCTAAAACAGTAGAGAGTGCAAACATTCAGGAAGTCAGCCCCTTCATCATGGCAGTGTTACCTAAAACAGAAGAGAGTGCAAACATTTAGGAAGTCAGCCCCTTCAACATGGCAGTGTTACCTAAAACAGAAGAGAGTGCAAACATTAAGGAAGCCAGCCCCTTCGTCATGGCAGTGTTACCTAAAACAGAAGAGGAGTGCAAACATTCAGGAAGTCAGCCCCTTCGTCAGGGCAGCGTTACCTAAAACAGTAGAGGAATGCAAACATTCAGGAAGTCAGTCCTTCAACATGGCAGTGTTACCTAAAACAGAAGAGAGTGCAAACATTCAGGAAGTCAGCCCCTTCAACATGGCAGTGTTACCTAAAACAGAAGAGAGTGCAAACATTCAGGAAGTCAGCCCCTTCATCATGGCAGTGTTACCTAAAACAGTAGAGGAGTGTAAACATTCAGGAAGTCAGCCCCTTCATCATGGCAGTGTTACCTAAAACAGTAGAGGAGTGTAAACATTCAGGAAGTCAGCCCCTTCATCATGGCAGTGTTACCTAAAACAGAAGAGGAGTGCAAACATTCAGGAAGTCAGCCCCTTCATCATGGCAGTGTTACCTAAAACAGAAGAGGAGTGCAAACATTCAGGAAGTCAGCCCCTTAATCATGTCAGTGTTACATAAAACAGTAGAGGAGTGTAAACATTCAGGAAGTCAGCCCCTTCATCATGGCAGTGTTACCTAAAACAGTAAAGGAGTGTAAACATTCAGGAAGTCAGCCCCTTCATCATGGCAGTGTTACCTAAAACAGTAGAGGAGTGTAAACATTCAGGAAGTCAGCCCCTTTATCATGTCAGTGTTACCTAAAACAGAAGAGGAGTGCAAACATTCAGGAAGTCAGCCCCTTCGTCATGGCAGCGTTACCTAAAACAGTAGAGGAGTGCAAACATTCAGGAAGTCAGCCCCTTCGTCATGGCAGTGTTACCTAAAACAGTAGAGGAGTGCAAACATTCAGGAAGTCAGCCCCTTCATCATGGCAGTGTTACCTAAAACAGTAGAGGAGTGTAAACATTCAGGAAGTCAGCCCCTTCATCATGGCAGTGTTACCTGAAACAGAAGAGGAGTGCAAACATTCAGGAAGTCAGACCCTTCATCATGTCAGTGTTACCTAAAACAGTAGAGAGTGCAAACATTCAAGAAGTCAGCCGCTTCATCATGGCAGTGTTACCTAAAACAGTAGAGAGTGCAAACATTCAGGAAGTCAGCCCCTTCATCATGGCAGTGTTACCTAAAACAGAAGAGGAGTGCAAACATTCAGGAAGTCAGCCCCTTCATCATGGCAGTGTTACCTAAAACAGAAGAGGAGTGCAAACATTCAGGAAGTCAGCCCCTTCGTCATGGCAGCGTTACCTAAAACAGTAGAGGAGTGCAAACATTCAGGAAGTCAGCCCTTTCATCATGACAGCGTTACCTAAAACAGTAGAGAGTGCAAATATTCAGGAAGTCAGACCCTTCATCATGGCAGTGTTACCTAAAACAGTAGAGAGTGCAAACATTCAGGAAGTCAGCCCCTTCATCATGGCAGTGTTACCTAAAACAGAAGAGGAGTGCAAACATTCAGGAAGTCAGCCCCTTCATCATGGCAGTGTTACCTAAAACAGAAGAGGAGCGCAAACATTCAGGAAGTCAGACCCTTCATCATGGCAGTGTTACCTAAAACAGTAGAGGAGTGTAAACATTCAGGAAGTCAGCCCCTTCGTCATGGCAGTAATAACTAAAACAGTAGAGGAGTGCAAACATTCAGGAAGTCAGCCCCTTCATCATGGCAGTGTTACCTAAAACAGAAGAGGAGTGCAAACATTCAGGAAGTCAGCCCCTTCATCATGGCAGTGTTACCTAAAACAGTAGAGGAGTGCAAACATTCAGGAAGTCAGCCCTTTCATCATGTCAGTGTTACCTAAAACAGTAGAGGAGTGCAAACATTCAGGAAGTCAGTCCTTCATCATGACAGTGTTACCTAAAACAGTAGAGGAGTGCAAACATTCAGGAAGTCAGACCATTCTTCAGGTCGGTGTTATCTAAAACAGAAGAGGAGTGCAAACATTCAGGATTTTAGCCCCTTCTTCATAATGCTACCTAAAACATTAGAAAATGTAAACTTTCAGTATGTCAATCACTTCTTCAGGTGGATGTCACCTTACGCAGAAGAGATTGCAAGCATTCATGACAGTCCCTTCATCAGGTGGATGTCACCTTACACAGAAGAGATTACAAGCATTCCTGATGTCAGCCCCTTCATCAGGTGGACTTAACATTACACAGAAGAGATTACAAGCATTTATGAAGTGGAAACCTCAAGCTGTCTAGCTAACATTGGATACATTACTTTTTTCTTTATTAAGCAAGTACTCGTTTAAGCATTAAGGAAACAGGCATGAATCAAATGTTTAAATACTTTGCTTTAATCTCTATCGAGTCATCCCTTGCTGGACATTTCTGTAGATTACTAAAATCTGCGGTCCGGCCATTCTCAGCAGATTTATCAAAATATACTAAACTCCATTCTGTTAAAGTCATCACTGGTATGTTAGCTGACCTCATAGTACCTAGTTGTTTTAGGGAGATCAGGCATATGTAGACATCAGACAAGATCCCTTGGTAATCTCCCTCATATGTTTGAGCAACATGGTATGTTTAAGTTGGATTAACTGCATTTGGTACCCCCTTCTCATCTAGTTACCCATCAGAGCACCTTGACAAGACAAGGGCATCTCCTGCCATATGCGTGTAGCTGGACACCACAATTTCTGCAAATAACAGGCTAATGATTTTTTAACCAAAGATCCGATCACACAAGGCATTGGACAATCATCCCATGGTTTCGTCCAATATTGAATGCACCAACCAAGTTTGGCTAACTCCATTGTATACATGGTGCTGTGGGAGTTCAAGTTATATTTAACCCCATATAGCACACCCTCTTATATATGTTTTGTTTGATAAATGTCCCATGAAGTATTCCAATAAAACATGTTTACACATTTCACACTACTCACCATAGATCCTCGTTGAATGTATACACTATTGCAGAAATGCAATATGATGATTATAAATTGCTTCTCCTGGGTTGGATTCTTAAAATCCTGTTGTGGTTCTAGGATCACTCTTCTGTCCGTTTATGAGATTATCAAAAGAACATCTGCCCCTTTTTTGTTTGATATCTTTCCTCTCTGACTTCTATTTACTCCAGCATTTTCCCATACGTATCCAGGGAATTTTCTTTGCTACAGGAATTAAGGAGGTTTTCTATTTTATAACATTTAAATACAATTGCAAACAGATAGGGATATAGTAAATATTATGTACCATATGTGCCATATTTCAGACATACATTGCTCTAATTTAAAATAAAAACAACAACAATGTTTTAAGAGCTTAAAATGATGCTAAGACATAAGCTGAGAGTATTATGACACATTCTGGAGTTTATACATCAGAGAAAAGCTTGAAATGTTTTGGTCTGAGAGGATATAAACAATGTAGCTCATAAACTATAAAATGCAAGAAAATGTTTGACACTTTTCTTATATTAGACATGTAATGTTACTAATCAAATTATAATAAACCTATTGATCAGATTGTGCCACGTGTAAGCTCTGTTATGTCATGCAGATAAAAGCCCATCAGTCAGGCTCAGATTTAAATATCTGGCACCCCAAGGTGACAACCCCCTAGTAGGCCATGGTCTAACAAATCAATTGTGCTACATTAATTATACACACACACATATACAGTTGTGCTCAAAAGTTTGCATACCCATGCAAATTGGTAATATATGAACACTTTTTAAAGAAATCATGAGTGAGCAGGCAAAACACATTTCTTTTATTTCTTATGGGATTCATATTGAACTGTAGGTTATAACAGAATGGCACAATCATAAAACAAAACATGGCAACAAAGAAACAAATGAAATGACCCTGTTCAAAAGTTTACATATCCTTAGTTCTTAATACTGTGTATTGCCCCTTTTAGCATCAATGACAGCGTGCAGTTTTTTGTAATAGTTGTCTATGAGGCCCCTCATTCTTGCAGGTGGTATAGCTGCCCATTCATCTTTGCAAAATGCCTCCAGGTCATGCACAGTCTTTGGTCGTCTTGCATAAACCGCACGTTTGAAATGTCCCAAGAGTGGCTCAATGATATTAAGGTCAGGAGACTGTGATGGCCACTCCACAACCTTCACCTTTTTCTGCTGTAACTACTGGAGGGTCAACTTGTCCTTGTGCTTACGGTCATTGTAATGCTGGAATGTCCAAGAGCGTCCCATGAGCAGCCTTCGTGCAGAAGAATGCAAATTGTGTGCCAGTTTTTTCTGATAACATGCTGCATTCATCTTGCCATCAATTTTCACAAGATTCCCTGTGTCTTTAGAGCTCACCCCCCCCTCCTCAACAATCAGTGAGCCACCACCATGCTTCGCAGTGGGGATGATATTATTTTCACTATAGGCCTTGTTGACTCCTCTCCAAACATAGCGTTGTTAATTCTAAAGCTCTATTTTGGTCTCGTCACTCCAAATTACAGTGTGCCAGAAGCTCTGAGGCGTGTCAAAGTGTTGTCGGCATATTGTAACAGGCTTTTTTTTGTCATTGGCTCTTCTTTCTGGCAACTCGACCGTGCAGCTTATTTTTGTTCAGGTATCGTTGTATTGTTCTCCTTGAAACAACCACACAGTCCTTTTCCAGAGCAGCCTGTATTTCTCCTGAGGTTACCTGTGGGTTTTTCTCTGGCAGCTGTGGCTGAAATCTTTCTTGGTCTACTTGACCATGGCTTGGTATCAAGAGATCCTTGAATTTTCTATTGAACAGTACTGACTGGCATTTTCAAGGCTTTGCATATCTTTTTATATCCTTTTCCATCTTTATGAAGTTCCATTACCTTGTTACGCAGGTGTTTTGACAGTTCTTTTCTGCTCCCCATTGCTCAGTATCTAGCCTGCTCAGTGCATCCACGTAAGAGCTAAGACACTAATTGCAATTGAAAAAGCCACAGGTGTGGGAAAATAACCTTTAATTGCTATTTTAACCTGTGTGTGTCATCTTGTGTGTCTGTAACAAGGCCAAATATTCAAGGATATGCAAACTTTTGATCAAGGCTATTTGGGTGATTTCTATTATAATTATGATTTAAAAAGGAACCAAACAACTAAGTGATAGTAAATGGCTTCATATGATCAAAATCATTCAATAAAAGACAATTGTTTTGCATGATCAGTCATATTTTCAAAATAAATGACAAAATCTCACAATTTCTTCCAAGGTATGCAAACTTTTGATCAAAACTGTATATATATATATATATATATATATATATATATATATATATCTTTCAATTTTTAAACTTAGCTCATACATACATTGTTAAATTACATTATCCACACACAGGTTAACATTTCAATGTAATTACCTTATGCACCTGGTACATATTATGTTCTATACATTATATTATTTTCTTTTTTTAGAGCTTTATCAATTTCTTCAAATTATCTTTTTCTACTAAATGTATTTTGTTGATTTTAATGGATGTAGTTTAATAGTACAAGTACATATGTAAAGAACATATGTAAAGGACTTCTCCCTGATGGAAAAGGAAACAGTGGAACTGAAAATGGAAAATGTGGATATTAAAACAGATACAGGCACAAATAAAACATCACAACATATAAAAAAACTCAGACTTGCTTCTTCAGTTTACAATATAAAGCACAATTCCACTTGCAGATAAGGGCACATGACATTGGCCCCTATTAAATTCCAGAAATTTGCAACAGTTACAGAGCGATTAAATCAATCAAGCCCGCAAATACATGGCCGAAAGCCAAAGCCGTAAAACATGTAATAGTAAGTAGCATTTCAGGGCATTATCATAATCAATTAAGCAAGCCGTAACTACAGATTTAGAAACAGACAATAGTAATTGAGTCATCATGACATCAGTAAAACATAGAGGTTAAACCACAATCAATTATTGTTTAGAAGTCCAATTTGTTATCGGACTCGCAATCCATAAATGTTGCAATCTAAAAAAGTCTATAAATCTATTATTCTAGTCCATGCGAGTTTAATGATATGCATTAACCCAACTGATTGCCGGGGTCGATATAACATGATAATTACACATAAAAAACATAACATTTTAATGCAGATTTGTGAGCTTGAGACTGTTGTGCAATTAATTTTAATGTCTTACATTGCTTTCCCCATCTTTTAAAGTGCAGTATAGATTGTGTATGTGCTTTTACAGTGCTACGAACAAGTGTTTAACCCCCTTACGAGTCCTCTGTAGTACTCGTAGTATTTTTGGCTACATTTGCCATTTACGGGTGAAAATAATTGCGGGCTTGATGAATTGTAGCAATTTAATAGTGATTTTAGCAATTGCGGGATTGACAGATCAAAGGCTTACCTAGGTGGGAGTTACGATTTTGACAGCCCGTAGGGATTTTCAGCCTGTAACCCGCAGATCGATATCGGGTAGCTAAAAGAGGTCAATTTAATAGCAGTAACTATTGCGGTCTACATCATGGACTACAGTAACTACAATTTGGACAACTTAAAAGGGGCCATTGTTCTTTACTTACTAACCAGATAGGAGAAGATAGAATTTTAGTTCACACCCATCTCCTCCAATCCCCCAAACAAAGAACATGCTAATGACACCTGGTTCTCCTAAAGATCCCCTAAAAGCATGTTGAATTTTTTTTTGAACTTTTTAAATTTGTGCATTTTCACTGAGAAATCAGATAAAATTATATTTGTGTTTACCTGTGTCACTGTCTGCCCCCAGCCAGACCAACAGCTACAACTAGTGTAGTGAGCAAATGAAAAAATGAAATTGACCCATATCAATTCCATATGTGCAGAGCATGGAATGTTGGTTCCAGTGCATTTCTGAGTGCAGAGAAAAACTGCTATCAATCACGTGGCTCTGCAATCTGTTTTATTCATGCAACAGGCAGTAGGCAGGAGAGACTTTGTTATGTAAACATGCATAAAAATTTAGATTGTTTAGCTGTTATCAGTATAATTAAAAAAAAATAAAGATCATTTTATCATACAATCTTGTGCTCTTTCACACCATGAAGAGTCCTTACAGTGAGGTAAATGGCCATTTAACATTAACACATTCTTAAATACCATTTTTAGGTGCAGGAAATAATATTGGGTCTTCAAGATGCTTAAAAAAGTTATGTTTGTGTTGTTATTAATGGCGAATGTAAAGTATTGAGGATTAAATACTATAGAAGGTTGGAAGTGTCAATTATATATTGTATTAACAATCTGGAAATATATATATATAAAATGTATCCAAAATAAATTCATGATGAAATACAGCAATGTGAAGGAGGTTGATCTGGAGATCTGAATACATTTCCCATGCTTCAGGAATGCTAGAGGAACTAGGCTGCATTCTGTTATTTTTCCTGACAGCACACAACGTGGCCCTGACCAGACATTAGAGGAAAAGACAATAAAGGAAAGGGAGGTGGGAAGCAGAGAAAAGGGGAGATGCAAGGAAGGAAGGAGGATCCCACATCCTGGCAGGAAATTCTTAAGCTGGGAAAGACGCACAAGTCTTGCATGACAACTTGTGGCGGCCTCTCCTGGGAGCTCCCTACTTGCAATTTGCTTGTTTATAGGAGTGAGAGTGACTGCTCAGACAAGGATGTGCTCCGGCCAGCAGAGCCTACAGGAACTTTCCCATCATCTTGCATCAACATCCCATTGCCTGTGCTGTGTATCTGATATGAGTATAAACAATCTTTTACAGATGCACAGCAATGGGAGACCCAACTACAAATAGAACTGGGACACACACATGCATGATATTGTTATTATTAGTCTGCACAATCATGCAGATGTCTGGGATAGGATTTGAATAATTTGTAGAAAAGACAAACGGATTAAACTAATAACTTGGACCATATTCATATACGTGCAATATTTTGATTAAATTATATATATTTTTTATTATTATAATGAATTTGGATAAGAAGTATTAATCTCTATAATATATATTGAGTTTTCTGTGTTTTGGAAAACATTCATATTATTTCTCCCTTTCATTATCTTTTGGGTAAAAATGCAGTTGATAGAACCCACATCCATCAATGCTCAATATAAATTGCTTTCATATAAACGTGTAAATATGTACATATGTGTTAAAGCTGATTCTCCATTTTCTCCATTATGGCATCTAAATGTAACAAATAACTTCATTGAGTTTAGTGGAATGGAGCTTGGAAGTTGTTCATGTAAAGCACATCTGAAGTGTAGATTTGTACTCCCAGATTCACTAAACTTTATAGACTGCACAACATCACTGAAGAATACAGTGTTTATTTTCTGTGGAGGGAATTGCCACTTCAGTCCCGGAGAAGCACTTCACAGTCTATGAGAAGCTTAGTGAATCTGCTCCACAGTACTTTAATTTGTTTCTCAAGTCAAGCCCTTCAAAATAGCATGCTGTAAACACAAAATTTAATTATGAAAGGTGCAAACCACAGAGAGTAGATTTAATCCAGCTTTACGCAAACACTATGCAGCACATCTAGTTTACTACTTCATGTTTGAGGAGACAGGGAGCTATTTAATTAATGACACTCCAAATGTTATACCTGTTATCTAATTGGGGTAACAGGCCAACAGCTAATTCTAATATGGCACAATCAATGCAGTTTTTTTTCCCCAACTCTTTAGCTGTGTATTTGTTCATACTAAAGCAAATTGTGATTAGTTTGTACTTTCTTTTTTTTTAAAGAATTTCAAATCATTCTCATTTATTTTGGAATAGCTGTGATAAATTGTTGCTGCATTCTGAGTGTGTGATTAAAGGATACATTAACAATATTGTTTTCTTATAGTGGTGAGATCACCCAGCTAACTCTAAATAAGCAGAAGAGGAAACGTCTCAGACTTTTAAATCTATTTGCCTATTCCCTAGTTACAGTGCCTTGCAAAAGTACCCCCCCCCCCCCTTGGCATTTTTTGTGTTAACATTGATTGTTTGAGGATTTGCCTAATTTAATTTACAGAACATGCCCACAACTTTGAAGATGCTTTTTGTTGTTGTGAAGCAAACAACAAATAGGATAAAATAACAGAAAAAGTAAATGTGCATAACTATTCACCCCCCTAAAGTCAATACTTTGTAGAGCCACCTTTTGCGGCAATCACAGCTCCAAGATGCTTTGGATAAGTCTCTATGAGCTTGCCACATCTTACCACTGGGATTTGTGCCCATTCCTCCTTGCAAAACTGCTCCAGCTACTTCAAGTTGGATGGTTTGCGCTTGTGAACAGCAATCTTTAAGTCTGACCACAGATTTTCTATTGGATTGAGGTCTGGGCTTTGACGAGGCAATTCCAACACATTTATATGTTTCCCCTTAAACCACTCATGTGTTGCTTTAGCAGTGTGTTTGGGGTCATTGTCCTGCTGGAAGGTGAACCTCCGTCCTAGCCTCAAATCACTCACAGGGTGGTACTGGTTTTGCTCAAGAATATGCCTGTATTTAGCACCATCCATCTTACCCTCAACTCTGACCAGTTTCCCATTCCGGGCTGCTGAAAAACATCCCCACAGCATGATGCTGCCACCACCATGTTTCACTGCGGGGATGGTGTCCTTGGGTGATGTGATGTGTTGGGTTTGCGCCAGACATAGCGCTTTCTTTGATGGACGAAAAGTTTGATGGACGAGCACCTTCCTCCATACATTTTGGGAGTCTCCCACATGCCTTTTCGCAACGTGCCATTTTGTTTTTTGATGAAAGTAATGGTTTTCTTTTGGCCATTTTGCCATAAAGCCCAACTCTATGGAGCATGCAGCTCATTGTCGTCCTATGTACAGATACTCCAGTCTCTGCTGTGGAACTCTGCAGCTCCTCCAGGGTTACCTTAGGTCTCTGTGCTGCCTCTCTGATTAATGCCCTCCTTGCTCGGTCTGTGCGTTTTGGTGGCCGGCCATCTCTTGGCAGGTTTGCTGTTGTGCCATGTTCTTTCCATTTGGTTACGATAGATTTGATGGTGCTCCTGGTGATCATCAAAAACTTGTACTTCTCGACAACATTGTTCCTTACTTGTTTGGAGAGTTGCTTGGTCTTCATGGCAGTGTTTGGTTAGTGGTACATCTTGCTTAGGTGTTGCAGCCTCTGGGGCCTTTCAAAAAAGGTGTGTATATGTAATGACAGATCATGTGACACTTACATTGCACACAGGTGGACATCATTTCACTAATTATGTGACTTATGAAGGTAATTGGTTGCACCAGAGCTTTTTATGGGCTTCATAACAAAGGGGGTGAATACATACGCACATGCCAATTTTCTGTTTTCTATTTCTAAAAAATAGTTTTATGTATATATTTTTCTCATTTCACTTCAGAAACTTAGACTATTGTGTTCTGATCCATCACATAAAATTCAGATTAACAAAACATTAAAGGCGGTAATGTAACATAAAGGCTGTAATGTAACATAAGGTAAAAAGTCAAGGGGGGTGAATACTTTTGCAAGGCACTATATACAACTATCTGCCCTAGACAATGCAAAGACTTCTGTAAAGTAATAACCTCACAAAATGCAAAGCACATTATATAACTTACAACTGTCGAAAAATAATTCACTGTATTCCACGTATAAACTTGTGGACAGCATTTCAAATGCCTGTTTTTCGGAGCTGCCAGCTCAGGTCAATTTGCATCACACATAAGTTATAAGTACAGAACAATGGATCACCAGCTTGGGTTGCTTGAAAATAAAACATTTAAATTGTCAGTGTGGTTAAAGTTAATTTATTTTTGCAACTCTAAATACTTACAGCCTTATTAAATTGAGATTCGGCCAATTGAATAGGGCTCTATATAAGCACACAGCATATTTTTTTTACAGAAGTTTTTAGTTAGTGAAGACCTTGCATTTGGATAGAAGTTCACTTATATAGAGCCCTATACAATTGGCCGAATCACAATTTAATAAGACTGTTAAGATACTATAATCATAAGGCAGCATTACTATTATAATCAATATATGAGTAAGATAATGAAACCTAAGTGAAGGTAAAGTAAAGGTAGAATAGTAGTATTTTCAATAAGCAAAACCGTTTTACTTTGTGCTTTCATCATTGCAAATTCACATACAGTACGAACTCTTAGGCAATCTATCTCATACATGGGGTTCTACAACATGGCTCCCATAGGATCTCCCACAAGGATGACTGTTAGAAGAGAATTTATGAAGCTATTACATGGCTCCCGCAGGCTATTTCTTACTGACATGTAGCCAGGGGGTTGTCATGCAAGGAAATAGCTTACGAGATTTGAAGGGGTCCTTACGTGTTAGGAAAGCAGCTGCGAGTATGAAGTTTCTTGTCAGAGTCTATAAACCCCAGTAGCAGCCACAGTAAATTTACTGAGCATCAGTAAATCTTGCAACATAGCTATGTGGTTTCTTATGATTGCACATTAACATTGCAGATTGCGAACATCATTAAATATTAATTTCACACTTATTACATGGTATTAAATGTCAGGGGATACACATTGAATTCTTAGACTGGATTATTGATGGATATGTGTTAACCCCAGGATCTCTGTATTAATGAGGTGTGGCTTAGCATTAGTTGCATATTAATGTTTAATAGTAGGAGCAGATATTTATAAGTGAATTTGTGATTTATTTGATTAGTTTTGCATTGTAGTATTGGGCTGGGTGGCCCATTAGAAAAAAATGCTTTGTGCATCAGGATGTGTAGGCTTCCGTTTTATTTCAATAGAGTCCTCTAGATGCCATTTTATCTTATACTGGGACACTAGTAGCTCTATAGGGGTTCTCATAAGGGTTTTCTTTGCTCTTGCAGGATTTTGAGTTTACATGTAAGGAGCTGTCTCATTGCGAGAACTTGCGAAGCCTTACAAGAACTTGTAGGATGTTCAGTAATTTTTTACGAGAGCCATGTAATCACACTTTAGGTAAAATATCCTGTGCTTATACTCATATTTTTTTACTTGTAAGCATTTGCTGTGGGAGGAATGTAATGTCTATGCAGCTTTCCTATGGTAGCCATGAAGTTGATCTCAAGATTGCTAAAGGACAAGGTGTTCAATTTTGATGTGAGGAACAAGTTCTGCTCCAACTTTTACAAACTTGATTGTAAGTTGGCATCTGGGATGGCCACATGCTTTACCATGTGACCACAGAATGATATATTCATAAATTAGTAAATGTGTTGTGTAGAGCTTCCTAATACTATAGAGTAGTCCTTGGGCAGTTCTTACCCCATGTGTTCACTAAAGCTATAAAAATAAGTAGCTCAAATAAGTTAAGCACTAATAGGATAAATACTTCTTATCTTAATACCTGTTAAGTTTATTTAGTCTTTCTCTCAAAAACACACCATTACTGTTTGTCCCACAGAGAGCACAATCTTTATTCAGACTGAGCATTTTATACATTATAACACATAATAGAACAATGGGTTACTTTGCCTAAAAAAATGGGGTTGTGCAAGTTTGGGGTTTTAAATTTCCCCCCTTGTCATCCTTTCCACCAATCTGGAGCTCCCTTGGTAGACGCTTTGCTCTGTGGGCCAGCCCTCACCCAATAACGATACTTTGTCCTGATCAGGGAATGATTCTTGACCCAAGTAAAGGATGATAGGGAAGGGAGCTTCAGGTGATGCCTTAGCTTGTGGTCGCCAAGGTGTCCATTACCACAATACCAGGTTTCTGTGATTGGGTTAGACTGATAACCATATCAGTCATAAGCAATGGTCGAATGGCCAGAACTAGTAAGCACAGGGCGTGTCGACGTAAGTGTTGACATGAAGTAAGTAACATGGGAACTGTGGTGTGAGGGGTGATAGGTCTCCATATGTGATAATATGAGGGAACTGCTACCCTGGTTTGCTATACACTCTATTCTCCATTCATAACTTTATGAATGGGCTCTGCAGTAGTAGGCGCCATTCATAATCACATGCCAATTAGCGGTTAACCAAAGACAAAGAATTAACCACTTAACCTTTGCTAATTTAACCACTTAACTTCAATGGAAGTGTACTATGGTTGGTTTATTGCATTTATGTCTCAACTGATGTGCTAGACAGCCCACACACCGTCTATGGAGCCCGCATAACAAACAAAAGAAGGAAGATATTATATGAATCTGATCTGTGAAAAAGTGCCAGAAACTAGAGGGTGCTTTCTGTCCTGTGGTCTGTAATCATTGTGCAGGTGAAAGTGGTAGTGTTTTTGCATGTGTAAAGGCATGTCTGTGTGCACTTGTGTGTTGTTCTGATAGAATTTGATCTGTGAATAAGTGCTAGAAACTAAATGGCGCTTTCTGTCCTGTGGTCTGTAATCATTGGGCAGGTGAGTAGTTAGAATCTATATTAACAGGGGAAGGAGCGTATTTGGGAGCTTGCAAACAGTTCTAGTGTAAGTGCAGTTATTGTGTAAATGTGGGTTTAAATTAAAGGAGGAAGTTAAAAGAAAAAGGGTTAAAACTTTTTTTTTAGGTTAAGGTATTTTGATTTGTTTTCAAATTGTATTTTTGTCATGCAGCAATCTCACTTAGTGTACATCCTACCACATATATGCACATCTGGAGCAGCTGATCCCGGGTTCATACCTCTGTGTTAGGTGTAAGCATGTTGCCTCTCTGGAATCTTAAATTGGAGATGGAGAGGAGAAGGAGAATTGCAACACTTCATGATATTATTCCACTGGAAAGGGAGTGTGTGCTCACTGAGCACAGTTTAGCTGGGCCTAGCATGGAGGGTGGAGCTGGGATTAGTGAGGATGTCCAGGGAGGTAGCTGGGTTACAGTTACAAGGGGAAGCAGAGGGTAGAGGAGGAGGAGGCAGTTCTGAGTTGGCAAACACCAACACATATGCCATATTGAGTGAAAATGTTGGGGATGTCCATTCAGGAATGGCAATGTCAGATAGAGTTGTTCCCTCTAACAGCCAGGAGAACAGTTCTACTGGAGAAGAGGAAGGGCTGATTAGGCAGAGCAACAGGTTTTTGGGGTAAGTGACTCTATTATTAGGAAGGTAGACAGGCTGATTTGTTACCCAGATCCCAGTAATGGAACAGTTTGCTCTTTCTTGGGTGATTGGGTTCAGCATGTTGTGAATCGGGTTGATAAATTGTTGGGAGAAGAGGGGGGCGGGTTACGATAGATAATAGGGAGTTATTGCTAAGTAACTCAAATACAGTGGCAAGCATTTCAAAACTCAAAGTCATAACAACATGAGGTGTTTGCTTGCTAATGCAAGAAGCTTGCCTGGGAATATGGACGAGCTAGAATTAATTTGCATGGTTACAACCTATTTAGGAAAGATAGGGGTAATGGTAGAAGAGCGGGGGCGATTTGTCTGTATGTTAAGCCTGATTTTAAGCCTATAATCAGAGAAGATATTTATGGATGAAGTAGCGATAATGTTGAGTCCTTGTGGGTAGAGTTAAATAGCCGAGGAGCAAATTCTAAAAGAATATTGGTAGTATACCCCCAAATATAATTGAAGGTGAGCAATTGCAATCATTGCTACAGATTAAAAATGCAGCTAAGCATGGGCAAGTTTTAATAATGGGAGATTTTAATTACCCTCAAATAAACTGGATAAATGAGACCAGCAGTTCAGCTAAGTGGAGCAGGTTCTCGAGTACACTCCGAGATCATTATTTGACCCAGGTTATACAAGAACCTCCTAGAAATGACGCTAACTTTGATTTAGTCATCACAAATAATAATATTGATATAATATCAAATGTTGAAATAGGGAAACCCTTGGAAACAGTGATTACAGCGCAGTCTCATTTGAGATTGAATTAGAAAAGCGTAGTTATAACGGGCCAACAAAAATTCTTAATTTTAAAAGGGCAAATTTTAATGGGCTACGGTCATCAATGCAACGTATAGACTGGGATAAAGAACTTACCAGTAAAAATAACTGGACAAAATTCAAATCGTTACTAAATATACATACCGATCAGCATATACCGTGTGAAAATAAAAGGAATAGAAGTAAATTACATCCCATGTGGCTTAACAATGATTTAAAGTTCATGAAGAGGAAAATAAACAGACATTTAAATTATACAAGAAAGAGGGAACTGAGCCAGTTTTATTTGAGTATAACAAAATCATCAATACTTGCAAAAGAGCTATTAGACTGGCTAAAATAGAAAATGAAAAGTTAGTTGCAAAGGAGAGTAAGACTAATAATAAAAAAATATTGAAATATATTAATGGGAAGAAGGTGAGGAAGGAAGCTATAGGAATATTACAATGTGACCAGGAAAAGACAGATGAGCTAAATATGTTATTTTCTTCAGTATACACAAGGGAGGTACCAGTGGTAGGTATACAGCAACAAAATGGGGCCAAACTACCTTCACCAAATAATTGGTTAGCGCAGGAAGAAATCCAGAAGAGGTTGAAAAAAAAAAACATTAATAAAGCCCCAGTTCCTGACGGAATCCAATCAAGGGTACTGAGGGAAATGGGTTCTGTAATAGCCAAACCATTATATATAATTGTTCAAGACTCACTCACCACAGCCTACTACCAGACGACTGTCGAAAAGCAGGGGTGATACCAGGGGTGGCAAATGGGCAAGCGTCCCCCCCCCCCAAAAAAGAAATCAATCAATTTAATATTGTATTTTAATTTGATATGCTGTAGATAATAAAATGTTATTATATCTGTATATTAGCTTCCATGTCTTCTTTCATATAACTTTTAAAAAATATGCATTTATCACTTTAAATTAAGCCTTTGTGTGCCTCCCCCCTTGCCTGGTGTCTCTCCCTAGTGCTGCACTGCTGCTATAGATCATATTACAGTGAGAGCATCATAATGCTCTCCTGCTCAGCCTGGGTACATGCATTGTGCTAGACATTGTATCAATTTTCCTGACTTGCAGCATCAACCACTCAGTGCTGCAGGCTGCTATAAACATCCCCTCAGATCGTTCCCTCTGTTATGATATTACATCAGGAATGCTTTATAAAGCCAATTATATCAAACCCTCCCCACTCTTTTCCCACTCTTCTTAGTGACTGATCCTCCTGTGCTGATCAACACAACCTCATCAACCAAGTAAGTTTGCACAGGCAGTTATACTGGAGTGGGTTGCCAGTTCCTTCTCCAGTGGAACTGACTTGGATTAGAACCCAGGTCAATAGTTGTAGAAGCACAGAGCTCTAACCCACTGCACCACCCCAATTTTTATCAAATATATTCCTTCTCCAGTGGAACTGACTTGGATTAGAACCCAGGTCAATAGTTGTGGAAGCACAGAGCTCTAACCCACTGCACCACCAGCAGCACCCCAATTCTTATCACATATATAGTTCTCAGCAATACGGGTTGTTGCTAACGCTTGTGGGCACAATACGGGTTGTTGCTAACGCTGGCAAGGAGCGGCGAAGACCCCCTACGACCTTCGCGAGGGTCCGCATTTGCAGAGGTGGAGGCTCTACGGCGCCTCACAAGCGGTTACAAACGCCCACAGAAGCGTCACACACACAATGACTAATTACGGACTTACACAAAAAAATACCAGCCGCGGGACTTAGAAAAAAATAAATTGCGGACTTAAACAAAAAAAATATATGAGCCGCAGGACTTAGAAGAAATCCAAAAACACGACGTTAACGGACAACCCGCGCACAGCTGAAAACATAAAAAAAACCTACAAAATAAGCACAAAAATAAAAAAAACCTTACCCACAGCAAGGGGAGACACCCAGGACGTCTGGAAGACAGGTTACACCTCGATTTTAGCACAATTTACAAAGTTTAGACACTCGAAAATCCCCTAAGCAAGAGAAAAAAATGGCAGCCGAAAAAAATGAAAACGAGGCAACACGTCCCCTAAAGCCGTAAAACAACGCCAAGCACATACGATTTTTTTTTAAAACTGTACGACCTACAACATACACTATTAGCTAGGACTCTAAATCATCCACACCCGCGTACCACATACACATTCACCACCATTTTAAAACACTAACTTACACAATGCAGAAGTACCCAGCTACAGAAACGGCTTCCCCTACACTACACACTGCACACATTGCTGACACTTACACCTCAACTCAACAACACTGCAAATCTACATTGTATGCTGCAGGAACATCGAAACAGATTGTTAGCTCTTCAGCACATTACTTGCTCCATATATTAATTACAAATAGGTCAAGTATATTAATTTATGATTTCTATAATTAATTAGCATAAAAAAAACTATACATAAAACAACAAAAAAAACACAGTATAGCAAAAAACCACAAAGACGTTCACCGCGCCTCACAAGGAGCGCCAACGTTGCTCATAGGACACAAACTACACCAGGGGAGAGCCTTGGAATAAGCGCCAAAAGGAGATCAGCGTGGACCTTACAATAAGCGCATACGTTTTTTTTAGGTATGGTATTGGCCTATATAGTACCCCTTGGTGTAATGAAAGCTTTTAAGGTCCATTCGGGGCCTATATGGTCCCGCTTGGTGTATTGTGGGTTTTTAAGGTCTGGTTGGGGCCTACATAATCCTACTTGGTATTTTAAGGTTTTTTAGGTACGGTTTTGACCTTTATAGTCTCGCTTGGTATTTTAAGGTTTTAAAGGTCCGGTTGGGGCCTATATGGTCCTGCTTGGTGTAATGTGTGTTTTTAAGGTTTAGTTGGGGCCTATATAGTCCGGCTTGGTATTTTCAAGGTTTTTTAGGTACAGTTTTGGCTTAGATAGTCCCGCTTGGTATTTTAAGTTTTGGGCCTATATGGTCCTGCTTGGTATAATGTGGGTTAATAAGGTCCGTTTGGGGCCCATATAGTCCTGCTTGGTATTCTAAGATTTTAAAGGTCTGGTTGGGGCCTATATGGTCTCGCTTGGTGTAAAATGGGTTTTTAAGGTCCGGTTGGGGCCTATATAGTCCCGCTTGGTATTTTAAGTTTTTTTTAGGAATGGTTTTGGCCTATATAGTCCAGATTGGTATTTTAAGGTTTTAATGATCTGATCATATTATATATGGTTCTGTTTGGTGTAATATGGGTTTTTAAGGTCCGGTTTGGGGCCTATATAGTCCCACTTTGTATTTTAAGGTTTTAAAGATCTTGTTGGGGCCTATATGGTGCAGTTGGGGCCTGTATGGTCCCGCTTGGTGTAATGTGGGTTTTTAAGGTACCTTTTGGGCCTATATAGTCCCGCTTGGTATTTTAAGGTTTTAACGATCTGATTGGGGGCTATATGGTTCCGCTTGGTGTAATGTGGGTTTTTAAGGTCTGGTTTGGGGCCTATATAGTCACGCTTTGTATTTTAAGGTTTTAAAGATCTTATTGGGGCCTATATGGTCCGGCTTGGTAGTTTAAGGTTTTAATGGTGCGGTTGAGGCCTATATGGTCCCTCTTGTTGTAATGTGGGTTTTTAAAGTCTGGTTTGGGCCTATATAGTACCGCTTGGTATTTTTAGGTTTTTATGGTCCAGTTGGGACCTATATGGCCCGCTTGATGTAATGTGGGTTAATAAGGCCTGGTCGGGTCCTATATAGTCCCTCTTGGTATTTTAAGGTTTTTAAGGTCCAGTTGGGGCCTATATAGCCCCGCTCGGTGTAATCTGTGTTTTTAAGGTCAGGTTGGGGCCTATATAGTCCCGCTTGGTTTAATGTGGGTTTTAAGGTACTGTTTGGGCCTTTATAGACATGCATGGTATAATTTGGGTTTTTAGTTACATTTTGGGCCTATATAGATGCCCATGGTATAATTTGGATTTTTCGGTACTGTTTGGGCCTATATAAACCAGCAAGGTATAATGTGGGTTTTTACTTATGGTTTGGGCCTACATAGACCAGCATAATATAATGTGGGTTTTTAGGTACTGTTTGGGCCCATAGAGACCCGCATAATATTTGTGGTTTTTTTTGTACCCTGGGGCACCGTATAGACCAGCATGGTATAGTGATGGATATTAGGTACCTATCTAGGTGATAAAGGTTACAGTGGTGGTGGAAGGGATGATGCCTTGCACACTCTGATTTGTTTGCTTATTTTAGATCACATCCAGGTCTAAGCACTCTGCGGCTGTAGTTTTATTTGGACTGGTGGTTCAATGACTTCACTTCAAGAGACCCTGAGAAGGAGAACCAACAGATTTTAATGTTATTATTCATCAGAGTCCTAAGAATATTGAATTTATCAACAAAAAAAAAAACAAAAACAGTGGGAGTCTATTTCAATTATTGGTGGAGCCAGTGAAATGTGTTTTTTTTAAGGTCCGGTTTGGGCCCATATAGTCCTGCTTGGTATTTTAAGGTTTTTAACATCTGATTGGGGCCTATATGGTCCCGCTTGGTATAATGTGGGTTAATAAGGCCTGGTTTGGGCCTATATAGCCCCGTTTGGTGTTTTAAGGTTTTTATGGTCCAGTTGGGGCCTATTTGGCCCCGCTTGGAGTAATGTGGGTTAATAAGGTCCGGTTTTGGCCTGGATAGTCCCGCTTGGTATTTTAAGGTTTTAAAGGTTCAGTTGGGGCCTATATGGTCCCGCTTGGTGTAATGTGGGTTAATAAGGTCTGGTTTTGGCCTATATAGTCCTGCTTGGTATTTTAAGGTTTTAAAGGTTCGGTTGGGGCCTATATGGTCCTGCTTGGTGTAATGTGGGTTAATAAGGTCTGGTTTGGGCCTATATAGTCCTGCTTGGTATAATGTGGGTTAATAAGGTCTGTTTGGGGCCTATATGGTTCGGCTTGGTGTATTGTGGGTTTTTAAGGTCCGGTTGGGGCCTATATGGTCCCTCTTGGAGTAATGCTTGGTATTTTAAGGTTTTTTTATATACGGTTTGGGCCTACATAGTCCCGTTTGGTATTTTAAGGTTTTAACGTCCGGTTGGGGCCTATATGTTCCTGCTTGATATGATATGGGTTAATAAGGTCTGGGTGTCATTGTGTTGTTGAAACAGAAGACATATTTTAATGTTATTATTCGCCAGAGTCCTAAGAATCTTAAATTTATCAACGGGAAAAAAACAGTGGGTGGAGTTTATCTCAATTGGTGGAGCCAGGATAAGGTCATTGGGAGAGGCATATAAAGGTCAAAATGACATCATGGGTGGAGTCCATACAAATGGGTGTAGTCTATGAAGAGGGAGGGGCCAGCTCTCACTCTGCCCCCCCCCCTCCAACTTGGAAAGTCACCAGCAGCCACTGGTGATACCTATATTTAAGAAGGGAGCAAGAAGCAAATGGCAGATGAGATTTAATACAAATAAATATAAAGTTATGCATTTGGGAAGGAAAAATAGCCATGCAATTTATAATCTTAATGGAGTTATTTTAGGGGTATCAGATATTGAAAAGGATTTGGGAGGGCTTGTGGACAACCACCCAGGTAGCAGTGCTCAATGCCAAGCAGCAGCTGCAAAGGCAAGTGAAATATTATCATGTATGAAGAAGGGTATAGAAGCCAGGGAAGCAAATATAATTCTGTCACTATACAAACCCTTAGTACATCCTCTTTGGAATATGGTGCTCAATTTTGGGCACCATTTAAAAAAAGGGCATTTTAGAGCTGGAAAAAGTACAGAGAAGGACAAAACCTAATAAAGGGAATGGAGGGGCTAAGCTGCGAAGAAAGTCTAATTAAATTAAACATATTTTCTATAGAAAAAAGGCGCCTAAGAGGGGATATGATTACCTTATATAAATAAATGCAGGGTGAATATAGGGATTTGTCAAGTGTACATTTTGTGCCAAGAGGTTTTCAACTGACAAGAGGACATCACTTGAGATTAGAAGAAAAAAGATTCCACCTTAAAAAAGGAGGTGATGACAGTAGATTCAATAGATAACTTTAAGAAGGGGTTGGGTATATTTTCAAATAAAAAGGGCATTCAGGGTTATCCTAGATAATTATTGAAGAAATATTGATCCAGGGAGGAATCCAATTGCCAGTACCTGGGGTCAGGAAGGAATTTAACTTTTTTTTCAACTTATGAGACAATTGGCAATGTTTCAATGTTTCTTTTCTGTTTGCCTTTCTCTGGATCAATTAACAATTATTAACAGACAATAAATAATCCAAATATTATAATGATCAAGAAAGATCTAAAAAGGTTGAACTTTATGTATTAAAAGTCTTTATTCAACCTCAATTATATTGTAACTATGTAACTATAATATAATATTTTAACCAAGCAAAATATAATCTCTTTTTTAAATCTGTGTGGAGCTGTAATAACCGCTCAAGGCTTACGTGATTACTGGTAGTCTTTGCCATTCCACGGGCAGCTGCAATCTGTGATGGCAGATTCCAGTTTGTGCCATGAGAGAATTATCTTGTCGGATTGTATCTGAGTTGGGCATTTGTCTGGACAAACCATCAGGGTTCTTATAGGACCTTCCCTTATGGTGCTGGATAAAAAATTAAGTCACATGTATTACTGTATAATAAGAATATAAGTTTATTGTATGCACAGAGCACAGTCTTAAATGTATCCGAGCATACATTAAAATTACTAGTGTGGTGCAAGTCAAACTCAAGAGGACAAGAGGCTGCTTAAAATTAGGTCATATGATGGCTTAAAGGTAAAACTGTATAATAATAATTATAATGATTCATAGCTACTAGAGTCACATGTCATTTGGTCAATATGGTTACTGTAACAATAAACCAACTTACCTAATGTTCTTCTACAAGCAGTATAAACCATGGTGTATTTGTCATGAGAAATCAGTTACCATGACCAACTGCAGATATTTAGCAATGATGTGGGATCTCACAAGGAATGCTTAGATGTTGCGACAATCAGAATCTCTATATGATATTGATTAGCCACATTTATATCACATGTTACATATAATAACTGGGTTTGTTATGATACTATGACATCTAAACATGTCGGTCATTGGCTTTAATGTATTTTAATAAGATTAGAAAGGCCTATCTGGTCTTATATTTTTAAGAAGGATTACATGCTTAGCTCCTGCTTGTATAACTGCTGGGTATGATTAACAGAGTATTGTAGGACTATGCAATTCCACAGCCATATGTGCATTGGTACATATTAAATTGCCTAAAACATGAAATGGGTTTAACAGTAAAAATAAAAATCCTAAATAGGGACAAAGTCATCTCTTCTCAACTGCATTCCTCAGTGACCATCAATTGGTGATATCTTAACCATAACTATACATGTCCATCCATAAGATGGTCCTGGCCTATGTGATGGTGGATAGCCACATGGTTACTATATATCACCATCACATAGGCCATGATCATCTATTCTGTGGACAGGCATGAGTAAGTTAATATTTTGACCAATAGATTTTTCTGAGCCCTAGCTCCTCATGTGTCAGGTTACAGGGTAGATGCACAGGGAGGCATCACTGCTGGGCTGATGAGGGTAGAGGCATGGAACTAGAAGGAGGCTGACCTACTTGCCAGAGGCTATTGTTGCATATCCATGTTCTGCTGGATAAGAGCCCTCTGATTGTCTCCATTTGCACATTGTGCCTCTTCACCTCCCTATACATGTGTATATATGTGTGTGTGTCACAGTTGATTTTTGGGAGGCTTCCTGTTGTTGCTGTTAAGAGGTAAGCTCCTCAATACTAGTGTACAAAGATAGTTCTACCTTTTCCACATATTGGCCCTCTGTCCAGGCCTCACATCCCTACCTCAATGGAGCATATTGGTATGGGCATGGATTGCATGGAGAAGAACCATATCTTTTGTAGGTATAATTGGCTGTTTTTTAAGGGTGTAACTTGTTGAGCTACTTTTATTTATAGATAAAATAATCAATTCATGTAGATTGCTTTGATTCTTGTATCTGAGATTAGTATTTTATTCTTAAAGATGATGGAAATAAAATGTGAAAACTGGCAATGCTGTTTGCCAGACAATGCTTGGCTCTTCCCCCTTGTAACTTGCGGGCCTCGCGATGAGCACCTTTGGCGCTCATCGCGAGCCCCTCCAAGCGTCTACTTTACGCCCCTCCCAGCGTCTACTTTACTTGTCAATTGTCTTGGCCAACCCGCCCTGTGTCTTTTCCCCCCTCTCCCTCTCCTGTACCTCCTTTCCCCCTCTCCCTTCGCCCTCTCTCTCCCCTGTGTCTCCTTTCCCAATCTCCCTCACCTTCCCCCTTCTCCTGTTCATCCTTTCCCCCTCTCCCTTTCCCGATGTCTCCTTTCCCCCTCTCCCTTTCCTCCCTTGTGCCCTCCCTCTCCCTTCCTTGCGTCTCCTTTCCTCCCTCCTCCGTGTCTCGTACCTGGATGCAACCTTGCCAGCAGTTCCGCACTCATGTCCTCTGCGTCTCCAGCATTTGAGCGACTTGATCCAGAAAGTAGTTTTGGCTGGAGGTCGGGAGCTGCAGAGGATAAGATGAAGTGCGGCATTGCTGGCAGGGTTGCATCCAAGTACGTACTTGAGCTACTGACAGGAACCACGTACTGCAGGGTGATGCAAGCCCAGGGAGCGTCTTTAACTTTTCCCCCTGTAATTTGGCTCTTCCCCCTGTAACTTGCGGGCTCCAGCGTCTACTTTATGGCCCTCGCAATGAGCGTCTTTGCCAACCCGCCACTTGTCACTTGTCTTGGCCAACCCACCCTGTGTCTTTTCCCCACCTCTCCCTCCCCTGTATCTCCTTCCCGCTCCCCTGTGTCTCTTTCCCCTGCCGCTCTCTCCCCTGTGTCTCCTTCCCCCCCCCCCTTCGGCGCTCATCGTGAGCCCTCCACTGGCAGGAACAAGGTACTGGGGGTGATGCGAGCCCTAGGGGCTTCGCGATGAGTGCCTTTGGCTCTTCCTCCATTAACTTGGCTCCCCCTCATGTAACTTGCAGGCCTTGAAATGAGTGCCTTTGGCGCTCATCACGAGCACCTCGCAGCATCTACTGTATGGCCTTCGCAATGAGCACCTTGGCCAACCCGTCACTTGTCTTGGCAAACTCGCCCTGTGTCTTTTCCCCACCTCTCCCTCCCTGTGTTTCCTTCCCCTCTCCCCTGTGTCTCCTCCCCCTCCACCTTTCTTCCCTGTGTCTTCTTTCCCCATCTCCCTCCCCTGTGTCTCCTTTCCCATCTCCTGTTCCTCCTCCCCTTTACCCCTTTGGTCCTCTTTCCCCATATCCCCCCTTGTGTCTTCTTTACCCCTCTCCCCCCTTGTATCGTCTTTCCCCCTCTCCCCACTTATGTCTTTTTCCCCATCTCGCTCCCTTGTGTCTCCTTTACCCCTCTCCCTCCCTTGTGTCTCCGTTCCCCCTCCTCCCCCTCCCTTGTCTCCTTTCCCTCCTCCTCTGTGTCTCGCAACCCTGCCAGCAGCTCCGCACTCACCTCACCTGCGTCTCCCATCCTCTGTCCGGAACTACTTTGTGGATCAATCCACGCATTTACGCAGCTTGATCTAGAAATAGCTTTGGCCGGAGGACGGGAGCCACAGAGGATAAGATTGAGTGCGGCATTGCTGGCAGTGTTGCATCCAGGTACATGCTTGAGCTACTAGCAGGAGCCAGGTACTGTGGGGTGGTGCAAGCCCGGGGGGCCTCGGGATGAGAGCCGGAGGCGCTCATCGTGAGCCCTCCACTATCAGGAACCAGGTACTGGGGGTGATGCAAGCCCTGGGGACCTTTTGCGCTCATTGCAGCCCCCGTCGGGTGTTGGTAACGCCCAGGCCTAAGTCCTGCGTGCTTCAACGGCTCGCCTCACTTTGCGAGGCTTGCAGTCGACTTTGCGAGGCTCGCAATATCGCCAATGTTCCGAACAGTACGGCAGATCCACAATTATATATATGACAACGGCATGAGTTGTCTAAAAATGGTAAATTCTGAAAGGTCTATAAAAGAACAAATGTCTTTTATTTTGTGTGCAAAACCAGTTGTGCTGAACTTAAAGGAAGATAGAAAGAAAATGATGTTCTTTATACCAAGTATATGAAAAGTGTGATTAATACCATATATTCATTTCTTTTGTCCCTTTGTTGAAATTTGGTACTATTATTAATCAGATAATCATTGACAAGTAAATGTATTTTTATGTGTACATTTGCCAGGTTATCAGCCATATTAAATTCAAAGCCATAGCGGCATCGGCACACCCCCAAAGGCTGCGGGCTGGAAATTTGGCTGCGTTACAGACCTATTAAATTCCACCATACAGGCCATAGACATAAGCCCGTAAACCATTCTTGCGCTAGTTGCATGTGCAGCTGTGAACATGATCAATTAGTCAAACCCGTCAAAGAAGTTATGGTTTAGACCGAGCCAATGGCAAAAGAGATTGTCTTAATTGCGTCACTGAAAAATGGAGGTTACATTTTAAAGCCTTATGGGTTTCAGTTATGAGTTTCGTTCGAACCTGCTGTGGATTCATAGCAATTTAATAGCGATTTTTTAACGTAACAGTTACAGCCTTGACAGAACAAAGGATTTGCGTTCGCAGAGGTAAATTTTCGACTTCCCGTAGGGTTTTTTCCATCTTAACCCGCAAAGTGTTAGCGGATTGCTTTACGGGGCCAATTTAATAGCCGTAAGTCTTGCGGGCTACATTACGGCTACGTTTTTACACGTTGAGGGAATTTAATAGGACTGCAAGAGTAGGCTAACACAGGAAATGTTAACAGATTAAAATCAAGCAGTGCAAGTCTGTTTGTTATGGAATATTTGTATCTGTGCTTTATATATATATACGTATATATATATATATATATATATATATATATATATATTTATATACTAGCGACTTGCCCGTCAAAAATGACGGCAATAAAATGTAAAGCCTGGCAATGCTGTTTGCCGCTCAATGGGAGCCTCTCCCCCTTTACTTTGCTGGCCTCGCAATGAGCGTCGGCGCTCATTGCGAGCCTCTCCCCCCCCACCTCTCCCACTCTCTGCTTGACATAAGGCGCTCATTGCAAGCCTATCCCCCCTCTACATTACTGGCCTTTGGCGCTCATCACGGGCCTCGCAATGAGCGCATTTGGCACTCATTGCGTGTCTCTCCCCCTGTGTACTTCCTCCCTTGTGTCTCATTTCCCCCTCCTCTCCCTCCCTTGTGTGTCCTTTCCCACCCTGTGTTTTTACCCCCTCCCCTGTCTCATCTCCCCTCCCCTGTGTCTTGTTCCCCCTCCTCTCAATCCCCTGTGTCTCTCCCCCCTCCTCTCCCTCCCTCCCCTGTGTCTCCCCCCTCCTCTCCCTTTCCTGTGTCTCTCCCTCCCTCCTCTCCCTCCTCTGTGTGTCTCTCCCCCCTCCTCCCTGTGTCTCTTCCCACCCTCCTCTCACTCCTCTGTGTCTCCCCCCTCCTACCCTGTGTCTCTTCCCCCCTGCTCCGCTGTGTCTCTTCTCCCCTCCTCTCACTCCTCTGTGTCTCCCCCCTCCTCCCCTGTATCTCTTCTCCCCTCCCCTCACTACTCTGTTTCTTCCTCCCTTCTGTTACCCTTGTCCCGGCACGGGCACCCACTCATGCGCTCAACCTCGGCTGCGCAATGCGCATGCGCTCAACCCCGGCCGCGCAAAGCGCATGCAGGGCTAAGGCCGCGCAATAAGCATGCACGGCTAGGGCTGCGAAATGCGCAGCGGTTGCGCGAAGTGTAGTTGTCAAACTGGGATTTATGAAATAAATTAATAAAATTTTAATTATTATACTTTATTATTATTATTATTATACTTTCATTATTTATAATTGATATATGCAGCGAGCAATAGGCTGAAGAGCTAACAATCTGTTTGTATTTTGCGTCTGCAAACAATATACATTGTGAGTGTTAGTGCCCTGCTTATAAAGTCTAATGAGTGTTTGAACTGTGCATTCTAAATAGGCTGCATGCGTGAGGTGAAGTTTAAAGCGGCATTGTATAGTCGTAATGTTATTAATGTGTTATGCGTCTCGTGAGCATTTTCCGTTTTTCTAATAGTGTATATTGTAGGTCGTAGTGTGATGTGTAAAGTGCTACGGGGTCGTGTAGCCTCGTTTTCATTTTTTCTAAATCGAGTTCAATTTGCATTCCACCTTACTCACAGATGTCATGGCTGTTGCCCCATGCTGTCTGTGATGTTTTTTGATTTTTTTTGTGTGTATTTAGTGTGTTTTTTGGGTTTTTGGTTCAGCCGCTAATCTCGTAATTGTTTGCGTCTTGTATCTTTTTTATTCTAAGTCCTGCGTCTCGTATTTTTTTTTTTCTATGTCCCGCTAAGTGCTCCGAGTTTAATCCGGCGCTCATCGCTAAGTCGTACGGGTTACGTCGCTATTAAATTGGAAGGGCCTGCGATCATTGTGCGAGAGAAGCTAAATCTTAACTCAGACTGTCGCATGTTGGATGTTCGGCCATGATAAGATCAATTAGTCAAACTTGTAGCAATGGGTTAGACTTTGGCCAATTGCAAAAGAGATCTCGATCATGGCTAATTAAATCCTGCTGGATCACCCGCAGGCTCCCGACATCAGCCTTGCCGCGGAGACGTCCGCGGCAGTTAAAAACTGAAGTCCTGCAGGATAGGGACCCCTGCAGTGTCCCCATATTATGCATTTAAAATTAAAAATTACCTGCCACAAGTCTTCAAAGGGCCCGCTGCACACTATTGCGCAATCCTGCCGCACCTAAAATTACCATGCCCTATGCTGGGGTTCCCCATCGGCTTGCCTGCGGCATCCCTACATTAACCCTTGCAGCGGTGGTCCCGATGGGGATCCCTGCTGCATTAAAACATTTTAGTTTCCAGTCGGGGTTCTGAAAGGACCTTAAAGGTCCTTAAAGGACCTGCGTTAACTAAAGAATTAACAACTGCTGCGGGGGTACTATAAGTACCTAAAATTAACCCCATCACTCATGGGGGTCAATATAGACCCTCATGAGAATACAATTAACCCCCTCAGTCCAATAGGGGCCTACCTTACATCATTAACACCTACCTTACATCATTAACCGCTATCCTATCATATACCATTCTATTAACCCCCTCTAACTAATTAACCCCCTCTAACTAATTAACCCCCCTCTAACTAAATAACACTATTTAACCCTTACCATACCCAATTAACCCTATCACTAACCACTTAACCCTATCTAGTCCTATTTAACCCCATCTAGACCTATTTAACCCCCTCTAGTCCTATGTAACCCCGCCTAGACCTATGTAACCCCGTCTAGTCCTATCTAACCCTGTCTAGTCCTATGTAACCCTGTCTAGCCCTATTAAACCCCATCTAGTCCTATGTAACCATATCTAGCCCTATTTAACCCCATCTAGTCCTGTTTAACCCCATCTAGTCCTAAATTACTGAAAATAAAATAGCCTACATTGCTTAAAATTAATAAAAAACTACATTACAGTTAAATAAAAACACACATTACATATACTAGAAACCCTCTAATTACACATGAACAACCCCCCTTTCTAAACCTTGAATAGGGTAAATAAAACCACTTACCTTGCCCAAATGCCCCTCCAACAATGGTCTTCTCTGCTTCATCCCTAGGCAAGAAACATTACAATTAAAAAATAAATAAACACAACATATAATCCAATACTTTCTAAATAGTACACTTACCTTTCCTAATTGGCCATCCAGCGATGCCCCCGTCCTCCTTGAAATCTTTGCCGGCAGGGCCCCTCCAAAAAAAAACTGGCGGTCTAAAAATAAAAAAAAAGTAATGGAGCTCCTCGCTACAAATGAGGGTTCTCTTGCCTGCTTCGCTAAATTTTGGAAATGGCGCCTTCTGATTAGCTGAAAACGCTGTCAATCATATTTCAGCCAATCAGAAGGCACCAAGGTGTGAGCCAATCAAAATGGGATACATCCCCATATCCCATTCTGATTGGCTGAGGTATCTGTCAATCAATTTTAATCCAATCAGAAGGCACTATTGTTTACAGCCAATTAGAATGGGATACACGCAATGGGGTGCATCTCATTGTGATTGGCTCCAAGCATCTGCGTCTTCTGATTAGTTGATGTAACTGGCAACTGATTGCAGCCAATTGCTTGCAGCCAATCACAATGGCATACACCCCGGGGGGTGTTTCCCAAACTGATTGGCAATAGCACCTTCTGATTGGATAAAAATTAATTGACAGTTACTTCAGCCAATCAGAATGGGATATAGGGGTATATCCCATTTTTATTGGCTCACACCATGACGCATTCTGATTGGCTGAAATATGAATGACAGCGTTTTCAGCCAATCAGAAGGTGCCATTTCAACATTTTAGTGGTGCAGGGAGGAGCTCCATTATTTTTTTTTATTTTTTAGACTGGCTGTTTTTTTTTGGAGGGGCCCTGTCGGCAAAGACTTCAAGGAGGACGGGGTCATTGCTGGTTGGTAAATTAGGAAAGATAAGTGTACTATTTGGAATGTATTGGAGTATGTTTTTATTCATTTATTTATTTACTAGCTACTTGCCTGTCAACAATTACGGGGCAATAAAGTTTTAATGCTGTTAAAGCTGTTTGACACACAATGTGAGTCTCTGACACTCTTAACATTTTTGTTATCTACAAAAAAGTACAACATTTATAATACATTTTATTATTTTTTTTGCTTTCATTAAAAGGTAAACCATAATTTTTGAACAATATTGAATATTTTTATTCTCATGTATGCAAGAATAATATAATAATGGCTAAAGTTTTGATGAATTCGTATTGTATTGTAAACCATTACATAATACTTTGTAACATGAAACTTATATTTGAAACAATGTTGAACCTTTTTTTTTTAACAATACTAACATTTTTAATTCATAGGTATGCATGAGTAACATAACAATAGGTCAACTTTCTCTGAATATGTATTTGCAACCATTACATAATGCTTTGTAACATTCAACTTTTATTTAAAGTACTGGTGAACCACCTAGGTATTGAATCCAGAGGAAGGCAAACAGTAAAAACCCCATTGAAACAGCCAATTGTATCAAAGAGGGAAAAAATAATTCCTTTCTGACCCCATTAACGGGCGATTGGATTACTCCCTGAATAAATACTCTGTATTTAATTACAATTTCAATTTATTAACAAATGGTTATCCTCGTACTAACATAAATCCTTAATTATATACAATGAAACAACTTTGCACACCTTTTAAAATACAATTTTAACTTCTCAATTAGTAACTTAAAAAACTAACATTTAATCTTGAATTGTACAAAAATGCCACCTAATTGTTTTGTGGGGCCAATCATGTAAAAAGGTAATTTCGAACACATTCCAATATATTACTTTGTCTTTGCCTTTTTTTTTGTTATTTTTGTAGTTCATGAAAATGGCACATAGAGTTTCCTATGTGAAATAGTGGTCCTCTAAAAATGAGACCACCAGACATAAAAGTTCCTCCGCGGGGTATAACCACTGTTCTCTATGATTTTTGCCATTTTATAGAGTTTCCTAGTGAAATAGTGGTCCTCTAAAAAGAGTTAGAGTGGCATAAAATTTCATCCTCAAACTAAAACCACGGTTCTCTATATTTGTTGTGGTATATCTTCTTTGATATAAGAGAAGTGTTCCCTTTTTAATGGTGTTATATATGAAGACATTGCATTTTTTTTTGTATGTCCAAGTGCTTCCCTTAAAAAGTGCCCAGCAGACTTGTAATTTTGTCTATGGGATATAACCACTGTTTATTCTTGTTGTTTTTGCTTTTAACTTTTTGTTGTTATTCTTGTAGTTCATGAAAGTGGCACATAGAGTTTCCTATGGGAAATAGTGGTCCTCCAAAAAGAGTCCCAGTGACATAAAACTTCATCCTGGAAGTAAAACCACTGTTCTCTATGTTTTTGTTGTCATTTTATAGAGTTTCATAGTGAAATAGTGGTCCTCTAAAATGAGTCTGAGTGACAAAAAATGTTGTCCTCAAAATAAAACCACTGTTCTCTATGTTTACAGAACTTCATAGTTCACAATGTTTTTGCTAAAAATGCGTCCATCCTCCAATAAATCACCTTGACTTGGGTTTTCTTCAGCAACATAGAGTTGGCCATGTGCAAATACAGGTTCCTGTAAAAAAAATACCCACAGACTTAAATGTTTGTCCTTGGGATTTATTAATGGTCATTGCAAATGCCATGATAATGGGAAATTGTCTCCTTTTGAAGGACAAAAGGCAAACCACTCTCACTTGGAGCCAAATCAATTCTTGGTACAAGAACTGGTTCACCTTCATGGGTACCATTCCCAATTTCTGCATGTATAAAATGATCTTTTAAATCTTTCACAATTAATCTGGTCCCATTACAAAATCCTTTTTCATATTTATCAGTAAAATGACAATTGCCCCTTTTTTAAGTTGCAAAATATGTTCCATTGTAAAGTTAGATTCACTTTGTCTTTGCCATGTGCCAGAAATGAATCTGCACTGTAATAATATGTTGTGAGTGCATTGATTACTTTTAAAATGTCTTATTTAGATTCAAGGCATCTATATTTTTTGATGTTAATATGACTTTGCTTGCAATGTCTGAGTAATCCTCGTTATTGATTGTATTGAGAAAGATTGTCAATATTAGTGATTATTTGCAAATCATTTTTGATGGAATTTCAACAGTATCATTAGGTACATTTTTTTGTTTTTTATGTTTTCCTTCTCCAATCTGAATTAGCCATTGAATTAATTTTTGCCTTCAGATCTCATATTTATTTCTAATTTAAGTTGTGTAAATATTTTCCACAGTTTACCGTATATACTCGATTATAAGCCGACCCGAGTATAAGCCGAGGCACCTATTTTACCACAAAATACTGGGAGAAACGAGTGAATCAAGTATAAGCCGAGGGTGAGAAATGTGCTGCCCCTGTGTCCCTCTTGTGCCCTCTGTGTCCCCCTCTTGTGTGCCCTTTTCTTGTGACCCGGCCAATGGTAATGACGTGACGCGCATGTGACGTCACGTCACTAGCATATACCGGGTGCCGACGCAGGAAGGAGCAGAGGCCGGAGGAGCAGCAGCAGATGGAGGTAAGTGAGGGGAAAGGGAGAGGGGGAGGTATTTAGAGGGATAAAGTGAGGAGGGTGGTTTAGAATGAGGAGGGGGGGGTTGAGGATAAGGAGGGAAAGAGACACGGGGGTAGAGAGACACGGGGGGGTTAGAGCGACACAGGGGGGTTAGAGAGACACAGGGGGGTTAGAGAGACACAGGGGGGTTAGAGAGACACAGGGGGTTAGAGAGACATGGGGGGGTTAGACAGACACGGGGGGGGGGGGGTAGAGAGACATGGGTGGGGGTTAGAGAGACACAGGGGGAGAGTGACTTGAGTATAAGCCGAGGGGGCCCTTTTTAGCCTTAAAAAAAGGGCTGGAAAACTCGGCTTATACTCGAGTATATATAGTACTTCTCTTTATACACGTTTTGACGATGTCAGTCCTACTGCCATGTGGCACCGCAGGTAATGTTTGCCTAAAATCTCCTCCTAACAACATTACCTTTCCACCAAATGGTAAATCATTACCCAACACTTCTTTTAATAATCAATCAATACAATTACATCATTGTTGCTATTATAATTAATTGACTTTTGTGAAATGTTTTGGCTTGTAATGAATTTATTCGATTATCCGACACTGATGTTTCTAGAAAGGGAACTGGCAGTTTAAATCCACTGTGCACAGTGCGGCAATTCCAGTTGTTGCAAATGGCAATGCTATTTGACCCTGTGCCCAAATGCAACTCATCAATAAATTATATAGATACGTTTTTCCTGATCCACCAGGGCCATCTAGATATAAATAACGCTCCTTTGAGCACGTCATTGTCTCTTGCATTTGTAATGGCGTTAAATGCTTCCAATTGTAATGCATTTAAATTTGTTTTTGTGCTTTTTGGTATTCAATCTCAGTGTCAAACTCATCAAAGTTAATTTCATCTATAAATCCTGGATCAGGCAGATTAAAATTAGCACAATTTAATCCATGACAAAGGAATATTTCCTGAATTTCCATTAATGCTTTTAATAGAGCAATGGTCTATTTGTAACTTTTCAAGAAGTCTTCACACATATGTAATTTAAATATTTCCCACAAAGCCAATGCATCAAGTACACTGCAAAAGATGCCAATGATAGCAAATTGTTCTCTCATTTGCTTTGGCATTTGACATAGTGCTGCTTCTTCTAGATACCTCTCCCATTCTGTATCATCTGCCAGGAAGATTTGCTGTCTTGCAGCTAATTGGAAAGTATCATATACTATGTCATTCACTGTGCATAAATGTTCATAACTTTGTGCACCAGGAACATGTAAAATAAGTAATCTTAAACTGAAACGTACAAAATCTCTTGGACTAACAGTATACATTTCTGGTATAATTTTATGATTACCTTTTTTCGCTGTCGCCATTGGCCATTTACGAATATATAGTGCTGTGGAATCTCAAAGTATAATACTTATCTGGCCTCAGTGTCCTGACAATTTAATTGAAACCAAGCAGTAAGTGCTGTTTCTCTATGTTCACTTTGTTCTAAAGCATTTCTTTCATTCCATGCAGTGAAGCAAACAAACTGACTTTGTGGCAAATGGACAGCTGATAGATACACAGCATGTGACCAATCACGCATCTCAAATTTCAGAAGACGCCACATTGCTTCTGGAGCACTTACTTTGCGAGCATCTAAATAAGATGAAAGTTCGTCATGTAATACTGGATTGTCTTGTTCATTTTGTGCACCTTGCACAACAACAGTTGCTGCATCATACCCTTTGTATATATATTTATACACATATTTGATGGATTTGATGGATTTGATAGAAGTGCAAGCTTCCACATTTATGTGTGCATTGTACTTCATCAGCAAATGTGGATTGTATGGAACCACATATCTATTATCAACCTTTTGGCGAAGGATAATAGCTGTTTGTCCTTCTCTTCTTTTAAACAAAGGGTATCCATCACATTTAGTCTGCAGTTGACATTTTTTTGGTGCATTTTTTTTCCATACATGGTGAATTTGGATTGTTATCTCCGCATAGACCATGAATCATTCTATGAGTTACAATCTCATAAAGTTTTTAATGTTTTTCTGGATCTGGCAGTTTAACAGTAATTACTGAATCCACTGTCTGCCATATTCAATTTATCTTTTTCTTGCAAGATTAAAAGTATATGAGCATGTGGCAGGCCTCTTTTTGAATTTCAATGGTATAAACAAAAGCCACACATTTCCCAAATAAGTGTGCTTTAGTTATATCATTATTCAATTAATTTAGTTTTATTTTGAATACTCTAGCCACCAAATCTAATCGGTCAGAAGTATTTTGGCAACATTTTCTTTGATGTCTGGCCCTTGTGGATTACATGTGAATGTAATGAATAAATCTGATTTACCAAATTTAGTCACAATAGCCATGGCATCATTGTATCTTTCTCGCATATTGTGAGGAGATCCTTGAAAAGAGAATGGCAAAATCATTGCTCTTCCAGCAGGAATGTCTCTGTTTGCAGCCAATTCAGCGAAATAATCCATCAATCCACAATATTGTTCTACTCAAAGCTTGTTCTACACAAAACTTTTTGCTTCGACTTGTAGATAGGAATCAATAATCCATTGTTGTGTGAGTTTCCCCCCACATAAAATAGGATTAAAATAGCAGTTTGTGCCACTTGATATTCAAGCATAGAAATATTGTTTCTAACACGAACTTTACTACTGGGATAACTTTGCAATTGTAATTTTGGTTGCCATCCTGGCTCACCATTTGGGAAGGAAATTGGATATGTCATTGGATCCAAATTACTACTTACAATATTTATGTTTATAAAAGGTTGCTCTTCATTGCGGGGATATATTATAATATCCCGCTCAAATGGTGGTTCACCATTATCATTTTTAAAGACCATGGCAACCTCATTTGCTGTTGGTAAATGATACCGTCTTTGATCAGTATGGCGATCTCTTTTGAGAACCATATTTACTCTTGGCATTGGCAATTGATTTATTTGCGCATGTGCCTGTTGTTCTTTTTCAACCTCTGCTAATTTTTTGTATGCTTGACTATGGTTTTTGTATGCTTGTTGGCCATAATGTTATCGAGCTGTTCAAAGACTATGGGTAAGCATTGTTTATTTTCAGGAAGCATCATTTGTTGTTCAACATCTTCCATTGTATCAAGCACATATAACTGTGCAAATTTTTGCAAACTTTGCTGTCCTGCTTCTGGGTGTAAATGTGAAGTCCGGTGGTAAATTTGTCCTTGTGCTTTAAAACAGTAAGGAACATGTCCTGGGACATTTTCTGCTAATGTTGGACCCATTGAAGCAAATTAAATTGCACTGTTATAAGACCGAACCGTTGGTTTAGGCGGGAAAGCCGCCATTTCAGAATCATAATGTGCAGATTTCCAACTTAGTGTTGTAAAATGGCAGCGATATTCCTTGTGTTACATGCCTCGCGAGCATTTTCAGTGCTTCCTAACTGTGTATTTTTGTACCTTGTACGTCCCTGGCAAAGCTTTTTGTGCGCTTTGGGGCCGTGTAGCCTCGTTTTCATTTTTTTGGGGGCTGCCATTTTTTTTCCGCTTAGCCGATTTTTAAGTTCTGGAACTCCTTAAATTCAACTTTAATTTGCGTGCAACCTCACTGGCAGATATTGTGGCTTTACCACATGCTGTGTGTGAGTTTTTTTTAAATGTTTTTTCTGTATTTTTCAATGTTTTTGGATGTACACGTTCGGCCGTTAACTTCGTATTTTTGCAACCTCATAATATTTTTTTCTAAAGTCCTGCAGCGTGGTATTTCTTTTTTTCTAAGTCCTACAGTGTTTTTTTTTTAAAGTCCTGCTTTTCTAGGTTGTTTTTTTACCATGAATGAGGCGCCGTGGAGCATCTGCGGCCTGCAATGAGCCTTTCGCCAGTTTGTCCCCCTCCGCAAATGATTTGCGGCCTGCAATGAGCGTTTGGCTCATTGCAGCCGACGTTGGAGCCTCCACCTCCGCAAATATGGCCCTTGCTTTGCAAGGTCCGCATTTGCGGCCAGAACTGCGTCCCTCGCTTTGCGTGGGACGCAGTTCTGCAAGCTCGCAAAGCGCAACCACGATTCGCAGTTTGCCAACTATTATATGTGATGTGATTAATTCTAATGCTTCTTTTTTTCCTAAGTGTGCCCGACCTGGGGACATTTAGGAAGGGCCCTTGCATGGGGACGAAGCACAGAAGACCATCGTCGCTGGAGGGACATTTGGGCAAGGTAAGTGGTCTTATTTACCCTATTCTAGGTTTAGGAAGGGGGGTTGGTGTAATTAGAGGGTATTTAGTGTATGTAATGTAGGTTTTTATTTAACTGCAATGTAGGTTTTGTAGTTTTACGGTAATGTAGGGTTTTTCATTTTACTGTAATGTAGGGTTTTTTATTTTGGGTGATTCTAGGTTTTTTATTTTATGTAAAGTACCGTATTTTTCGCTCCATAAGACGCACCTGACCATGAGACGCACCTAGAGGAAAACAAGAAAAAAATATTTTGAATGAAATGCAAATACACTTTACACACATATACACACATCTGGGAACAGAAGTGGGGATCTAAAGGGACCAGAGGCTGAATCCTGGTCATGTACCTGTCTCGTCATATTGATAGGTCTATAAGGTGGAAGGAGTTGATAATGGTAAAATCTTTTTTTCCCTGGAAATAAAAAAAATTGAGACTGCGGACTTGCTATGAACATTTCAGCTGATTGAAATAGCAGGGGGTTTCTGGTCTTTAACAGAACAACAACCATATGTGGATTGTTTAATGGTTCCTCTATTAGCAAACAGTAGGGAGGGGTGAGGTTCAAAGATAGGGTCCAGTATTAGCAGTGGGTTCAAAGATAGGGTCCAGTATCAGCAGTGGGTTCAAATTAGCACACAGCAGGAAGGAATCAGTTAAGCTCCTGTCTGACATAGCTGTTAAAGGGATATGGAAGTTTTTTGGATTTTATTAGGTATGTTATATACCTATCTAACTAATTACTTTGTATGTACTTTATAAGTGCTTACAAGATCTATTTTTACGGCCTAAAATCATAAATAGTTCATGCATTGGTTGACCCCATCATAGTGAATGCAGACACAGACACTGTAGGGCTGGATGTGCAGTGTAGTGTCATATCCTGTCAGGGACCATGTTTGGTCACTGATTGGTTAGTATAAGACATTGTACAGTCAATACTACAGAGTCTGTGTTTTCATGAGTTGCAGTGGGCAGAACCAAGCAGGTAATATTTGTTATATTTTGGGCATTAAAAACAGAGCTTTTAAACACTTCTTAATAAAATAAAGTAAATAAATACACAGGTATATTATATCTAGTAAAATCCCCAAACTTCTATATCCCTTTAATGTTTCTGGTTTAATAAAGTTTAAAGTTGCTAGCTTAACCACCTACACTGGCCCTTTGCTTTGCATTGCAAAAGATATTACATGGGAAATTAAGTAAGGTTTTTAAATGCATTGCTTATAACTGAAGTACTATCACTATACAGTATAATGTGGAGGTGTTTTGTTTCCTTTTAAATAAGACAATGACTTTTCTGTGGTTTTGTACATCAAGAAAAAAAGTACTAGGTGTGACAAAGTAGTTGTATGTGATCTGCTGCAAGGTATGAGGCTACACAAATGCTTTGATCTGAAGCAGATCAAGCAGGCAGCCTTGGGCTTACAATCATACTTCCACTCACATCCCTATTCTGTCTTCATGTGTATAAGACAGCATGTCCCTGCCATTTCCTTCTCACACAGAATACATCCTTTAGTTTTACAATACAACTCTCCTCACACTTGCTGTTACCCCATAATTTTATCTCAGATTCTCTTTTATTTTAATTGTTTGCTTTTTGGTTGCGTGCACTCTGCAGACTCTTTGTTGAATTAGAGGCCGCAAGTATATTGCTCTCAACAGATACATCTACACCACAAATATAGACATACATGCACCTCATGCTCAATCTTTGTGAAATTGAGGTTTTACTCTAGTTATCTTTTTTCTCTCTGACATAACCTTTTTCAGTGCTATACATAAGGAATTCAAAGCGAGGGCTGCGGGCGAGGACCTCAGTTGCTGGCATGGAGCGCCAAAGGCGCTCCTTGACAGCAATTGCGATCCTCGCAAAATGTATGTTAAAACGCAAACAACATGACACAACAACCGCGACCTTCGCAAACTTTACCTCGCAACGCAAAAAACATACGAGACAAGTTACCACACATTACGACCTTGCAAAAATCGGCAGCAACTCGCGAACATCACAAAATTTAAAACACAATAAATACACACAGCACATAATAAAAAGCTTACCTACAGCAAGAGGAAGCATCCAGGACCTCAAAAAAACAACTTACACCTTCAGTTAACTAAAAATAAAAGAGTTTAGACACTAAAAAAAACGCTAAGCGAGAGAAAAAATGGCCGCCGAACAAAACGAAAACGAGGCTACAGCACTCTAAACACGCAAATCACCACAAGAAACTCGCAAAACACCACAAACGACCTACGGATATTCCGCTAAGACGCATACCACACATTACCCGCCATTTTACGCTAATGCAGAAGTACACAACTACTCTAACGGTATTGGCTCGCGCCCGCACACTATTACACTGCACACATTCAGCACGCTTACACAGCAGCTCCACACCACTAATGCTGCAGCAACATCAAAACACATTGCCAGCTCTTCAACACAATGCTTCAAAATAGGTAAACTATATTCATTTATTAATGTATTATATATTTCAGTAGTACACACAAAACACCATTAGCTACCTTACAATTTCATTGCCATAATTTTTTGATGGGCAATTCGCTAGTATATAATATAGAGAATAAAACATACTCAGGTGGATTTTCTTGTCTCAACTGAGCAATTGTAAGTTACTGGAGGCCGTAAATTAATTTGTTATTAAGGCCGTAAATTAATTTGGTATTCTATTGGCATCTTTTTGCGGGCTACAAACGGGTTACGGGTTAGAACCTTGAAATCATTGCGATTGTTAAACCCAGAATTTACAGCCCATTTACAGCCTTTGAGCTTTCCCGTCCGCAAGAGTTACAATCGCTAAAATTGCAAATCGATATTCAATTGCTACAATTACCCAAGCCCACAAATGTTTTCACTACTGTAAACGGCAAATGTAGAAGAAATTCCTATGAGTACTAGAGGACCCGCAAGGGAGTTTAACCTCTGTCTGTATCGCTGTAAATGCAAATAAAAAATCAATATTGCACTGTAACTGATGGGGAAAGCGATGCAAGACATTAGAATGAATTGCACGACAGTCTGAAGCTCGCAAATTGAGATTTTTTTTTATGTGTAATTTCGGGGGTATATCGATCTTGTGAACAATGGGTTAATACATATCAGGCCACCCACATGAACTAGAACAGTATCGGCATTCATTTTGATTATTTTGTATTTTACGGTTTTGCGACTCCGATCGCATATCGGACCCCCAAACGCTAATTGATTGACATGTAACCTCCATGCTTTACTGACCTAATGATGGCGGTCTCTTTTTCTATTGGCTGTTTCGAAATGGGTAGTTACGGCCTTGCTTAATTGACCGTGTTCCTGCCCTGAACTGCTATGTGCGACTGCATGGTTTACGGTTTCTGCGTTTGGCCCGTAACTAGGGGGCTTGTTTAATTGAATAGCACCCAAATTGTAGCAGGCTTCAAATTGAATCAATCTCTTTGTATGTTGCTATTTAAAATTGAATCTGAATGGATAAAGGTTTTATCATTCAGTGTGTATCTTATTTAATTTCACCTGACTATGAATAATCAATTTCTTATTTTTATTACAACTTATACAGGTTGCAAGAGTTTTCTCTCGTCTGTATATGTGAGATGCAGACTTATAAGGCACCTGTCACTGCATCAAAATTGTCACATCTGCTCTTCTCCTCTCCGCTGACCACAGGCTTGCTGGATCAGATTCCTTCTCACGTCCCCAAACCTTTTACACCTATCATGTTCCAACATTCACGTTTTATATTCAACTCTCACTAAGCGTATTTATTATCTGCATTATTTACAAAATTGGAACCTTGATGTGAACTAAATTCCCAATTACCTTTCTTTTTTCTGTCTTATTTTTTTACCTATTATTCAACATATTGAATTATTCTGAATAACTACTTTCAGTTCCCAACATGTTTTGGATTCCATGTGAATCCTGTTTAACTCCAGTTGCTGATAATACTCTCCCATACGCTATGGCTCAGACACTGAGGATCAACCACCAATATGTAAAATAGAAGCATAGATTTTGATGGTAGATAAGAAAGAATAGGTCCATCTAGCCAGTCCATTCTGTGCTTAAAAAAACTCTTTATTGAATTAAAGGATAACCTTATACATATCCTTAGGACAACCTTATGCATATCACAGGCATGTTTGAATCCTGTTACTGTCCTTGTGCTTACAACTTTAACAGGCAACTTTGTGGTTGTTCAGTTTATGTAAATGTCATATGGGTGTATAAGTCTTACTTTCCAGCTGCATCCACCAAGGTGTACACCATAATAACATATGTAATTATCTCTAGGTGGCAAAGTGCAAAGGTTGTTCCTCTATTCTTACTGCTAGACCTCTGCTGCATTTAGAAACAGTGAACCATTTTCTTTTCATTTGAGTTTTCTAGTTTCTTTTTATCTGTAATGTGATTTTCTTCTTTGTATCTATCCCACTGTTCAGTTTTTTATGTCAATCATTACTTCACTGCTATAATTATTTCCCTAGAGAAAACTTTGATGAACAAAGATGTAAACTATGTCAAATCTTTCAGTAAGGGATTAAGAAAGAGCTGATACATACAACTATCCGCATTACTTAATTATCATAGAATATGAAGATCAGTTCCTGTTTTTCCTTTTAATCGAAGAAGCAAACTAGCACTGATTTGAATTCACAGTTAACAATGTTTTGAATTAATGCTGACGCATTGTGGTGTGACAGGAGAGCTGTCAGGATACGATGGCTTCTTATAAGACACCAAATAAACTAGATATCCCTTCTCACTTTTAAATCTACTTCACATGTTCATACCTATATTTCTCACTATAAACCTTATATTTTTTTTTCTAACATACTACTCTGTCTTTACATTGTCAACCTGTGCTATAGTTCCTCTTACCTTAAATATTTTTTTCCTACTCCTCATCTGGAAAGCCTCTACAAGTCAAGGCCACCATCGCTAAAGACTTTGTTGAAGGTTTTATGTGTGAGCTTTCTACGGAAGAAAGTGGTCGGTGTCAAATTTTAAAAGTTTCAAAATAGGGTTTCATTCTAGTATTACCCTTCTCCTTTTGGCTATAGAAACAGCCAATCAGAGAAGAGAAAGCTAGCTAGCATGCTATTCTCTGATTAGCTGTATGAATACCAAATCAGAGAAGGATAACACAGAATAAAACTCTATTCTTTGTTAAAGGCTAA